>JAUMHQ010000075.1:15491253-15520950 GCA_032361165.1 Enteromius paludinosus | reverse complement strand
GGACAATACCACATACAGTCTGTACAGTAGAAACACCATTACACCTATGGAGAGACCCCAGAAATCACAAAAACCAATGTGTGTGTGTGTGTGTGTGTGAGAGAGTTTACTCAAAAAACAAAAGCTGCCAAAAACACACAGCAAAACAAACAAAAATTCAATAAAAACATATTCAGAGCTAATTTAATAATTACATTAACCGAGGGTGACAGTAAAGACATTTTAACGTCAGAAATGTCTATTTAAGATTTTAAAACTTTGTATTTATTGGTATTTATTTATTGATCATGTGACACTGAAGACAGGAGTAATTATGTAATCACTCGTTACAAAAACAGTTATTTTAAATTGGAAAAAATGTTTTTTCATCAAATAAATGCAGCAAAATATATAGGCTATACAAACCCGCAGCCATAACCCAAACCTCAGCCCTCAAACCCTCTATACTGATCATAAACTGAAGCAGAGGAAACAAGCTTCACTCAGCAGAATAAAACAGTGCACCTTTCACCAGAAGGTCTCTGCGATCTCTGTCCTCACCACTAACGTAATTGTGGTATGAAGGGCCGAGTCACCGGCCCTGAGCTTCAGTAGTTGTATGTGTCTCTGAGGTCTGTATGTACACTAGAGATTGGCAGCCAGTCAAATCCAGAGCGGCTCCAGAACAGCGTTAACATCAGGAGTTCATCAGCGCCGCGTGCTGCTGCCGCACCAGACAGATGCCTTAATAATAAAAACAGCAGCCTTCATAAATAGAAGGGAAAAAAAAAATCAATAATAAACATAAAATAGCTGGGAGAACAATATGCCTGGTTGCCATCAGAAAAAAAGTGCACTTCACTAAAATGCTTGTTATTTCTTTTGCTCTGCTAACGCCTACGCTTCTGAACTTTCTGTGTGTGTTTGCATGTAATCGATGCTCTGCGTTCATTAAATAGATGTTCAGCTGCCTGTTGGTGGGGAATCGTAGATCTTGTGGTAATAAACATCATGTAGGCCGGTGGCTCTGACCTCTAAATCACACCCATTGTCCTTCAGCCATGAGCAAACACACACACACACACACATACTAATCTGAAGGTGCTAAAAGCAAAACTGTCTCCTTCGATCTATGCCACTCCACACCTGCTTTCTCTAACACACTTTTTATGTCTCTGCATTATAATGACTTTGTTAGCTTATATTGTTTTTAAATTATAGTCTAATTATAATTAGGACATCCTAACATTACACCTACTCCTTAAAGAAAACGTCTGGCATTGTATATATCATATATCATGCAAAAAAGCTTAAATTACAACCATTAAAAAACTTTTTTAATTACTTTAGTCTGCATCTCTCGTTTAAGTTTAGCAAAAGTCTATAAAGTAGAAAACTACAAAGAAACCATTCAATGATTTAAAATAAACCTTGATATTCTGCATCATATACAGTATATATACACACATATACAATTGATTTTAACAACAGCAAGACCAATAATACTCATAATAATACATATTTATTGAGCAAATTAGCTTATCAGAATACTTTGTGAAAGATCACGTGACACTGGAGTAATGCTGCTGAAAATACAGCTTTGATCACAGGAATAAATTATCACTTAAAATACATTCGTACAGAAATCAGTTATTAAAACAATCATAATATTTTTTTTTCAGTATTACTTTATTTTTCATCAAATGAATGAGGTCTAAAAGGCAAGGCCCTCGGTTTGTGCCACTGTACACCTAATTTCTCCAACACACGTTAATTTCTGTGCATTATTGCGGCTTGTATTGTTTTTAAATTAGGCTAATTATAATTAGTACATCCTAACCTTACGCCAACACCTTAAAGAAACCTTTTGGCATTGTTAGATTTTAATTAAGATATTATTTAATCCCTTTATGAAGCTGTTTCCATCGTAAGAGCTATACAAAGAAGGCTATTTCAGCCACTCTCATTTGGTCTCAACAAAGATAGCAAACCTGACCCTCACCCACTCACCTCGTGCGTTTGATGTCAGCTCTGCATGATAAGTGGATATCCGCCTAACAGCAAGCAGCGGGACAGAAAATCCAGCCCCCCCTGTCCTCATGCAGTCAGGGGTGCACAATGGAAATCGATTTTGTGCATTATATCATGGCTACATTAATTACACGGCAGTGCATTTCTAAAAGACCCCGTAGCCGCCCGCGATCATCACTCTGACACTCAGCTGGATGCGCTGGAGCTTCAGCATGAGTGGACTAGTGCACTTATGCAGCACTGACCCATATGTCACTGCTACTGCAACGTCCAGCTGCTCTCAAATACAGTGCAACGTCTTATTAATAGAGCGTTTTGTCTGTTTGCAAACCTAAATGGCATGCAAACAGTTAAAACACAAACAAACAGTGAGTAGGTGGGCTTGAGTCAGGGTGACTAACTAAAATGAAAACAATAACAATAATAAAAAATATGAACATAAAGTAAATCCATTAAACTTAATTAAAATTAATTATAATCAATAATAAAATAATATTTAAAAAATCTAATACAAAAAAGTTAAATATTAACAAAAACTGTAATAGTAAAATGTGATGATAAATCAACAACAGGAGTGGAGATCTAAGTTAACTATTTAGACAAGAAATATCCTTAAATTTGACTAAATAGAGAATTTTTTTTTTTGGGGGGGGCTAAAATGTATTATATATCATTTTAAGTGTTTACACTGCAATATAAATAGTGTTGTTTTTTTATGAAAATGTATAAAAAATGTTCGTAACTTAAGAATTAATACAAAAAATGAATTACATGATATAGTATTATATTATAACATACAGTGTATATGTGTGTGTGAAGTGAAAATGAAGTATGCAATAAAATATTTATTTTAATTATGCCTAGATTTTAACTTTTAATTGCATAATGTAATCTTTAAATAATAAATAATTATTTACAAAATACACTAAATAAACGCGATAAATAATGCCAAACCGTGTGTGTTGGTATTTGTGGTTTATGGGGACACACATTTGTTTAAGGACATGAGTATGAAAGAGACTGCCAATATCCCCATAAATTAAATGGCCTAAAAACATATTAAATGCTGGGTTTTTTTTTGTTTTTTTTTACATATTAAATGCCTGTAGCGTCCTATAAGTGGTGGGGTTGGTGTACGGCAATAGCACATACAGTTTGTTCAGTATAAAAACCATTAAGCCTATGGAGAGACCCCATAAACCACAAATACCTACACGCGTGTGTGTGTGCTCGTCCGGTAGGCTGCGCTATGCTCGCACCCGCAGGAGTCGCTCTTCCCCCCTTCCGTGCGCGCGCTTCCCCAGTCCCACGCCGAGTGTGTGTGTAAGAACGCGCGTGTGTGAACGCTGGAGCACATTGCTGTTGCAGGAGCTTCGGCGAGACGGTCGCTCTACCGATGCGCGGTCGGATACGGAACTTCTCATGGATACGGCAAAGTAGCGCGCCGGCGCCTGTCACTCACCGAGCGGATTTATTACTCACGAGGATAGGTATGCGAAATGAAGTCATATGCAATGTGCTTATTGATCAACTAACTGCGTTTGGGAGTGAAAGTTGTCTGGGCAGCGGATGGGGGCAGACTGAATGAAGGGGGGCAAGTACTGAAGCAGGTTTATTCCGCAGTAAAGGCATGCTTTGCGTTGGCTGCGTTACGCGTTTGGGGTTCTTTTGCAGCGGATCTAACGGGGAAATTGTGCTCGTGCTTTGATGTTTCGAGTGCATTCAGGAGAAGCAGCCTGATTTAAGTTGCAGTGAGGGAATATCTGCGCATAGAGGACTTGTGGACATGCAGAGGGCAGATAAAGTTGTTGGAGGTGTGGTGGATGTTAATGCATGCGTGGTGCAATGACAAGGTGGAGAGCTCACAGGGTCCCGAGCATCCATGAAAGGGCTGTAAATTTACAGGCTGCCCCCGGTGCATGTGTGTGTATGAATTCTCTAGGGGCCCAGTGCATCTTTTAATTAAAACCCACGGAGCACATACACACAAACGGCACACTTCAGATCCTCCACGAGAGAGTGTGTGCTGCACGTATTTATGTGCTGAATTCACTTTTTTTCCTCCATCCTCATAAGATTGGCTTCACACCGCTCTGCGCTCGGATGATGTTGGCGTGCTCCGCACATCAATGGGAGACACACACTCTCTGAAATGCGACACTGCTTTGCGTTAGGCGAATACAGAACGATATAGTCGATCAACTGGACACAAATATGTGCACGCTTGCATACATAATCATATGCATATAGAGAAAAGTGCATCTTAATTCACAGTGATTGCTAATAGAAAAGCAAAGGAAATTGTGATCTACCTCCAGTTTTTTGTTTTCCCACCAACTCTCACTTTTATAGATGACTCACTTATTCCCAGCGTTAGATTAGTTTTGATATGCTTTTGTGCCGCTTGCAGTCTCAGGTTGAGTTTTGGGACAAAGCCAGGCTGGGCCGTGCGGTGTATATTTATGAGAAATTCTTTGATGGGTGATTTGGTCTGTGAATTGATTTTATGATCCGATTTTTAAATCAAAGGTCCTCTCCACTCAAAAAATAAAAATTCACCCTCATGTTGTTCCAAAACTTCTTTTTTATGCAGAGCACAAAAATGTTTTAGAACCCATCCGATGGAAGTCAATGGGGTCCAATATTATTTAAATGAGTTATGAGTGGTGTATATTTTTAAATTGCGAATATACGTTTTTCTAGAGATTTAGTTTAATTAAAATGATTATAATACTTGGCATTAAAGCTAGGAATGTTTCATCCAAAAATGAATACTTTGTCATCATTTTATCATCTTAATATCATTCCAAACCTGTATGAAGATCCTCAAAAGAAGATATTTAGCAGAAAGCCTATGCTGCTCTTCTCTATACAATAAAAGTATATAGATTAGCTAACTTCTGATTTCTGTAGGCTGTATAGAGCACAAGTCATAAGGACAGCCTTTATAACAGCTTGAAATATCTCCTTTTTGTTTATAAAGGCATTTTGAGAGTAAATGAATTTTTTGTTGTTATCATTTTCAGCGATGCCAATCTCAAAATGGCTGATGTATCAATCTAGCGCTAGATAATATGACTCAACCTTATATTTGTTAATGCATTTGTTTCCCTTTCACAATTGAATCAGCATTGGACAGCGCGGCGAAGTGATGCGTTTATGCTCTGCTAATGCACAAACTATAAAACATCAACCCACAGCAGAAACACACATTAAGATTATGCTCAAAGTGCGCCTAAGAACCGAGCGAGTACTCTGTGTGGAGCGACACACACACTTTTGTCTGTGTTCCAAACAGCTGTCTGTTCGGATACATGATATGTTTTCTGGAAAACATTTTTTTTACAGGTCCACCTGTTCAGTGCCGTTTGTCCTTTATGCATGCATCCGTCTGTGTGTGTGTGTGGATAGAATGACCTCCACGTCGCTGATCAATGCCGACGTTCTCCCTTAGAAACGGAGGGATGTGTCCCTGTGTGGGGTGACCCTTCCCCCATCTGTTCCCAGCGCAGCTCAGTGTGTGTGTGTGCGAGCCCATTCTCAGCATCTGTCTTTGCCAAATGCCAGGACTCAGTGGACGCTTCACATTAAAATCAGCGGCCCGCTCCGCGTGTGTGAGGGGGGTAGGGAGTCCTGATGTGCCGTTGTTGCGTCTCCCAGCGTCCGCGCCATTGTTTGTGTGCGCTTTGTGTGTGTGTGTGCTTGCTTTTGTTCTCCGCTTGTGCTGGAATGCTCTTCAGTGCTGTGTCAACTGTAGAGACCCCCTCAGATCCCGTCTTGCTCCCCACGGCCCCTCTCTCCAATGTTTTCCAGTCTTAATTTGTTTTGTCTTGCCCCTCTCTGGTTTGTCATTTTTCATCGAGGACTGAAAGATGGAGTAATTAGAGTGGGCTCTTTCTGAAAGTTTCTTTCTGAGTGTGGTCAGCGGGACAGGGGCCGCACTTATAAACAAATGTCGAAGACAGTCAAACACCAGAGTCTGTGGTGCGGTGAGAACCTAGTGTAGGCAGAGTGCAAAACTGTTTAGTATTTTCTAGTGAAGCGCCAGTTTTTCCTTTTTGTTGTTGTTAATATTGACGCTGTCAGTTGTTTTTAAGACATACCCTGTGTTTGTGAGCTGCTTAAAACACTCAAGTACCTGGTTTGGACAAAAGTCACAGGTCTTTTCTTCCCTGTCTGTCTTTGTCTTTCATTTGTGTTTCTCAATGATCATAGCAGCTAATTAACAGTGTTGTAATTAGTCAGGTAATAAAGCTTCAAGTCAAGAACAACCGCTCAAGGGAGCGTCTCTTTAATGAGCGCTGATGCTGTTGCGGCATCGACTGCGTTCAGCGGCTTTGCAGTGTGTGTGTGTGTGTGTGTGCTGTTTGCTTTCTTGGGAAAGAAAGCGAGAGTCTTTTAAAGTGAGTCAAAATGAGTACATTGGGTTTGATCCAGCTCGGTAGACCCAAAGAGAGAATGGCTAAGCGAGCGAAAAGCAGGGTTTGGTCCAGTATGGTCGATTGGGTGGTTGAAATCCGAGCATGTGATTTTAGGGCTAAGAATACACTCACCATGAGATGAACACAATATAATTGCTTTTCCAAGATTTCTGGACTACGTCTTAAGAGGAAATACTATTGAGTTTAAAATTTCATGTTTAATTCGGTTGCAGTCTCTTGAAAATATGCACATTTTTTTATCTATACTTAAATTTAGGAATAACCCATTTTCACCACTGAATAATAAAAAAAGGTTATTGCAACTTCCATTTGACTCTGTAACTCAATAGAATTGCAAGATATAGAGTCAGAATTGTGAGGTATAAACTGGCTATTACGAGAAAAAAAGTCAGAATTGCGTGATGTTTGTGTCCCAAACACCCTACAGTGTCCATATAGACCAGAAAACTCCACAGAAACAGGCACCTGCACAGCCCAAATCCCCTGAACCATCACTTTCTGAGACCGCCAAAGCTCCAGAAGTCCTGTCAGCACCTACACGAGTTCCTCCAGTTCCATTGAAGCCTTCATCCCTGATCACCCCAAAACTCTTCAGCCTAGGCCACCGCAAATCAGCGAAGAGTGGAAACAGCCATAATAACCTCCATAACTATATACGTTGACCCCATTAGTTTAGTAGTCCATTATTGCATGACTAATCCATAATAACGTCATGTGTAGATGAGTGTTTTGTGTGTGTGTGTGGAGGCTGGTGAATGATGCACTCTGAGCACATGCTTGTCGATTTGGTGACGCCCTTGTCTGTCTCGCCGGTGAACCTGATGTGTATTGATCCAGGATGCCACCATCAGTGCCAACCACACACACACACTTAAACATCCTCTGAGTTAACAGTCTGAGAAAAACTCTTTTCTTCCTGACAATCAAAAGCCACTTGATCATTAAACCGGCCAATCACGGCTCACTTTAATAGCAGCTAACCTAATCACAGCGTTCTTCTAAAGAAGCAACTTGGATAGGAAACGTATTGGCTTGCCTTTTAAAGAAACTCATTCTCTCTCCATCAGCGGACTGGCGGTTATCACAGTGTCAGTGTAATTTGCTGATTGTTCAGAATCCCAAAATAAAGATTTTGATAATTGATTTTGCTTTAGCAGGAGAAACGTAATTAAAGTCAGCATCAAAATGTATTTTCCTTTTCATATATAGTATATTTTAATGAAAACACTTGGAAAAAAAAAAATAAAAAATGTTGTAATCTTTATACAATACTGCTTCAAATTACTTTCCGGTTCAGCTGTCAACAAGAACTGTCATTTGATGTCATTAGCATCCAATCAGATTAAATAAAGTCTGTGTTTTTCTTATTTTTTTATAATCTAGTTCCGTTAGGAAATGCGCGACCTAGTGAAAGTGAAATGGGTTTTGTGAACTTCATTTCATGTTGACTAGTGACAGCAGTGACCTTTGTTGTTGTTGAAAGAGTGGAAAGGTTTTAGAGAGATGTCAAAGGTCATCAGAAAGGTGTAGGATTACAACGTAACAAACGTAACTTTATCCATGGCCGAGTCAGCGTTTATCTGAAAATGTGTGATGTTACATACTTAAGCCACTTGAGAACGATAACCATGTGTTCTGTAGAAACTTTGAAACTTAAAAAAAAAGTATTTTTTGTAAGATTTTATTGTGCGTCTTTTATAATTATTGCTTAAAATCGGATAAGAAAATAATTAACCATAGCAAATCATGTAAAAATGAATCATCTTGTATTGGAAAATGAAACATTTTATTAAACTTTGATAACTGCCTAATCTTTAAAAAAACTGAAGTTTAAAGTAAAAATCACAAAAATCATAATTGTTTGCATATTATTCGCATAAAAATTGTTACCGCAGTTATTATCATTAACACGATTTACATGAGTAAATTAGAGTTATATAAAGTAGTGAAAACCTAATGCAACAAAGTGCGCTAAACTTTCTTACTGCGTAGAAAAACTCATTTCACCCACGTCCGCTCACACACATTCGTCTCTCCGCTTGTTGATTTCTCCCATCCTCCTCCAGTGTTTGTCCCTGATGTGTTTTTCTTAGGCTCTGATTCATTACATCAGTTGAGATAAATTCTGTTTTTCAGTAGCTTGATGTTACCGGAAGCATGGGAGCAGCTCGTTTAGGACGCGGTTGTGGCGGGTCGATAGCTTGTTAGAGCTCCGTTTGACAAGATGTCTTTCACAGAGGTAATTTACCCGTAAACTCGCTAAAGTTGCCACTTACGTCACTGTCGTCCCCATGTGGATGAGCACAAATCAAAAGCATTGATCGGCGTGCAACCATTCTAAGACAAACACCTGCCTGTGTGTTTGTGCGTTTGCGACAGTAGTTTACTATTGCTCTGTTGGTCAGTGTTTGTTTGAATGTGAGTGTGTGATTCATAATTCTTCAGGTCTTCAGTAAAGGAGTTTTGTTGCTTTTACCCTTACTGTCGAAATACCACTTTAGTAAATGATTAACATATGTTATTCATTGTAGTATTTAGTAAAACATGGTAGTACTAGTGGCACTGGTAGTGCTGAACAACAGTTAAGATTTTTTTAGGAAAGCATTGTGTCCCATATTGTCAGAAAGCAGCAAATATTTTTGCTAAATAGCATTGAAAAACTAAATCTCATTACATATGATAAATTTGTTTTTAATGTTTATATGAAAGTTATTCAGCTAATATTTTGAAAAACATCCAGTAAACTACTCTATTGTCATCATGATCTCATTAGGAAAGTTACTTTTACATTTTAGGTTTATGTTTACTATAAATTTTTATATGGTGAGTGTATACTGTGTATATAACTGTGTGAGTGTATAGTGTGAATTGGTTTGATGCATTTTAAATGCATGTAGATTACCCTCATAGGTTCATAGTCATTGTAGGCCATGTACAATATTCTTAAAAAAGTTAACTGAATAGTTTGATGTTATTTTTTGTTGAAAATGTATTTCCCATATTGTGGGGAGGCAGAAAATTATTTGAAAAGTTAGTGTTGGAAAATTAATGTTTTATTCTGTTTAGTTTAAAATGTTTTTAAGTTGTATGACGATGCTAGGAATAATGTTGTTTTGTGCTTTTGGTGTAATGCAATGTGGTTTACGTTGTTAATTGTGAAATGCGTCCATTTCTACAAAATGTGGTCTGATTGGCCCGCTATTCAGTGCACTGTGATTGGCCGAAGCTATTACTGAAATGTTACGCCACTTAACTTAAACAAAAAAAAACGCGTCTCCACAATATGGCGCTGGCAGCAACAGCACTACATAGTATAAAGGTTATAGAGCCCAAATCAGACAGTAGTAGTGTAGTAAGCTTTGCATTTCCAACGAATCCATGAACCGATAAGACGCAATGCAGTGCCTCCGAATAAATGCCTTCGCCTGTTAAATGCATGAATCTATAAAAGTTGATTATGATGGAAGAGATCTAGTTTTGTCATTGTGTTGTGCCCCTTGCCCCCAGTTTAGAGTCGGAATGTTAAAACTATCTGTTTAGAAATGATTATTGTCTTTTCTTGTGTTTAGACTTGTTGATTTCTTTTCACAATCCATATTGTAAGTGGAAGGCTTTCTTCTTTTTGATGAATAACTCTCGATGGGGTGGGGGTTTTGCCAGTTTATTTTTCTGTCTTTTTGGGAGGCACAGGATTTTGGGCACTTGATTGCACATTGGGCCCTTGAGTAAAGGAGCCCATCCATAAAGTTAGGAAAATTCAGCAAAAGTCATGGGTGGTATTTGTTTAGTGCATAAAATCATGTGTGTGTATCCACATGCATTCATTCATTGTGCATTCTGTGTGTTTGCACTTACCTAGTGGTTTATGTTGCTTTGCACTCAGTTGATTATCATGTGTTTGTGTTTTGTGCATGTGTGTAAGCTCATACTCTGCTGTGCGTTTGTGTTTTTTATAGCCCAGAGGATTGGTAAACTGTGGCTGTTCTGCTCGTAATGGAAGTGGAGCGTGTTCAGACTGCACAGCTGCCTAGAGCTTTTTCTGTGTGTGTGTGTGTGTTTGTCTTTGCAAATACTTCTATGTTCTTCACGTATGGAGGGAGTGCGTTCAGTGCAATTGTGGAGGTGTTTGCCACTCTTGAGATCAGAGCGACTCTGTTTGTGTGGGATTAGTTAGCTGTACCTTAGGGACAAAACTGTCCACAGAAGTTAGCTAAACCTGACAGAAACCTCCCTTAAGGGACGTCCTCAAAGGTAAAATGATTCATAAATACAGTAAATACAAACTGTTTTCTTTTAGAGGTTGGGCTTGGGATTGCCTGTAGTCATAGAATATGCTTTGGAAGCTGTATGTTCAAGTAAACGCATGCGTGATCTGGTTTAGTGAGGTTTTACAAGCTGTAATTGGGTTTGGAGCTGAATATTACTATTAGAAACACAAACCACACACGTGGAAAGAGATAAAGTTTGAAAAAGAGAGATTTAATGATGGAAGCGGGACTTGAAGACCGACTGGAAGCTGTTTCATTGCAGCGGATATGTTAGTGACTGGGTCTTTCTGAGAGTAAAGTGTTCAGATTTGATTAGTTTTGAAGGTGAGGGAAGCCCAGGCACACTGATACAAACACACACATACACACATGCCTGTATGAGTCAGACATTCATGGCACTTTTGCTCAGTGTTTTTGGCAGTGTGCGGTCAGTGCACTTTTAACTGACATAAATTCACACTTTTAAACACATACAACACACAAAGACACACTGATAGAAGCACACACACATAGACACACGTTTACTTGGCTGTGTCAACTTTTATATAGAGCTATTGCAAATGAAAATGCAGTGGACTACACATATCCCACACTGAAACTATAGGCCTAGCTGAAGCAATTTTCACTTATTTAGGATTAATCGCTTTCTGAGAAAATTCCCAAATCTTGTTATGTGCACTTTTATTTTGCTTGATTTCAGTGAGCTAATGAAGCATACAATTCGTGAACATTTTGTTAATTATTATGGCAGTGATGTAAATCCATTTGTTTTGTAAGTAAACAAATAATATATTTCTTGCATTAATTTAAACTGGACAGTGGATTTTCTGTACCCAGTATATCGCATTGATATCAGATCTTATAGTAATGTCATGTTACCTACAAAGAAAGTTAACAAAAGTTTTACAGACTATTATTTTACAGAATATTATCATGATTTAATTCTGTCAGGCTTGTCCACTGTTGAGGGTGTTTGATTGGGTGATAATTTGATATCCAAAAATTTATCAAAATAATATATATATATATATATATAAAAAGTTGTAAGTTTGGCAAGTTTGACGTATGGATGTTATTTTGATTTATTTAATTAAATTAGGCTTGTCCCCTACATATGGTCTTTGAGTTAAGTTTTTGTGGTAATTTAATGTGAGAAATGATAAAATATTTCCAACATGTGCATGTTAAATTAGAAACGGTTATTAAATGTTAAGTTTGTCAAGTTCAACACATTGAATATTATGATGATTTACATAATTAATTTAGGCATGTCCACTATACAGGGTCTTTGAGTTAAGTCTATGTGGTACTTTGATGTGAAAAATAAAATATATTTCCAACATATGCATGTTAAATAAATTAGCAACAGATTTTAAATATTTTAAGTTTGTCAAGTTTGACGTATTGAATATTATGATGATTTATTAAATTAATTTAGGCTTGTCCACTACATAGGGTCTTTGGGTTAAGTCTATGTGGTAATTTGATGTGAAAAATAAAAAAATATTTCCAACATATGCATGTTAAATAAATTAGCAACAGATTTTAAATATTTTAAGTTAGTCAAGTTTGATGTATTGAATATTATGATGATTCATTAAATTAATTTAGGCTTATCCACTACATAGGGTCTTTGGGTTAAGTCTATGTGGTAATTTGATGTGAAAAATAAAAAATATTTCCAACATATGCATGTTAAATAAATTAGCAACAGATTTTAAATATTTTAAGTTTGTCAAGTTTGATGTATTGAATATTATGATGATTTATTAAATTAATTTAGGCTTGTCCACTACACAGGGCCTTTGAGTTAAGTGTATGTGGTAATTTGATGTGAGAAATAAAAAATATTTCTAACATATGTGTGTTAAATAAATTGTTTTCAAATGTTTTCAAGTTTGACATATTAAATATTTTGATGTTTTGTTTAATTAATTTGGGCTTGTCCACTACCTTAAATCAATAGTTAAGTCAAAAATAGTATTGTGGAAACTGTTTTAAGTTACAATTATAGAGGCAGTTTTAAGAATGTGTGTTTCATTCCGTGTCACACGCGTCACTCTCCTCTGATCTCTAGCAGATCGCAGGTCTCTCTCTCTCTCGACCCATCGTTCTGTGTGGGCTTGTCTCTCTTTGATGAATCACTTATTGAAGGACAGCAAAGGGGTCGTTCAGGCAGCAGTAGTGGAGCTCAGAGAGGGGCCATAATCAGTCCCAGAGGGTTGGAGCAGTGAGGACAGTAGTACCAGCTCTGATAGCGGTAATTACCCTGACCGTATATATTCCCACGACACGACAGGGGGACTAAACACACACATACTGACAACAAACTCCTACTAAACACTGGAAGCGACTGGAAGAGAAAGAGGTTGTTCAGAGCACACCTGATTCATTATTGTGACAGCAACTCACAAGATGCATTGTTCTGAGAGGAGGCATTGTGTTCTGTTCTGTTGTAGGCACTGTACATCCAAATAAATGAATAGAAATATTAATCTGTCACCTTTCGTAGTGCTAAATTAGTAATTGCTGCATGGCAGCAAAAGTAATCAAAATTCTGTATATTTAGATGTGTGTGTGTGTACATGTGTGTGTATATATTATAGATCAATATATATGACATAGAAATCTTTTCTTTAATGTATACATGCATGTATGTATACATATGCAAAGGACACACATTTAATAATATAATCATGTAAACATAAACTTTTATTTGAAATGTGTGTGTGTATTACAGATGCAACAATATGACATTTTGATACCGATAATATCTGCCAATACCGGTGCTAAAATTGTTAGTTAGGTTTTCTTTTTGGGACAATTTATTTTTAATTTTTTCAGAAATAGCAAAGAGCTAAAAAGCACCGAGCTTTTGGTTATAATTAAATTGGAGGCATATTACATATAATGGTTAGTGAAGGTAAAACTGTGGATTTGGCAACAAAGGAGCAGACTGAAATTTAAGCTAAAAAATATATTTCAAATTATATATGCAAGTATGAATGATGTGCATAAAGTTGGATATTAGTGTCAATAGCAGATTTTTTCAATATGAACTGAAATTTTGGTATGTTTCAAGCAGGTTTTTGAGTATACGATCTCTTTAACTGTGTCTGTGTATGTGTGTGCATCTTCTTGTGTCTACATGTGTGTAAAGCCTTTTAGAAAGGCCAGAAGAGTTAAGCTCCATTCAAAGGAGTCTGATTACCAGAACAGGATGTATTTGAGTGTTTGTGGACAAGGGACAAAAAGAAACCAGGAGAATAGAAAAAAAGAAATGAAATCCTAGACCTGAGTACTTGATGATGATGTCAGCAGGTCCTTTGAGAGCATGCATGTTGGTTTTTTTTTTTTTCAACGGCAATCTCAGGAGAGGTTGCAGCAGGTCTGATTTACTTCACCTGACGTGCTGTCAGTCTTTTTGTCCTTCGGAGTAACGGCAAGTCTTTGAGACAGCAGATTTCAAGAACTCTCACAGACCAAACAGACCATCAGAAAACGATTAGGACGTCAGAGCATCGCGTCTCAGAAGCGCAGACTTTATAGAAAGGAGTGTACAGCTGGAGAGATGCTTGACTGATCTGTAATGTACTCTAGGTACGGTAGTGTTGATTCCATGTGAACACAAACAATATGGTGTTCTCTTGTGTAACTGGTAGGAGTAAAAAATGTTATTCAAAATGAGGCACGGATCTGTTAAATGGAGCAGAGATGAGGAAAACACAAGAACTGAATTTCCTACTCCCTACATTATAGTTTCATTTTACGATTAATGTAATGTTCTGCATTAATTAGTTCAGTAAGAATAAATAAATAAATAGTTATTTGAAATTTAAATGACCCGAATAATAAATATCTTAAAATTCAAAAAAATTTTAAAGGTTTTTTTATAAATTATCAAATTGTTGTTTTTATTTAATTTTTATTTTGTCAAATTTGCAAAATAATAGGGAAAGTAATATCTTACTGGCTCAACTCTCACACTGGTTGCATTTACAGTCAAAACATTTTACAGTTTTATAATATTAGTTTCGTCAATTTGATTTGAAGCTGTTTTGTACTAATATCAGACTTTTTATTTATTTATGAATTACCTTTTTTTCATTCATCAAATGACTTGAAGTACTTTTAATTTGTAAATATGATTATATAACTGTGAATATTTCAGTCACAAAGGTTTTTAATTACAACAAATATAAATATAATGTACATTTATTTTAGCAATATTTGTAATTACTTATACTTTCCCAAAATATTTTTATATTTTTATTTTATCTTTTGGTTTGCATTTATTAAATGCATGATTTATTATTTTTAAAAATTTTAACATTTAAATGTTTTGTTTTCTTTAATAGTTAATAATAATAATAATTATAATAATTTTTATTATTATGCAAGGTTTTAATTTGAATTTATTTTTAATAATATTTTTGTGTTTTGTTGATATTTTTCAAAACTATCATTATTATTATTATCGTTGTTATTATATTATTATTGTTTGGAATATAATAGGACGACACTGTTATTAAGTGGCCTAAAACACACTCACACTGGCTACAGGCCATCGGGCCATCTGTAATTCTTGAGCCTTGCATTAATTTAAGAAAACAAATTTTCATAATTCTGTATATTTAATCCTCTGCGGGGTGACCGAGTGTGGGACTATTTGTGTTCTGAGTTAAATATTTGGCTTTGGGATAAATTTAGAGGGTGATAATTCTATCAAGAACAGCTTTAGTTTGTTCCCCGCCTGCCGTCTTCAAGTATCACCTCACACGGGGGCATGACGGGGTGCAAACGATCGCATGAGGATTCACGGAGCCCTGCGGATGACGGGAAGCTGTGATGGAGCCACGGCCGTGTTCGTGAGATGGGAAGCAGATGGTTTGATGGTCCGCCTGGGGCCCTGATGAAAAGAGAGAGAGAAGGAAAGTGAAATAGCAGCACTTGTTGCCTGAAGCCAGTGTTTTGAAACATGGCCGCTACACAAAGAGAGCATGATGGCCACTCAGATGGGCAGGTTTTAGGTAGGAGCGCCAAACGCTTTCCCTTGATAATCGGCTGTGCTTTAATGGATTACAGCCGGAGGTAATTACAACAGGAGCACACACGGAGAATATAAACCTGCAGGCAGCGCCATCCTGATGCACTATAAAACTTGACAAACTGGACTGGGCAGCATCACAGCATATACGCTACGATGGTAGAAAAGTCGGCCTGTAGATGTTTTGCTGTACTGTTGTAGAGATATTGACGTATAGTTGTCAGCTGGCGAAATGGTTTTGTGTTAATATATATGGTAATATTTGCAATGGAAAAAATCATCAAATGAGATGAATTCATAAAATATTTAAATTACAGATAGTCAAAAATAGCCATTATCACATGATATCTAGAATATATAAACCACTTTTGTTATATTAATTAGTAATATTTTGGCTTTCATCAAATACGATGAAGTCATTTAATAACATTTAAAAATTTAAATTAAAGCTTTGTCAAAAAGAAACCATTAACATATGGTCATTTAATAGTGAGGTTGTGTTTTTGTTTGTTAAATATTTTGCGTATTTTGCGTATTATATTTAAAATTGTCACATTTACCGCATTTAATGTTTATTTTTGTTGAATTCCCATTTGTCTCCATCAAGTTAAAAAAAAATAATTGTAAAATTAGATTCATTTTGATTAGTTAAATATTTAAAACACAATAAGCCAAAAAATAGAACTTCCCACACGATTACACATATAAACCATTGTTTTTTAATTTGAGCTTGCACCCATCAAGTTTAAGTATATTTGTTTCAAATACTTGTAAAATATTCAAACAATTTAAAGAATACCCACTTATCACATGGTACTTAGGCTAATAAACACTGCTCAAGAAATAAAGGGAACACTTAAACAACACAATGTAACTCCAAGTCAATCACACTTCTGTGAAATCAAACTGTCCACAAAGGAAGCAGCACTCACTGACGATCATGTTCTCATGCTGTTGTGTGAATGGAGTAGAGAACAGGTGGAGATTATAGGCAATTAGCAAGACACCCCCAATAAAGGAGTGCTTCTGCAGGTGGTGACCACAGACCACTTCTCAGTTTATTGGCTGATGTTTTGGTCACTTCTGAATGCTGGCCGTGGGGGTTGTGCTTACAGCTCAACACTGTGCAGGACGTTTGGCATTTGCCAGAGAACACCCATCCATCCATCCATCCATCCATCCATTCATCTATCTTCTACCGCTTATCCGGGACCGGGTTGCGGGGGCAGCAGTCTAAGCAGGGACACCCAGACTTCCCTCTCCCCAGACACTTCCTCCAGCTCTTCTGAGGTAACACCGAGGCGTTCCCAGGCCCGCCGAGAGACATAGTCCCCGTACAGGAGGCATCCGGAACTGATGCCCGAGCCACCTCAGTTGGCCTGTCTCGATGTGGAGGAGGAGCGGATCTACTCTGAGCTCCTCCCGAGTGAATGAACTCCTCACCCTATCAGTAAGGGAGGGCCCAGCCACCCTGCGGCGGAAACTTTCGGCCGCCTGTATCCAGGATCTCGTTCTTTCGGTCATAACCCAAAGCTCATGACCATAGTTGAGAGTAGGAACGTAGATCGACTGTTAAATTGAGAGCTTCGCCTTGCAGCTCAGCTCCTTCTTCACCACGACAGAGCGGTACATCGACTGCATTACTGCAGAAGCTGCACCGATCCGTCTGTCGATCTCCCGCTCCATCCTTCCTTCATTCGTGAACAAGACCCCAAGATACTTAAACCCCTCCACCTGAACTCTCCACCAACCTGAAGGGGACAGGCCACCCTTTTCCTGCTGAGAACCATGGCCTCAGATTTAGAGGTGCTGATTCTCATCCCAGCCGCTTCACACTCAGCTGCAAACCGCCCCAGTGCCCGCTGTAGGTCTTGGTTCGAAGAAGCCAACAGGACAACATCATCTGCAAAAAGCAATACCATACCCAAATACCCAAACCAATGAATGCCAGAGAACACCAAGACTGGCAAATTTACCACTGGAGCCCTGTGCTCTTCACAGATGAAAGCAGGTTCACACTGAGCACATGTGACAGAGTCTGGAGATGCCGTGGAGAACGTTCTGCTGCCTGCAACATCCTCCAGCATGACCTGTTTGGCAGTGGGTCAGTAATGGTGCGGGGTGGTGTTTCTTTTGGAGGGCCACTCAGCCCTCCATGTGCTCTCCAGAGGTAGCTTGACTGCCATTAGGTACCAAGATGAGATCCTCAGACCCCTTGGGAGACCATATGCCGGTGCGGTTGGCCGTGGGTTCCTCCTAATGCAAGAGGATGCTAGACCTCATGTGGCTGGAGTGTGTCAGCAGTTCATTGATGCTATGGACCGGTTTGCCCATTCCCCAGACCTGAATCCAATTGAGCCTATCTGGGATATCGTGTCTTGCTCAATCCACCAAAACCACATTGCTCCACAGACTGTCCAGGAGTTGGCGGATGCTTTAGTCCGGATCTGGGAGGAGATCCCTCAGGAAACCATCCTCCACCTCATCAGGAGCGTGTCCAGGGAGGTCATACAGGCACTTGAAGGCACTACTGAGCCTCATTTTGACTTGTTTTGAGGACATTACATCAAAGTTGGATCAGTCTGTAGTGTGTTTTTCCACTTCAATTTTGAGTGTGATTCCAAATCCAGACCTCCATGGGTTAATAAATTAGATTTCCATTGATAATTTTTTTGTGATTTTTGTTGTCTGCACATTCAAATACGTAAAAGAACAAAGTATTTAAGAATATATCATTCATTCAGATCTAGGATATGTTATTTTAGTGTTCCCTTTATTTTTTTGAGCAGTGTATAAATACTTTCTTTTGAAATACTTAATAGCACCATAACCGTAATGTAATTTAAGATTGCTCAGGGGTTAAAACTGCATGCGTCACTGTGGCAACATCTGATATTTGTAACATCACTTAACTGACTAGAAATACCTCAGTGCAAAAAAACAACAAAAAAGATGTGTTGCCCTAACAGGCAGTTTACTGAGCAATTCAGATGATGTTAAACTTTTCTCTTGATGTAGGCCTATCCATCTTAGAAATGCTATTTCTGATCTACTTGAACCAAATGTAATCTCCATCACATTATCTAGCCTACATTTCCCTTAAATAAGACCAGTTAGCGTAGCTTGATGTTAACATGTCTTGGGTTATTTGACCAAATGTTTTTTACAAATGTTTTAATGCAAAAGCTGCACAAAAATGAACTTCAGAAAGTGTTAAATCAGTCATGTGTAAAATGTGTCCACAAAGAGGCAAATTGTGTATTGGTTTTTATTCGGCTCATCAGTTTCATCATAAGCACGAAATAACGAAAAACAGAAACGAATGTGATTTTTATGTGAATTGAGTTCTACCCCAAGTGTAACTGATATGAAATTAGTACCGGAACGGGGTAATACGAGACAGCGCATTACTATAATAACTCCAAGGGACCGGCATCACATTGAGTGCGCCGTAAGTTAGCTATCTGAAATTCTCTGTGTAGCCGCGCGCTGAAAGCTAATGCTGCATAATGGTTTCTCCATTTAACAAATAACGCCTCTTGCCATGTTACAACGTGCAAATTACTGAATTTACTCAAATTAGACTTGAAAGGCCATTAAGTATAGAAATATATAAGCAGGAGCTGGCGCTGGGGTACATAAATTGTAGTTGTCCGGCAGTGTTGGGTTGCGCAGTGGCACACACACACACACACACGCTGTAGCCCGTCCATCACTGCTGATGTGGTCCTCAGAGACTGCTTGCAGCGCATGCCCTATATTTATGGCTGAGTCTGGAAAATACATCGCCACCTGCCAAAGAGAGAGGGAGAGAATTTAGGAACTTCAAATAAGAAGGAACAAATATACGTTTGTGCATCACAGAGCGTGCGCGAGGAGAGAATGAGAGCTAATGTTGGAAAGCAGCACAGGCAGCTTCCTTTTAATAACTCTCGTAGGCCCCGCTGCTGCTGATGCAGGCCAGGTTACTGCGCCGTGAGTCACTCTAATCTCCGGCGAAAGAGCAGACAGAAACAGGGAGTTGTATTTTGGCTGCTGACACGCGGGGGTGAGCGGGAGATGAGCAACTCTCGGTTGGGTCCGCGTGAGAGATGTCGGTCACGACAGCACCTGTGTGTTGAGGTGCAAGATCTGACGAGCAAATTGTGGCTTCTACAAGGAGCCCGTGAGAGCGAGGTGTGCGCCTCCTCTAGTGAACGCGGTGATAATGGACGGCCTCTGAATTGGGAAAAGCAATCCTGGCAGGCAGCAGCAGCCTACGGACGGGTGAAGGCACGTGCCAACCGAGAGCTTGCGTTTGCACTAGTTATTATTAAATAATTCACACAGTAACTATTTCCCTTAGCTGTGATGCACAATCCCTAGAAAAACTCTGTAATTATGCTGCATTGTTTATACAGACCGTAATCAATGGAAGAAGCTATTATTGTTTCAGAAAGGGTGCATAAAACGTTACAGGAACGCCAATTATTGTGAAAGATCCTTTTTAAAACAGATGCTGCATTTCTGAACTTTTTATTGACCAAAGAAGGCAAAACTAATTAAGTGGCAACACTGATAGTGATAAGAAATGTTTCAGTATGTAGTAAGTATTAGAATGATTTCTGAAGGATCACATGATACTGAAGACCAGCGTTATCTGAGTCGGCCTATAATTTAGATGCTATTAGCAGTTTTATTAATATTTTGGATCTGTTTTTATTTTTCTATTTTCATTTTAATTGTAATTTTGTGTCATTTTCAATATTTCTTAAAAAAAAATGCACACACATATATATATTATATATATAAATTTATATATATATTATATATATATATATATATATAAAGTGACGTTTGTATTCAATTGCAATTGCACTGCAGTAATAATGAAATTTTTAAGTATATATAAAATAGAAAATAAACATTTTGTAACATCAAAAAATAAATTTTTACTGTATTTATATTTCAAATAAATTCAGCCTTTCTGAGCATAAGAGACCAAAATCCAAATGTTTGAATGGTATTTTATGAATTTCCTATTATAATCATTTACAGATTGAGAAAGAGGTTTTACTTCATGGGTAGGTTTTATAATCCAAACTCTAAAACCACTTTGTTTGATAGGAATGTTGCTGTAAAGGAATAATGTATAATAACTTATAATGTATTATTTACCCATGAAACCTGCTGTTTTGGTACATTTTCCCACCATTTCTTTGCACCAGAAGGGGCCAATTACAGTTCTGTGGTCTCTTCAAGTGACATTTTTCTTAGCGCTTCTCAGGTTTCTATTGTCTCTCTCTGGCTTTCCTCTTGGGGCTCACACGTGACGCCCTTTAGCATGGCAAACGGCCAGTACATCTCTTTTTCAGCTGTGAAAGGACTCCAATATTTGGGTGAATGTACAAGTATTAATAGCGTATTTTAAAGCAGAGACTCGACTGTACTCTACATTTATGGTTGAACTGGTAACTCGTCGTGACCGTTCAGTTGGGTGCGGAAATTTAATAACATCTTTTTTTCTATAATACCCCTGATAAAGCAATCACATGCATGGCTACACACGATGCCACGGAACAAAAGGGCTGTACAATTAAACGGCCAGGTTTACAGCAGGCCGCTGACAACATGAATTACGTTAAAATGATCCCCGTAGATCAGTGGTGCCCTTGACGCCACTTCGCAGAATCGTAAAAACGGCTTAAAGATTTTCCCTCCGTCGTTCTCCTCCTCCATCTCTAGTAGGAGGGAGTTGATTTAACAGCTTCTCGGGGTAAAACCTTCTCCAGAAGGCCTCAAAGTCACTTGCCCCTGAACCGTAAAAAGATATGAAGTGGCCGTTGTTGTACAATCCCGCAGATTTCAAGCATCTTTTCTGCTTAGACAGCATGCTTTTTGCATGCACATAAGTGTTTGAAGTGAAATCTGTCTTAGTGTTATATTTTGTTGTTGCAACTTTGACCCCATTAAACTGTGTCGTGTGCACGCTTCTCTGTTCGACCACTGCCGTCAATGCAGCGCTAGAATGCTAATGTGACGTTTGCTCAGGTTTCTTTGCCTACAGTCTACTGATAAGCTGAAATGCTTAAAGGTCAAACTTATTAGCAAACCCTGTAGCGTTTCCCCACAGAGTCTGTGAATTATGGCACAGCTGCAATATCATTTTATCATCCAGCTTTCGTACGTTGTTGTACATTCTCACCCTCTCTTTCTTCAAAGTTATTGAAAAAGAGTTTTTAATTCCCAAAGTTCAATGTAATGTAAGACGCTATTACAGTATGTGTTAGATATAATGTCATCGCTGGCTAAGTTTTAAAGCTTTTATTGCAATTCTGTTGTAGTCATGTTCAATTCTATAAAACTATGGCATCTTGTCAATCATGGTTAAGTGTCCTTGAAAGATGGCCTGTTTGTAAGTTAAATTATGCTTTTATTTTTTTACTGTACTTTTATTTATATTTTATGAGGTGAATGTTATGCTGTAAAAAAATAAATCCATAAAGTGTACTGTGCTTGCCAGAATTCGACCATAAAAAATACAGTAACAACATTTTAGGTTTTAAGTTATATTTAGTTAAATACCAGAATTTATCATCTTAATTTACCAACCTATTAAAGCACTGAAATCTGTTTTGTATGTTTGAAAAACACCGATAAGCACCAAATGCAGGAGAAAGTCACATGATGAACCAAAGCCCATCACAAGCAGCTTTTAATCTTTTTGAGGATATGTAGAAGGAGCTCAGTGTCTAAACACAAACACTAAACACCATCAGGGCGACTCCTTTAACTGAAATATGACATGAACATGAATTTAACAACATTACATGTAACATACAACCCTTATAAACATCACTGATGAACATAGTTAATTCAAAGGAAAACTGAAATGCAATGCTGGGACAGTTTAACATTTAACAGTTTTTTACAGTGTACTTTGGGCACTAACATTGTTTGGTTGAAGGCTGAACATGGCTAGTTTGTTTCTGGTTTCACTGCTGCCAAAGTCCATTTGATATAATATTTCTAAAGCTGTCTGTCAAGCGCTAAAGCATGAATAATCTCATTAGGCCAGAGTTTTCTGATATTCCGTGTGAAGTTTGTAAAAACAAGTCTGTACTGTACTGGAGTTTTTAGCCATTTTTTTTCAGCTTGCTCATCAGATCTGGATGTTGAGCTTTTTGACAAATCTTTACCCATATCTGAACTGAGCGTCATTTCTCAGTACTTTATACGCCCCTAATGATAAAACAGAAGCTCAATAAGTGAACGGATTCATCTCATTTAACTCCCTAGCCTTCCAGTGCACTTACTTCTGAATTAGGGGGCGGATTGAGACCCGCCCAGACAGAGAGCTGAATGAAACCGTGATGGAGAGAAAACAGGCCTGTTTAATGGCCGCACGTCAATCATTGTCACCAGATTCTGCCATCAAAACATCATTCATCTTTCGATCTATACAACAGCGCTCTCTCTCTGTCTGTTTGTCGGTGGCCAGTGAGGGGTAATTGAATCATTTGGGTTGACTGAGTGGTTTCAGGTGGCAGTTGATTATTCAGTCTCTTCGTTTTATTCAAGTTGTTTTAGTCTCTCTCTCTCTGCCTCTCAGTTGTTCTGCTCTGTGCGAAATACTTTTAATGGTCTCCTGTGGAATCTCGGTGGCATCATGGGACATGTACCCTATAATTTTATCTAGCGAGAGGTTTCTGGAGGCAGACAAAAGGCTGTAATTGAGTTTGTGCGGCTAAATGCAGGAAACGCATATTTAGATAATCGGATAATTGAGTGTTGACTTGTCCTTGTTGATTGGTACGTTTATAGTGCAACATCAAGATTACATGCCATCTGTCTGCCGTTTTTTTCTTATTAATGCACGTTTTATAAAATAGGAGATTCTTGGATTCTGGTCAGTTTTGTTGCATGGCCTAAATGAACCAGTTTGTGGATGTTTTTCAGTCAACTAATAAGCATAAGTTGTCCTTAAACGTTGACGTTTGCTGTGTTTGCTGTCTGTTCCTTTCTGCGTTCATTAGGTTGAACTGTCTTATGCAGTTTCCGCTGCTCTCATTAGCATATTCACAGCCTAATTAGCATGTCTTCTCTAAATGTCGTTAACTCGAGTTGGGATCAGACCCTCAATCCAGGGCATTGATGTTAAAGGGCTCTCAACCAAATTTGGTAAAGTAGAAGTGATTGCGGAGCAGAGTTTGGAGTATTGACCTTATCAAGTGTCAGTGCGTGGACTTCGTCATGACTGATGGTCTGTTATATAAATGATCTTTATAAAGCTCTGCCCACACTCTCTAACAGTCTGCTCGATACCGTTGAGTCTTCAAGTGCTATTATTTATGTATCCTCTATAAACTACAGTATCTTCTGAACTAGCTTAAGGTGGTTTGCTGTCATAGCTGGTGACCATAATGGTTTCCAGTGTTCAAGTTGGTCTACCTTAATGGTTTTATAGGGATTTTGGAGATTTGTCAGCTTGTTAAGGTCAGGTACTCGGGGAACAAACCTCCTCAAATTGACTCAAGCTGGTCTTTTTGACTGCAATATGAGTATATATACTTCTACATGAGTATTCAGCAGCTTGACTCGCCTTGTTGACTTACAGTATTAAATATACTGCTACACAATGGTAATAGACTGTACATAAAGAAATCCTATGAACTGCTTATTAGAGAGAGGGAAGTTAATGGTGGAGACTGACCAATATTTGTTTACAATAATTGCACTTTTTGATGTTTTATACTTAATTTATTGATAATAATATCACTGGGCACCACCATTTTGAGTCTAATTTCACAGGAATTCATATTTTTTGATCATGAAAAACTCACTTATGACTGTTTTTGTCAGAAATTTCAGTGGCCTTGAAGTGGCCTTCAAGATAAAAATATAATGCTACAAACGTGTAGTATTTGGCCTAATTAATCAGTTAACAAAAACAAAGATTTAATGCCCTCAAAGACTACTAAGATGAAACACAAACCCAAGAATAAGAATCTTAATGAACTTGATGTCTTTTCTAAACAATTATCCCAATAATTCTATGTGCTTAAAAGTTGAAAGGATTTTTATGTTTATCAAAAGCACTTTTTGTGACTCTAAGACCAAACATGAAAGGTAAAATAATACAAATAAATGGAGAAATAATGAATGCCAACTGTCAGCAGACAATAACTTGATTTGTCAGCCAGAAAATGATGGAAGGATTGATGGATGATACCGTTGATATAGATGGATGGATGGATGATGGAGATTGCTGAATGGACAGATATACTGTAATTGGATGGATGGATGGATTGATGGATGCATAAATGTGGATGGATGGATGATGGAGAAGGCTGTATGGACAGTCATAGATGGATGGATGGTTTGATAGATAATACTGTAGCTATAGATGGATGGATGAATGATGGCTATATGGATAGTTATAGATTAATGGAGGGATGCATGGATGGACACATACATGTGGATGGATGGATGGATGTATGGATGGATGATGAAGATTGCTGTATGGACAGTTATAGATAGATGGGTGGATGGATGGGCGGGTAGACGGATGATGAAGTTTGCTGTCTGTACAGTTCTGGATGGATGAATTGATGGATGGATGAACATAGATGGAAGGGGTGGACAGTATATATCAGGAAGGATGATGGATGGTGATAGAGGTGAATGGATGGATGCCCAAATACAGATAGATGGATGGATGATGTATAGTTATAGATGGATTGACATATAGATGTGGATGGATGTTAGGATGGATGGATGAATGGAAGGATACATAAATATGGATGGAGACAGATGGATGAATGGATAGTGATAGATGGATGCATATGTATAGTTGGATAATCTGTCAATGGAAAGATATTGATAGATAAACATAGATTTAGTTTTAGGTGGATGGATAAATAGATGTAGATGAATAAACATTGATGGATAGAAACTGGCTTGCTTAGTTGGGGACACCTGATTTCCAGTGATTACCGTTGTCTTGACTACAGAGACCGTCTCTGCATTTGATAAATAAAGTTTATTTCCCGTCATTATACATTACCATCACTCTGTTCTTCTGTTTGATAATGTTCAGTGCTTTGCTACAATCTGTACTGTTAAAAGCGCTATATAAATAAAAGTGACTTGACTTGACTAGAAATAGCTGGATTTAAATATATAAAGTTGAATTCAGATAGAGAAAGCTATATTATAGATAAATATAGGGGTGGTTATGAATAAAGATGGATTTGGATATAAGTAGCTACAGGATAGATAGATATTGAATTATCAGTCCAACTTTTCCTGTTCCGTGTACCCGTTTCCATTCAGCTTCTCGCTTGTGGATTGAAAGGGAGTCTATTAGTGTCACAATGGCAGTGATTGGACACAAAGAGTCCCGGTTTGTCCCGTGTCATTTCCTGATCCCGAGGCCAGAAAACAAACACTTGTTGGGTCAACCGTAATGACGGAGTGAGGGCATCGGGAAAATGTGCTTAAACCTCATTCACTGATAGAATATGTCTGCCCATCAGTTAGGGCAAACAGCCAACCGTCTGCTCGTCCCAAACATCCTCACCTCTCTCTCTCTCTCCATCTCTCCCGCCAGCAGCAGTGGGAGAATGTGCCTCTTTAGTGGGAAATGATGTCAGGCGCTCTCTCTGTGAGTTTGGCACGGCCGCGGTGCCCCTCTCTTGGCAGCGCCCACGGTATGCCGGCCCTGTGAATACCCAGAGGTCACTGGCTGGGTGTCATGGCAACCGGATAAAGTACCCGTCTGGCCCAGTCACTTCTCAGGGGGTCCGGACAGCCGAGTGGCACCAGCTAAATCACACACACACATACACCGTTTCTCACACAAACACACACACTTAAATTCACACAGACATCAAGTCATGAGACACTGTATTTTCAACTTCACCGGTGGAAGTGTAGTGCTTGTCGTCTGTGTCTTTGCCCGATGCTGTGAATTTTTTATAGCCCCCAGCTGTTTTAAATGCCAATGCGTGCGTGTTTACGCGTTTGTCAGTGTGATTGATTTCCTGGGAGATGATTTCTGCCCAGCTGTAGTAGTTCTGCCGGACCACGACAGATAACGCATGTGCGTCAGTGAAGCGTCTTTTCGGTTTCATTTGGAAAATACATTTTTTTACAGTGTAACGCATTGCTAAAACGTTTCTGAAGGACATTTAGCAGATGTTTGACCTCTTGAGTGGTGCTAATTCTACTGAAATTATACATGTTTCAATGACAGATAGACAGGTCGATGGATGGAGAGCATTGGGTGACTTTTTAAGCAACTTAATAATTTAGGGTAAGATTTGGTTTTATATGGTATTTGACAGGGCTCTGTGTCATTTAGAATAGAGAATGACTTGAATTGAACTTGTATATCAAAAAAAGCTGTAATAATATGGTCATTTTACTGTTGCGTTTATTATTATTATTATTAATAATGAAAAAAAAAAAAAATTTATGTTGTGATCTAATACTTAGACTTAAAATACAGCAAAACAATTCAAATACAAAATAAAATCTGTTCTGCATTTGGTTAGCATTGCAATGTCCCTCCTGAGGGACAAATCCCATTCAAAATCTGAAAGTTAATAGACATGTCTGATCTCAAAAATATGTATTGGTTGGGAAAAAAGAGTGTATTTGTCAGTAAATGTCAGTCTCTAGTAAATGTCAATTTAGAGAGGCAGCAAAGTCTGTGTGAGGGGAAAGATAATAGTAATGGTTAAAGCTGGGCAGTTGTGCCCGAGATCTTTAGAAAACATGAGGAATTGCCTGGAAATTGGAACAAACAGCCAGAAGCACTTTTCACTGGCGCGCACACAGCTAATCCATTCAACACGGCCACTGCAAGAGTGTGTGTGTGTGTGTGTGTGCTGGTCACTTCTCACTCCCACTCATCTGAGAGCTCTTGCACATGTGTGACTTTGTCTGGAACGGAGAGAAAGAGAGAGATTTTATATCTACTTGTTCTACTAAACGAAATGCAGCATGTCCCTCACTGTGTGTGTGTGTTTTATTCATGGATCTGTTTTATTCCATTTATTTATCCATCTGTCGTTCTATTGTTCTCTCTATCACTATCTACTGTATCTATCTGTCTGTTTGTCTGTCTCTTTTGTTCTGTCATTTTATCTATCGTTCTATTAATAATTCTGTTTATTCTATGCATAAAGACTTGTTGAACTTTCGAACACTCATAGTTTTTCTGGACAAACGTGGTTGAATTTCTTTTGACTTTCATTTAAAACAATGAAAATTAATTACTCACCCTCATGTCGTTCCAAACCCATAAGGCTTTCATTCATCTTCAGAACACAAATTAAGATATTTTTGATGATATCAGAGAGCTATCTGTCCCTCCTCAGTTGCAAAACACTGATGTGACTGTGTGGACTGTCAATGTTTCTGGATCTGGGATCATTTCAGTTGTGTTGCTGACTATGGAGGGTCAGATAACTCTCTTATATCATCAAAAATATCTTAATTTGTGTTCTGAAGATGAATGAAAGCCTTATGGGTTTGGAACGACATGAGGGTGAGTAATTAATGACAGAATTTTCATTGTTGGGTGAACCAACCCTTTAAGTTAATTCTACTGTTTAAAAATCTAAATTTGAAATTAAATTGAAATGTCTTTCTTGTTTTTACTTGTAGAATGCTTTACAACCCTGCCCTGCCAATGAACCAAACCGAGTCTCACCCCTAAAGTAAGGAATCTGTTCTATTCATAAATACATCACAGTTTGAAAAGTGCAATGTTTTGTTGAATGATTTGAATTATGTGTGCGCTGTATGTAGGACTCTTTCTTTGTAGGTATTTTGAATCCAAATATTCTTTTATTGAGCTACATAACAGGCTTGGCTGTGTTTGCAGGGTTTCATTAAATCTAGACGCAGATAAACTTTGTTCCAGGCCGTCAGTGAGCCTCCATTTACATTCTGAATTTACATTTCGAATCGAACTTCAAAAGAAAACAGCAGTCAGCCTGTAAATAGAGGCTCTCAAACGGCGAGGAATGAAAGTGCTTTGGAGGTGGCGACTGTTTATACAAATGAACAACACGCTAAAATCACAAAGAAACGCTTGAAGGTCATTACTCCTGCCAAAGGCTGTGTCGCAAGGAACAAGCCGCAGGACGTTTTTTTAATTTGTTTGTTGAAGTGCCAAACGCTAGTGTATGTTTGTTTAGCAAATGAATAAAAGCTGGAGGAGCGAAATTCTCTTTCATAGCGGAGTCATTTCCTGACAAATAATGCGCTCGTCACGTGTTCATAACAGCGTTCCGCTTAAATGAGCGACCTCGCGGGTCCAGACAGATGACATGCTGGTGTTTACATGAGCAGGTCAGCGGCCCAGTGACCACCTCCGCTCGTCTGACTGATCTTACCTCATTACATGTCAGGCTTGTTCTGATGATGTCAATGTGTATGGAGGTGCATTTTCTATCTATCATTTGTTTTGTATTCATACTATTTTATCACTCTACCGTTCTATCTTTCCTTCCGTCATTCATTCTGCTTATCGTTCATGCTTGTTCTATCTGTCTGTATGTTTATCTCTCTATCTCTCTATCTCTCTATCTATCTATCTATCTATCTATTGTGCTATCATTCTATCTATCTGTAGATCATTCTGTCTTTTTTTCTGCCTGTCGTTTTATCTATCCTTTGTTCTATCGTTCTATCTATCTATAATTTGTTTTTCGTTCATTCTTTTTTATCATTCTACCGTTCTATCTTTCATTCTGTCATTCATTCTGCTTTGCAGTTCATGCTTGTTCTATCTGTCTGTATGTTTATCTATCTATCTCTCTATCCATCTATCCATCCATCTATCTATCTATCTATCTATCTATCTATCCATCTATCTATCTATCTATCTATCTATCTATCTATCTATCTATCTATCTATCTATCTATCTATCTATCT
>JAUMHQ010000075.1:15458990-15473226 GCA_032361165.1 Enteromius paludinosus | reverse complement strand
TAAGCTACACACCTTCTATGTACATATCAGAGAACAATTTAAAATATTCTCTCAATGCATTCTATGGCACCTTTAAAGAACTTGCACAAAGTGGCATTTTCAAGTCAAGCTTTTTTTTTTTTTTACTTTTTTTAAGCTTATTTATTTATTTATTTTGTTTCTCATTTTTATTTCACTTTAGTTTTAGTAATTCCAGTAAAATCATAAAATATCTATAAAACGTATATTATTATTAGTTTTGTTATTAGTTTTGTGCAACATTTTATAACCTTTTTTTTTATATCTTATACTTATATTTTCTTTTCTTTCAAACATTTTCTTACTTCCTATGTAACATTTTAAATTGCCTTTCAAATTTATTTAGTTTATTTTTTATTATTATTTTAAGTTTAAGTTATAGTTATTAAGGGTGTTTCTTTTTGTTGTTGTTTTTAATTTTTTTCTAGTTGGTGTTATTTTTATATCACTTTATAATAAGGTTTTATTAATTTTATAAAGATAAATTAAATTATATTTTTTATTGTGTTATTTTTTTAAGCTAACCAAAATTACCCAACTCCAATTTGATTGAGATTAATTATTTAAAACAGAGTTATCTGTTTTTGCAAACAAACTCTTTATATTTAGTTTTAGCAATACTTCTACTGAGAAGTTACATTTTATGTTGACTTCCTGTATGTTTTTTCTTGTTTTTCTTCACAGGTCCACATTACTGTTCTGGACAACAACGACAACGCCCCCGTTTTTTCCCAGCCCACCTATGACATCACAATCACAGAAGACATGCCCCCGGATGCCGAGGTGGTTCAGGTGTTGGCGTCTGACCGCGACGAGCGTCACCGTTTGACCTTTAGCCTCCAGAGCAGCGTTGACCCCAGCAGCATGCGGCTCTTCCGCATCGACCCTAACAGCGGGATCATCTACACAGCTCGCAGACTGGACCACGAGAGCCGGACACAGCACATCCTCACCATTATGGTAACTCAGATTGCTACAAATAGACGTTATAAAAACAGCACATAACCAGTGCACCACATCAGCCACATGCAGTAATAATGCACTGTCTAAAACCCTTTTGAAATGCTTAGCAATGCTATGGCAACCATTATCTTGATTTGATTTAGTAAACAACAATCATTTACACATTTTTTGGTAAATTAAAGATAGTTTTACTATTTTCATTATTTGAATGATATTTTGTGTTAAATTATGAAGACTTGAACATCATATTTTATTTGGTCTTATTTAATTTTATTGTATTTTTGAGAGAACTTTGTGACTCTCGCTGGATAGATAAAGCAGCAGAGGTATGGTTTGATTAGTGTTGGTAGTTTGTCTCCCTCCTGTCTCTCTTTCACACTCTCCATGCTTGAGTGCAGGTATGACAGGAACAGGAGATTGCTCCTTGTGCTTTGGCAGCCGTCACTAGTTTAATGTCGTCTGCACCTGTGTCGTTTCTCCACTGTGATCTAATTATTGATCTGATCTGTATCACTCCTTGTTTCCGCACTCCCCTGACGAGAGTGAGAGACTGTGAGTGTCATATCTAATAAGCACAAGGATATTCCTGCTGCCTGCAAACAGATGAAATTTGTTATTATAATCCAGAGAGAGATGTTATCCACTCCGTCTGGCAGAGAGCAAGTTTGTTTTGTGTATATGAGTTTGTGTGTGTGTTGCTGTTTCCTTGTGTTGGATATTGCTGTCTGTCTCAGACAGAGAATTAATTTTTGTTTCTTTCTACCACTCTCTTTATTTTATCTCTGTCTCCTTTACTTACCCTCTATATTAGGTGAAGGATCAAGAGTTCCCGTACAGACGTAGTCTTGCTCGTGTCCTGATTGGTGTAGAGGATGTGAATGACCACGCCCCTCTTTTTACCATGGTGATGTATGATGGACAGGTGTATGAATCAGCGGCACTGGGATCAGCTGTTCTCACAGTCACTGCACTCGATAAGGACAAGGGCCAGAATGCACAAATCAGTTACAGCATCGACTCAGGTATGCAAACCCTCACACACATTACCTGTCAAAGGTAGGACACACTTCACCGAATTTCTCATGATCTTTACTTTTGAATTAATTGATTTTGGATTTGTGTATATGTACAGTATAACATTACCTATTCTCTTTAATTAAATTAATTACATACATGTACACATATATTGTTTCACATTGTTTGGCATTTTTGTCACATTTATTTCCCCCCATAAATTTCATTATTTAAATTATTGTTCTAAAATTATGAAAACTGTTAAAAAAAAAAAAAAAAAAGTATGTGTACAATTTTTTCTATTTTATTCACACACATAACGGCAAGCATGCATACAATGTAATGCATTATGACAAATCTTATGTTTTTTTATACAATAACGTGTAAGCTAATACAGCATATTTGTAAGATCTTATTTTTCTTATACTCGTTTTTTTCTTTTTCAATTTAGGGAACACGGGAAACACTTTCCGTATTGATCCTGTTTTGGGCATCATCTCATTGGCTCGGGAGCTGGACCTGTCCAACATCGGTCACTACATCTTGTCAGTTAAAGCAATGGATAGCGGTTCTCCAGCATTGTCTTCAACAGCTGTTGTCCGAATCGCAGTCACCTTGTCCGATAATGCAGGTCCCAAGTTTCCCCAAAGTGAATATCAGGCGGAAATATCAGAAGGTGTTGCTATTGGAACATCAGTCATCACAGTGAACGCTCTAAGTCTGTCCACACTTACCTATGATATTCGCCATGGCAACGGTCATCGGACATTCCGCATCAATCAGTACAGTGGAGTGATCACTACACAAAAAACGCTAGACTTTGAAACTGTTTCCTCCTACGTGCTAATAGTCACAGCAAGCAACATGGCTGGACAGGCCTCAAATGCTACAATAACAGTTACAGTTCTTGACCAAAATGACAATTCTCCAGTGTTCCAACAGCTGCGGTACCATGGAAGCATCAGCGAAGGTGCCGGGCTTAACAGTGTTGTGCAAAGTGAGAGTGGTCAACCACTAGTCATACGAGCAAGCGACGCTGATCGCAACCATAATGCCCTTTTGGTGTACCAAATCATGGAAGAATCTGCCAGGCGCTTCTTTACAGTAGATGCCGGCACTGGCTCTATAAGGACAATTGCTCAGCTTGACCATGAAACCACTCCTACATTCCGCTTCCATGTTAACGTCCGAGACAGCGGACATCCACAGCTCTCAGCTGAGCGTCCTGCAGAAGTGACCATTGAGGTGCAAGATGTCAACGACTGCCCTCCTAAGTTTTCCCAAGATTCCTATGAAGCTGTTCTTTTGCTCCCAACTTATGAAGGTGTGGAAGCCCTACAAGTTTTTGCTATGGATCCCGATGGTAATGGCCAATCAGAGCTCACCTACTCGTTGACCGATGGTAGCATAGAACATTTCAGCATTGAGCCAAGCAGTGGACTGTTGACTGTAAGAAACAGTACTTTTAGCAAAGAACGATTCCGGTTTAATGTCCGTGTTTCAGACGGACGCTTCTCCAGTACTGCCCTGGTTACTGTCCTGGTGCATGAGGCTCTTGACAGTGGCCTGGCTTTTACTCATAATACCTACAGTGCCAATATTGAGGAGAACAATGCTAATGTGACCACAGTTGCTGTTGTTACAGCACTAGGCAACAAGTTGAATGAACCCTTGCGTTATACTTTGTTAAATGCAGGTGGGAAATTTCGCATAAGGCCAACATCCGGTGCCATTGAAACTGTCGGAGTCCCATTGGATAGGGAAGAGAAGGAGGAATATGGACTTTTGGTACAAGCAGGCCGTGAGGAAGATCGGCTCCGTGTTGCAAGAGCATTGGTCCGAGTCCAAGTCAGCGATGTCAATGATAATTCTCCAGTTTTTGTTGGATTACCATACTATGCTGCTGTGCAAGTGGAAGCGGAGCCTGGGACGGCGATATTTCAAGTGACAGCAGTGGACCGGGACAAAGGACAAAATGGAGAGGTGAACTACTTTCTGCAGGATGAACTGGGACATTTTGAAATGGACCGTCTGAGTGGTGAGCTTCGCTTACGGAGAGCTTTCGAGGCTGATCTCTCTAGTGTGGAATATCAGGTTCTGGTATTCGCCCGTGACATGGGAACACCACCTCTTTCCTCTTCAGTCACTTTTCCCGTCACAGTGGTAAACAGAGCAATGCCAGTGTTCGACCGACCATTCTATTCAGTGAAAGTGAGCGAAGACATACCAATATGGACTCCAATACTGGGAATAAACGCAAGTAGCCCAGAAGGCCAGAGTGTCCTTTACACAATCACACATGGTGACCCAGGAACACTCTTCTCCATTGGATTTGACACAGGTGTTATCAGTGTCATCGCTGCCCTGGACTATGAGACCAACCCTTCACACAGACTCATCGTTAGAGCAACGGACTGCCTTACAGGTGCTCGTGCTGAAGTGGATGTTGAAGTTACTGTTTTGGATGTCAACGACAACCCTCCAGTCTTCGAGCATCCCTCATACAAAGCTGTAATTTCTGAGTCCGCCATGATTGGCACTGCAGCCTTGCAAGTTCTCGCAATGGACAGCGACTCTGAGAAAAACGCAGCTGTCCGGTACCAAATCATTCCAGACCGCACCAACAGCACAGACCACTTCCACATCGACAGCAGCAGTGGTCTAATTCTGACAGCACGCTCCTTGGACCATGAGACCATCCAGCGCTATGTGTTTCTTGTCAAGGCAGCAGATAATGGCTTTCCCCCACTGAGCAGCGAAGTGTGGGTCACAGTCGATGTCACAGACACAAATGACAATGCTCCAGTATTTAACCAACTCCTCTATGAGGCCTCCATCAATGAGTTGGCACCAAAAGGCCACTTTGTTACATGCATCCAGGCCTCTGATGCAGACCGCTCAGATGCAGAACGCTTGCAGTATGGCCTGGTGTCTGGAAACGAAAGGATGTTGTTTGAGCTTGATGCGGCCTCAGGTGTCCTTACCCTGAGTGGCCAGAGACGCATGCAGCGCATGCCTTCCACCATCACCCTAAACGTAAGTGTGTCCGATGGAGTGTTTACCAGTACTGCACAAGTGCACATTCGGGTAGAGCGAGCTAATCTACATGCCCCCCAATTCACTCAGGGCTTGTACGAGGCAGATGTACGGGAGAATGCACCATTGGGATCAAAGGTCATTGCAATCAGGGCACAAGATGCTGACCCTGAACCATTTGGGGATTTGAAGTATGTGCTGCTCTCAGATTCCGCTCGGGACTTGTTCAGTATTGATGGCAATGGACAAATTACAACTCTTGAACGTCTAGACCGGGAAGAACAAACTGAGATGGTGCTGTCCATTGCGGCTGTGGATGCTGGTGGCCGATCTGGATATTGCAGTGTCCGGGTTACCATACTAGACGAGAATGACAACGCTCCACAGTTTGGTGCCTCAGAGTACCGTGCAAGCGTGCGGTCCGAGGTTGAACCTGGTACCCTTGTGACGCAAGTACAAGCTTGGGATCTAGATCAAGGTGCCAATGGACAGGTGAGCTACAGCCTGTACAGCGAAGCAAGCCTGCAGGTTACTGAACTTTTGGATATCGACCCAGACAGTGGCTGGGTTGTGACCAAAGAAAACTTCGCCCCATTGCGTGGATCTGTACTGTCCTTCTTTGTTAAAGCCTCTGATGGAGGGGTACCTATTAAACATTCCCTTGTGTCAGTCTACATACATGTTTTGTCTGCTGATGCCCACATACCTTCCTTCAGCCAGCCACAGTTCTCTTTTACCGTGCCAGAGGACATGGCCATTGGATCCTTGTTGGGAGCAGTGCATCTACATACCTCAACTAGCCACTCATCCTTACCTGTAAGCTTCTCAGCGGTGATAGGACAGACTCCAGAGAGTAACAGTGATGGAGTCTTTGTGGTTGACAAAGAAACCGGCATGATCAAACTAGACAAAGCACTGGACAGAGAGCAGACACCGGCTTATCATTTCAAAGTGATGGCAATATTGCAGCAGGGACGTTTGGATGCAGTTTCAGCTGTGGATGTGGAGGTTAAAGTGCAAGATGTCAATGACAACAAACCAGCGTTTGAGTCAGATAACTACGAGGCAGCAGTCACCGAGGGTCTTTCTCCTGGGACTAGGATTCTGCAAGTACGAGCTTTGGATCCTGATTGGGCAGCTAATGGGCAGGTGACTTACAGTCTTGCCCCACCTGGGTTACTTGGTGGCTCTGGCGGGGAAGACATTGAAGAGCATGGAGCCTACTTTACAATTGACAGCAGCTCTGGTTGGATATCAACACTGAAAGGGCTGGATCATGAACAGAGCCCTGCGCATAGTCTTACAGTCTGGGCATTTGATCTTGGAGATCCTGCTAGCCAGTCATCCTCAACAACTATAACTATAGCAGTGAGTGACTCCAACGACAACATGCCACAGTTTCTTCAGCCCCGTTACTTTGGAAGTGTTCGTGAAAGTGATGCACCTGGTGAAGTGGTGGCAGTATTGAACACACGGGACAACGACAGCTCGCCTGGAAACCGACAAGTCACCTATCATATTACAGGTAAGAACCAAAACATTAAATGACATGACCTTCAACAATGCAAAAAATCATGTTCATAATGATTTTTTGTTTTATCTAATTTTCTAAGATACTTAGAGTACTTTTTTGTTATATATTCAGTACATAATATTATTTGACTGTTTTTTTCACTTCTTTAAAAGTGCCCCTATTATGGGTTATGAAAGATTTATATTTTGGTTTTGAGAGTCCCAAACAACAGGATGACATGCATGCAAGATCGAAAAAAGCACTTTCATTTTCGTATAATATTTTTATCTTATTTGTTTTATCCAAACCCCTCCGGTGATTGGTCAGTTTCATTTTAAATCAGACAAACAAGTGGGAGAGCAAAATGCAAATGTTTCAAATTTAAACGTCTTTTAAAAACGACTCATTTCAATGATTTAGAGCCTATTCTTTCTTTTGAGCGGAAACTTTATGCAAAATGCACTTTCACATGTAAGGTAATTTTAAAAAATCCATAAGAGGGGCCCTTTAAATATAAATTTAAAGTCCAGTAAAAAAAAAAAAGAAAAGATAATATGCAAGTGAAAACCATGCAGTCTCCAAAGACAAACGTTTTAGTAGAAAATCATCCATATGTTCAACAAGCACATATAGTGTACTGTGTCCTTATACTGTTGGCCATGTACCGTATCTGTGTGCTCTCAATCTAAACACAGCCTGATTTTCTCAAGCCCTGTTCTGCATGTAAGCATAATGTAGAACAATGCTATTATGGAATGTCAGAAGTCCACAGTAATTACACCTCATTCATCCTCTCCTGATAATGGATTATTCGCCCTAGGGCGGCCAGCTGGATATTTCGGGAGGACGTAGACTGACTTCTTGCTGGAGAGAAAAACCACAATCGTTTTATACAGATTTTATTAAAGCTGTGATGCAACCGCATGCAAATTACACCAGTGGGATTTGCGATGCGGAAGTGCATCACTTCACGAACAAAACATAATACAGTGACATTTCCGAAAGCAGTAGTTTAGGTGGATAGAGTCTTTGAAAAGGGCAAAAATAAACCTCCTCCTTATCAGCATCTCGCTCAGCCAGCTTTAAATACACCTTTATATTCAGCCAGTGTTGAACACCTTGCTTGGCGACAAGGAAAAGATTGCACACACAAACACACACACCTTGCACATGCTCCTAAGCAACGCACACTTGTAAATTAGGCGCTCAGAAACTCATAACATTGAATTAGGGAGCTGCCTTGTTCTATAATTCATGCTTTTTCACACACACACAGAGAAACACACTTCTCGGCCTGAACAGAATTTCGATTAAGCTCAACCTTTATGCTGTGATCATGATTTAAACTGTGCTGCCACCAGCAGGAGCAGTATTTTTAACAAGATTTACCACACACAACACACAAGCTCACAGCCTCTGACTCTTAACTAAATTACAGCTCACAACATTGAAGCTAAAATAAACATTGTGACACTGGAAATTGTTTAGTTGCTTTTTGTTTGTGTACATTGTTTTGGGAGTATTGTCTTTCACTGCCATACCTAAATATCATTTTACATTTATGTATTTGGCAGACACTTTGGATAAAAAAAGAACTTACTGTGCATTCAATGCACGTGATTTAACTCTAAATATAAATGCTTTTGTATGTTTTCAAAAGCTGAAATAAAAAAAACTAAAAATGAATCATTATAAAAAACAAAAAAGCCTAAAGTCTCCAATTGGTATCAATGTTAATAAGTGACGTCTTTATATAATTTAAAGTCTAAAATATTCATTTCATTGATTGTAATTGCATTGAGACGAATGCAGGCTTCAGAAAGAAAGTCAAACAACGTTACAACTTCATAAAAATGAGTGAACTATCCCTTTAATTAAATGGTAGCCCACGGCATGCAAGCTAAAGTAAACTTTGTGACATGAACCCTTGTTTAGTAGGCATGTGTTCTACTGAGAATAGTCTCTTTCCTTTTCTCTCTCTCAGTGTCCTTCCCTACAGTCCACACTTTTATAACGTTTAAATCCTCTAGTTCAAGACAAACTCAAAGGTCAGACAGACTCTAATACACTTTTCACAGCCCAGCGGCACAAACTGGCTCAGAGAACTGCTGTACCATAATACACACCGGAGGGAGGAAAGAGACAAATACACAAACAGATTCCAGTTACCCAAATGTCTTTATTCTCTTTAGGAAGCCAGAGCATTGTGGGTAAATTCGCCTCTCAGGGTATTTTACTGCTGTGTTCAACAGAGCACAGAGCAATTAAACAGTAAACAGTTACTCTATGGTAGTTAATTAGATAATTTGAACTTTTATTTAGAGGTTCTTTGCTGAAAGTCGTTTAAAGGTTCATAAAGGATATCTTAAACCATGTTAGACCAGCACACTGTATATCTCAGCTTAACAAAATAGCGCTGAATATCCCCGCCGTAAAAGCTACGATTTAACAGCTGTTAAATAGCTCTTCATGTTGCTGCCTCATAAAGGTGAAAGGTCATCGCAGAAAGGCTAATTGACCAGAACTGACTGGAAATGGCTGGAAACACATCCATTGATTTTAATTGGTTGGCAAGAAGAATGAAATATGACCTTTGAGAGATGTTTTATGCGTGTGTATAGGTCTGTGTTTGACTAGATAAAGTACCAGCTATAACAATTCAAATAAAATTCGAATACAATTTTATTTTCCAGTCCTATGTGACCAGCTGTTAGCTGTATATGTGTATTATTTTGTACTTTGATGTGTCGTCATTTAATTCAGTACCATTCTGACGGCATTCTATTCCATATTCAATTTCTATGGGTATCCTAAAAGATGGCTTTTATGTTCAGTGAGGCTGCATTTAACCATAAATACAGTTAAAACAGTAATGCTATGAAATATTATTGCAAGGTAATATAACTTTTTTTTTTTTTTTTATATATATATATTTTAAAATATAATTTCATTTGTGATGGCAAAGCAGAATTTTCAGCATCGTTCAGTAACATGATCCTTCAGAGATCATTCTAATATGCTGACATTTCTTCTTATGTAGAAAATGGGTGTGCTTCTTAATTTTGTTTAGAAACTGATGCTTTTTTTAATAAATACAGTTCAAAAGAACAGCATGTATTTAATATAGACATATTTTGTAACATTTAAGTGTTACAGTACACTTTAAATCATTTGCATGAGACATTGTTTTGTATTTTTATTATGTAATATAGTTGCATTTAGACTGTGGTCGGTTTTAGAGCCCGAATACATTGAAGCCTTGGGTGTGCATGACAAAAAGCCTGCAAGAAAATGAAATGTAAGAGTACAAGCTATCTCTATGAAGCACAGAAAAAGCATGCAGTGTGTGAAAGTCATGCTGAACACTCCCTCAACCCGACGAGCGCGAGCGTGGGCAGAGAGAAATGGAGTCGGAAGGCGTCCAGGCCTTTGTTGATGCGCCTCTGATGGAAGCTGTTCTGTGTTATCAGCCCCCAGCTGAGTTAAATTACACTCTTTATTAGATGAATAAGGCAGCGTGTGTTTGTGCTATGAGTGTACAGTAATTGGATGCTTGTCAACGCGGCTGCTTTGATTATAGAGTCGTTTCCATTTAACTCTCGCTCACTCTCTCGTCCTCATTTTTTCTCTCTTTCCACCTCTGTCTGCTTGAGATTTAAAACATGACCTGTCCTAATGAGCCAGGTATGGCTGCCAACCCTGTGATAAATCAGGAAGGCTGTTATGAGGGCCTAATTGATGGCAGTGTTGATAATTTAAATGTTAATACAAAGAACTGATTATTATAGTTCATACTAATGAGTATGCCATCATCGTGAGAACTAATGGAGGTTATTAAAGCTGCAGATAATCCTGGAAGCAAGCGTGTGTTGCGTTACAATCGGTAGTGGATTTTATTGCTACTTAAATTGTCACAGACTATTGAGAGAGTAACTGTCCGGTATAATCTCTTGTGTGTGTGTGTGTAGGTGGAAACAGAGGAGGGGTGTTTGCTCTCGGGTTGGTTCAGGGAGAGTGGAAACTATACGTTAAACGGCTGTTAGACCGCGAGGAGCAAGAACGGTACCTCATCAATGTCACAGCAACAGACGGACTCCATGTTTCCACGGCAACCGTAGAGGTCATGGTCATCGACACTAACGACAACAGCCCCGTCTGTGACCCGGTGAGTAAAAACCCAAAAGTTCATTCGGGGGAAACATCTAGAAGTCGTCAGAGCTGGTCCTCCTGCTGTTTTTCAGTGGGGTAAAAATCTAATTAGTGCAGTTTTTTGACAGTTTCAAATCTACATGGTAAACATGAATGGTTACAAACCAAAGCCAGGAATATTTTTGGAGCCAGTGAGTCCACTTACTGCAGCCAAGACGTGCAGGGGAAATTATCTATGAGCATAAAACATGACCTTGTTGAAATAAGGTCAAGCTGAAAATCAGGCCAGTCTGTTTAGCAGGGGGGCATTTGGGTTGAGCCTTAAAACTTTAGAATTTGGAGCATTAGAAATGTATATGCATATACGGTACATGATGTTTTTTGGATTATGGTTGAATTTTGACTAAAATGTAAAAAAAGTGTTTGCATTGCAACATGTTGATTCCAAAACCAAACATTCAGAAAACTTTCGAATCAATACTTGAAACGCATCTACCACTGCCAAAACGTTCAATTCAAGCATCCAAAAATGATTGCATTGAGAGTTTGACTGTGCCTACAATGGCCAAAAGCATTTGAAAATGTCCAAAAATGTTCAAATGAGTATATTCAGATGTGCCCATGATTGCCAAAAATGTCTGAATGCACCCATGCTGGCCCAGAATGATTAAATCAGATGGTTGTGCATGCCTGTAATGGATAAAAAAAAAAAGGGTGAATTGAATGTTGGAGTGTTGATGCACCTGCGATTGTCAGAAATGTTCAAACCAGGTGGTCAATATCAACATCTGAATGTTGCTGGAATTGCCAGAGATGCTTGAATGTACCTTTGATGAGCAGAAACATTTGAATCAGAAGTTTAAATATGTCTATGATGGACAGAAATGATTGCGTTTGAATGTGCCTGCAATGGCCAAAAATGTTCAAATTAGATGTTCTTCCATGTCTATAATGGCCCAAAACATGTAATGTTCCTCCAATGGCAAAAAAATATCTGATTATGTGAATATGATAGTTTAAAATGATCGATGATGAATATGGTTACAATGGCCTTCAATGTTTACATGTACTTTTGATGGCCAGAAATGAACAAATAAGGATTTTCATACATACCTATTATTGCAAGAGTGATTGATTTGATTATTTTTAAGGTACCTGCAATGGCCAAAAAAAATCTAATGTTCAGATGTGCACATGAAAGCTAAAATTATCTAATTTAACGACCAAAAACAAATAAATAAAAAAATATATATATATATTTCTGCATGCGTACATTGTACGATGCTGGAAAATTTTCTAAATATGATTCTGATTCTGAAATCAGATTTTCAAATTGTTTATATGGTCGCCAAATATGATTGAATTTAACATTTTAATATGCCTTCAAAGGGGGAAAAAAAATTAGCATGCACTTGTTTTTCCCAAGTTGATCAATTCAGATCAATTCATGATGGTCAAAAATGACTGAATTACGGAATTTATGGATAAAAGATTCAAATTTATTCAAACCAACCATTTCGAAATCATTGCAAAATTATTCTAATATTAAATTCATATTCTGAGAAAATTATAGATGCATTTAAACCTTTTGTAGGGGACTCCAGCCCAATATTAGGATGCTTTAAAATACCACATGACCTACTCTTTAATAAAGACCCTTTCAGTTTCATTAAAAACCAATACATTTTCCATTATAAACCAGTAAAACCATTAAAAAGATGTTAAATAAGGATGGTCAGAAACGTTCAAATCAATTATTCAAATGCGCCTTCAAAGTTCAAACGGTTCGTTAACTAAGGATTAGTCCTGCAGACCGCAGTGTTTAAAAAACATTTTCCTTTCGCCCTCCATTTTTGGCACTGAAAACATGAGCAAAGAAGAGCTCTTGACTCTTAACAGCACAAGCCAACCTGAATTTGAAGCCCGGAGCTGATCTGAGCTCTATAATGAGTGTGTTTGTGCCTGCAGGCCGTGTACTCGGTGTCCGTGTCTGAAGACGTCGCCATAAATAAGCAAATCCTCCGAGTCAAAGCCACAGACGCTGACGCAGGTGCAAACGCACAGATCCAGTTCTCCCTCTTCGGTTCCGGAGCAGAAGACTTCATCATACACCCACACACAGGTTTGTGAGTCCGGCTTGAAGAAACGCCCTGCCCATAATGCTGCTGTTTGCTCATAAGTCTCTTTTTCTCTTGTTGTTGTTGTGTAGGCGAGCTGAAGACAGCCGCGGCGCTGGACCGTGAAAAGGTCGCTCAGTACTCTCTGGTTGCCCGTGCGACGGACGGTGGCGGTTTGTGGTGCGAGGCTGAGGTTGTGGTGCTTCTTTTGGACGTGAATGACAGTCCGCCGATGTTTAGCATGCCCCATTACACTGCTAGCGTCTACGAGAACACCGCCACTAAAGCTCTGCTGACCCGAATACAAGCCGTAGACCCTGATCTGGGTATGAGCATGTCATTTTGATGCGTTTGAGCTGAGACAGCTTGAAAGATGTACAATTTTACTTAAATAGCGTACTGTTTATTTTTTGCTCGTATCAGTAGTTGACAAATAATAATTAGACTGTTTCCTATGGTGTGACATTAACAACCATATAACATGATAAAAGTGTATCTTTGAAGATATAGGTTACACCTAGAATAGGTTACTGTAAGATTACCTTAAGTGTTACTGTATCTTCATTCTTAGCGTTACAAATAGTATATGAGAGGTTTATCTTCAATGTTAGAGGTTATTTTTTAAATTTTTACATATATCCTTAAAAACTGAATGGATTTTGCATGTGTGTTATTTTACAGGCGTTAATCGCAAAGTGGTGTATTCTCTTGTTGATTCGGCTGATGGGTTCTTCTCCATCGATAAGTCATCTGGGATTGTTGTTTTGGAGCGTTTGCTGGACCGCGAGGTTCAGTCTTCATACCACATATCGGTCCGCGCTTCAGATCAAGGCGTTCCCGTTCGCCTCTCTTCTCTGGCGAACATAACGATCACGGTTCTGGACATTAATGACAATCCGCCTGTGTTTGAGAGGAGGGATTATCTGGCCACGCTTCCTGAAGATGTGGCAGTGGGTACGGAAGTGGTACAGGTTTACGCTGCGAGTAAAGATATTGGCACCAACGCTGATATTTACTACAACATCCGATCGGGAAACCAGCAGGGCCATTTCACCATCAACATCAACACAGGTGAGATGCATTACATGAGATTATTATTTATGCTATACAGAAATAAATATGAGATGTTAAATATAAAACATAAGAAACAACTTGGAAAAATTAAGATAATGCCCCCCAAAAAAATTTTAAACCAGACATTCAGACATGACAAAAAAGGTTTAAATGCACAAAATGATTAAATGAGACATCGGAGCATGCCTTAATGGCCATATAATTGTCTACCAATACATCTACCAAGGTCCAAAATGTTTGAGAACACCTACTATGGCTCAAAGATTGTTATTATACAGTGTTGGGGAAGCTACTCTGAAACTGTAGTTTGACAAGCTACAAGCTACTCGTAAGTTAAAGTAGTTAAACTACA
>JAUMHQ010000075.1:15415677-15433894 GCA_032361165.1 Enteromius paludinosus | reverse complement strand
TTTGTTGTCATTGAAACCTTGAAAACTCCTTTTTTCCCCTAACTGAAGCCTATTCAATCACGCAGTGATAACTGCAACGGTCATTGGCGGCTGCAGTGGTTTAAGATTAAGCCAATCGGCTTAACGCCGTCTACACCGAGCCAATGGCCGCGCCTCCGCCGAAGCTCGTCTGGGGGGCGTGGTCGCATATATATAAGCTGGCAGCGCACAGTCAGCTTCAGGTTACTTCGACTGAAGCGACGAACGCTTGCAGCACGGCAAGATACGCAGTACTCGTTCCCGTGTTTCAGGGAACCTGGGTTACGGAAGTAACCTGTACGTTCCCTTTCGACACCTCACTCGTACTGCGTCTGCTAAGACGCTATGGGAACACAGTTCAGTCCCGCCGTGCTGTAAGCGTAGAACGATTTTTTACAGTGACAGTTACAAGCCACAAAGATTTTATGGGTTTGAATCATGGGTGTACGTGATTAATGACCAGTTTTTCATTTTGGGTTGCAGTAACCCTATAAAGTTTTAAAAATGCTTTTTAGATGCCATAATGAATGTAAAGCATATGAAATCAAGATGGTGTACTGTATAAAAGTTCCACATCACATCATTTTTATGTTTGTCAACTGAAGGTTTTTGGTTTGTTTGTTTGTTTGTTTGTTAGTTTCGTAACAATTGGCCTGTTATTAAATATATAAATATAAATCACTGTACGCAGTGTACTTTAATCCCTCACAGCATTGTTTTTATACCTGTCAAACATTAAATATGACGCAACTCTGACTAAGATCTACAGCAAGTCCTCACTGATAATAACACAAAAGAACAATCTTTGGATTCAGTTTCACAACAATCTTTGTCGAGCTGATGAACAATAAAACGTTGACAGCAAATCATAATCCATCTTGCTTTAAAGAGCTTTAGCATTTGAGGCATGTGTCATATAAAACTTGGATCTGATATGCAGTCTATTTCTTCCACCCTGTTGAAAAACCAGCATGGTTAGGTATGCTTTGAAGCTGGGATGTAGGTTGAAGCTGGTCCTTTGCTGGTCATGCACTGGTCCTAATCTGGTCTGGCCATTTTAAGACAAGCACATGACCAGCAAAGGACCAGTTTAAACCAGCTTTAAAACATAACTAACATATGCAACAGGGAAAATAAGCACCACATCCACATGAACTGATATTTTAATGAAATTCAGACATTTTGAAATGTCAAGTCACATTTGCATATTGCGTTTTTAAGAATGCACTGTTTCTAAGCAGCTTGATAGAAAACATTATATTTATATTATATAATATAGGAATACACGTCAGAGAAACGAGCAAGCAGCCATCTTTAGAATTTGGCTTTTGAACTTCCGTTTTTGCCGTAGCTCACTGTTGAGGAGTAATAATCAGGTGAACTGGATTTACAAACGTTACCATGCACATTGTGTCATGTTCGAAGTGAATTTAAATTCATACAAAATTGCCTTCACAAAAACAGAAGAGACATGCAGTGCTGAAAGGGGTGGAGCTAAGTATAGAATTTATGGCATACCAACCTGATTTCACGGCAATTCGTACATATTTTACGAGGTGGCTAATTCGTACACTCTTGCGAATTCATGCGATTTCTTCTAAATTCTACATACTGTATTTTTTATGAATTGGCAATTCGTATGAATTTGTACGAATAAACTAAACCTAACCCCGCCCCTAAACCTACCCGTTACAGGGTTTTAGACAAATCGTACAAAATCGTGAGTGAGGTCATACGAATTAGTATGAATTAGCACAAATTTTGGACCTCGTACGAATTGGTGAGTCTGTGTTGGGGCATACTGGGAATGTGCAATGCTAGTCTCTACGAAGAAATTCAGATATACTAAATAGTATATTATTTATCGCTCTACCCCAGAATGAATATATAGTTAGACATACTTTCTAACAAGGTGTGCAATAATATTGTTTATATTTATCACACTGTTGAGACTTGCTGTATAGCTTAACATACTGAATGTATGCAGATAAAGTTGGATATCTCCAACTATATATAGGCTACAGAGCTGAGTACGCTTTTTGTACTTTTAAAGCCACGTTGCTCTTCCAATGTGAGGAAGGGTAGACAGGGTGAGACCAATCATTTTACTCATTAACCAGACTTAACAGCACAAACCCTTAAACTCACCCACACAGCCTACTCTCGCACAGACACGCATGTGAATTCTTTCACATGCCGTTCGAATTAAGCTAAAACGCAGAGACAGTGACAAGCACCGCCGTTCTCGGGAGGGTTTCCTGCAGTTTGACATCAAAGAAAGAAAGGCCTCTCTCTCTTCCTCTGTCCCAGAGAAACCAGACGCCCGCTTACATAACCCGATTCTCCTAACGAGCCGAGCGCGCTCAAACAATCAGTCCGTGTACCCACGCACACACCCGACCGAAAAGTCGCAGCCAGCCAGGTTTCCACGTGGTAAACGCCTCCTTTATTCCCAGCGGTGGTGTCGTGGGTGTAAAAGAAATAATCATTCAAACACCTCGCATTGGACTGATTTGAGTAGGCATGGCTGTTATCTGTTGTTGTTGAACCGTGTGGATGTGTTGTATCCAAAAAAAAAAAAAAAATGAGGCTGATTTAGTGCGCGCGCTGGATGGCATTGCTGGCTCGCGGAGATAAAGGCGCACGCGCGCCAGCAAACATCACTACATTTCTGTACCATATCTGTATTTGTAAACAGGAAAAAAAAATAGACGTGCAACGTACACCTGTATGTAAATACTGCTTAGTTGTTGGTGTTCTCATTCTGAAATCTATCTAATGTATATTATTCCATCAATCTATCAATACCCATCCATTAATTTATCATTTTTACATTCTATTGTTCATTGATCTATCTTTCTATTTATTTGTTCTTGAAATTTTAAACACAAAACACCTTTATGCACATGTGTGCATGTCCAATTTGTAATTATGACAATCCACATACATGACTGTAGGCCTATTTCTAACTCTGTGAACCTCACAGGGGTACATTTATTTCAGTGTATCCACGAAATGGTTTAATTGAGTAATAGTTAATGATATGCTGGAACCCGTTTCCCCAAGCTGCAAGGAAATTCACAAGGTGAAAGCAGGGCTGTGTTAAGCTTGGATAATCTTCCCTGACTGTGTGTGTGTGTGTGTGTGTGTGTGTGTGTGTGTCTGGCTGTGGCATAGAAGATATAGGCAGGTGAATCAGGTGATGGCGTCCTCAGGGGTGGCACAGGACCCCGCCCCGTCACACTGCTGTCAGACATGCACTCTCTGCAACGCTTGTGCCCTTAAATGAATTGTGACCTAGCGGGTAACTTTTCTTTGGAGCAGCTCCCTGTGCTATACTTTTCCGCCCTCTTTCATTTCAGCTGGTATCCATTTTTACTATAGAAATAGGACAAGTCCAATGAAAAAAAAATGTCTCTTTAAGTGCTAGAAGCCAGTGAAAGATCAGGTTAATGTGTTGAACACAGGGAAGGATGCATTTCCTCTTAAAAAATAATTTGAAACCATAGGAAGTAATTAAAAAATGGGATTGTTCCCTAGCCTTCACTGGCAATATGAACACTTCGAGAACCATAGCTGATTTTTCACAGGCCTGACTCCAGCTCTAAGCAAGGTTATTGGACTCTCAGGGTGGAACAGACAGTTTGGAGACGTCAGCCGTGAAGTGCTTTTGATTAAGTTGCTTCATGAATATTATTTTAAAAGTATTTGTAGTCTCAGTTCTTAACAATGCTAAGCTAGTCTCAGCTTCAGGCGGTATGCCCACGGACCACCTACAGTCCTTCACCATCCACCTTCAGCACCGTCTGATGCATATCGCAAACAAAACTGGATGTTTTTTCTTTTTCAACCTAGTAAACTCTAATCTGATTGGCTGACTTCTGCAAGAACAAGACCACAAGTCCCTCTTGAAACAAAGTCTACAAGGTATCATACTCAAGTGTTTTTGAGGAAGAAATAAGAACTGAGCACGAACTGCTTTATTTTCTGAATTATGTAATCAAACTGTATTTTCTGCACTGTACTTAGTCTTTAGACATTTTCTGTCTCTGTGTTTGCACAATCTGACATTGCTAGGCTATTATTTATTTTCCTCCACACAAATCTATTGTTACATTGCCTGTTAATTTTCTTTAGATAAACCCACCCATATAACTGTGACTGATCACTTTGAATGTCACTCAGATTCTCCATCCTGTCTAAGTGAATGATTTATGGCTGGAAAAAGCTGCACTGTATTGTGATGTCTAAAGCACTGGGGGGTAGGCATTTGGCTCCCAGCGTGCACTGCTCAAACAGAATATTGGAGAGAAAAATGCTTCATGTTTCATTTTCCTAAGTTTAGTTAGACCATCAATATTGTTTTATTTTAATTTTATCTTATTGCATTGAATGCAGCAATTTATTGGTTTTAAGCAACCATCCAGCACATAGGCTACATGTAATAAATTATGTTCTTTTTTTTTTTTGATGAATATTGTCATTTTGACATCTTGATTTCACGACTTCTTACAATGGTTTTAATTATTTAAAATATATGTTAACGAGACTTTATTAGCTATTCATTTTACTACAGGTTGTTTTATATGACTTTGAGCAGCTATCCTATCGCTCGGTACCAGACAATCTTCAAGGACTTTTAATTCAAACCTGTTATTTTTGGCAGGGCGCCCTCACGTGCACCTGCGCGCTCTCAGTACAAGTTCAGACGCACGCGGAGGCTCCCAGAGCGTGTGAACGGGGCAGCTGTAAACAGCGGTGGCGCGCACTCACCGATTTTTGGTCCTCAATGAGGAGAGCGCGAGAGCGGCGGTGCGGTGCGGGTCGGGGGCGACGTCTCTCCAGCTGTCGTTTAACTGGACTTGTCCGAGAACTGGACCGGAAACTCCGCTCGCGTGCAGCCGGCGGGAACGGAGTCACCGAGGGACTCTCTTTGAAACGGGAAAACACGGAATTACCGCTCAGAAATTCTAAGTTGATCGGATTCTTTCATTAAATGACAGTCTTGCCCCTCAAACGCGAAGACCTTCGTAGTAAACAAAAAGAAGAGCTTTTACCAACACACACCGGTGTTACAGATTGCACTTAAAGGTTTGACTCTCCTGAGGCGGGTATTCATACGAAACGGGAGCCCATCATCCGATCTCACGCATCGGATTCGGTCGCCACCGAGTGAATTAATAAATAAAGTCTGACTGACTGGACATACGGGCAAGCTGACGCGTCCCACGTTTGACAGCTTTTTGGAAGCGTCTCAGTTTACCTCAGCTCAAGCGTCACTGTAAATAAGCTGAACGGAAAGAGGAGGAAGAGAGGTAAACCCACGCCAGCGTGATCCCTCAGTCATCAATGGGAAATTCCGGAGCGCACGCGACTGGGGCGAGATGCGCGGAGAAGCTCGAGGTGCGTCGCCGCGCTCTCACCGTGAGTGAGTTTTAAAAGAGCGCGCGAGGCGAGGAGAGAGAAAGAGCACTGTGAAGTTGAACATATTCGTCAATCGGGGGAAGAAGACCCGGTTGGAAAATTGATGTTTCATGTGGCACGTGCATGAGAAAACAAAACGCGTCACCGAGCTTGCTGAGAATGTGGAAATGTTTAATTGTTGACGAAGGAGAAGATGACAGAGGCTTCGTGAGAAAGATACCGAGCGTGTTTTTGTGAGAGGGGGTGAAGCTTATTCCCGAGATGCCCGAGAATGTCTCCCTCATCAGGAACCGGACGGAAGTCGCGCAGGGTCGCGCTTGGGGTAGCGGAGCAGGCACGCGGCCAGCATGGGTCGTCATGGTGCTGGCCGGTGTGCTGATCTTCACGAGCGTGGTGGATGTGCTCGGCAACGTGCTGGTGATCATCTCGGTGCTCAGAAATAGAAAACTGAGAAACGCGGGTGAGTGAGTGAGCGAGCGCGCGCCTCCAGTCCACATTCATTAACGGAGAGATGAGGCGATGTTCGCACATGACCCGTTCTTGCATTCAAAACAGCTGAACGCGAGGCAACAGAATGGAGCAAATGCATTCAAAAGTTGCACTACAGCGCCAAACGATTCAGAAAATAAAGAACGCAAGAACGCGTCCTTTGTGAACGGCCCTTGAGAGTGCATGGTAATCATTCACTGACTCGTGAGAAGGAGTTATTTGGATAATACTCGTATGACTCATTCGTAGTTTCAGAGGAGGGTCAATAATACTATCATCAGCTGTCCTGTGTTCCCGTGCCACACGGAGAAATTCAAGAATAAACCTAGTGCTCCATTCACATTGTTACCAACCATTCACGTGCACAATATGGCCTGAGCATGAATGACAATACAAATCTCATGCAAAAAGATGAGAATTTGTCTTAAATCATTTTGAGGGATTTCCATTGCATGTTCTGCAAACATACAGCATTTGAGGCTATTAATCGTTTCTTAAACTCATGCAAATGCATTGTCTGTTATTTAATTATTTGTATCTTTTAGTCACAAAATAGATTAACCTATTAATAAGTCTTTTGCATGTGCCTACTGATTCATTTGAAGTAAAACAAGCCACTGAACATCTTGTGCATGAAAATGTAGAAACAATTTCCCCTCGTTTGTTATATTCATTCATTTGTCATCCATTCCTCATAAATTCATTCAGTGTTTAGTTTGCTCAGTCATTCATTTTTATATTTTTACATTGTCACAAAGCGAATCCTGAAACAATATGTTTCATAGACACGAGAGGGTTTGATGTTACATAACACACAGATATCAAAGACGGTCAGAGCCTGAGAATAACAGTGTGCACTCAAGGCTGTCTGACAGTGATACTTGAACGGACGTTTGAAGACCATGTGAATGTGAGCCAGAGAGTGGCGACATGCTTCTCAAGATGACAAATGTACTTAATGTTCATATACTTAAAAAGTATGAAGATAAAGATAGAGATAAATTTGGTGTGAATCAATAATTTACACACACATATGTGATTTACCACCAGCATCTATCACTTATGTGCTGGCTGTGTGTTGGTGTGAGTAAGTGTGAAAGAAAATGCAAAGCAATTCCAGTTAATTCCACTCAGAAAAAAGCGTTTTATTGGAGTCCCACATCCAATAATATGAAGTACCATATGGTTTCAAATTAAGGATCTTCATTTGCATTTTTTCATTATTATCTGGCAGTGTTTTCCAGCTTCAAATAGCTGTGATGTCTTTATATTGTTAAGTGTTAGAGACAAAACAAAGACATGCAAAACTTCTAAAAGCATGTTCCTACTCTAAAAGAAAAAAAAATCTATTACTATATAATCAAAGAAAAACATTCAAATTGAGAGAAAATGAATGGATGAGCAAAGAACAATGGAAGATTCTAAAATAAAAAAGAAAATAACAGTGTCTGAAAGAAAACAGCATGGTGAAACCATTTAAAATATTCTTTTCTTCTCTTTATAATTTGCATGATCTGACCTCAGAATGCCAGAGTTCTTTTCCACTGTGATGTCTTAAGGGCCGATGGGGTTTTAAAATGCAATTTTTAAGATTTCAGCTTTTCCTTGCTTACCCGAGCACAGAAAACTGTCAATGGGAACAGGAAAAAAGACGATGAGGAAGAGAGAGTAGGTAAACACAGATCTGAACTGCAATATCTCCAAACAGGCATTCCGTCAAACAAATCGACAGCTCTGAGTTATTAGGTCAGAGTTTGATATGTCGGCTGTGTTCTGTAATAGTCATCAGTAATATGGAGTGTGTGAGAGTGAGAGCAGACAAAGCGAGAGCAGGCAGCAAAGCAAGAGAGAGCTTTTCTGTGCATGTCTTTGTATCTTTGGAGATTTTTGACATTTTCTTATCTTGGAATGTGCAGGTGGCATCATCCCATCACTGTCTTAAAAAAGCAACGGTAACCACGGCAATGTACCCGTTTACCAGCACAGCCTTGCACTCCAGCTTTCAAATAAAACATGTTGTCTACAAAGGCATGAAGAGAGAGACTGAAATTACAGAAATGTTGCTGTCCTTTCCCTTTCACTCTCATTCTTCATCTCTATTGCTTTGAGTCCAGTCCTTCGCTTTTAAAGTTGTGTCGGTTGTTGTGGTGTTTATTCAGACAGCGATTTGGTGCGTGACCTCATGTTATGGGCTTGGGTTTGTTAGGGGGTATTTGTGTACCACAAGGTGACATTCAGTGTCTCATTAGCATAGAGTGATGAGCTTGCTGGGGCTCTATATAGATACTCCAAGGGCATATGATAAATGCTGTGTGTCTTTCACCCTTGACTTTATCCTTCACTTTGAACTGTGATGATTAAGGAAACGGAGGCACTGGAGTGCATTTTTGGGCTTCTTGTCCTTCTACATGCTCGGGTTTGTGCTGCGTCCAATTGAACCGCAGGAGCGGGTAGTATTGATTTATACATCAGATGTGTTTAGTTTTTTCCTAAAGGTTCTATTTGCTGTGCAATGCCGGACTGAATGAAATCCTATTGGGCCTGGCGAAATGGTATGCAAATGAGATGACTAAACCACTCCCACACTTCTGTCCGACTGCGTTCCATCATGCCCTTGCAGCTGTGTAATTCCCTAGAGTAAAGGGGTTTAAGACATTTCTACTCGTAAAATTGAGGGTCAAATCCCTGTAGAGCAATAAAGGCCTTTTCAGATGATTGATGACTATGTTTCCCGAAGCATTGAACTTTGAGGAGTGGAGAATTGCAGCGATGGTTTTCAATGGACAGCTTTTTTCTTTAGAGGAACACATGTTGTTGAGGGGTAAAAAAGTGTAGGTCTACACAATGACGATTCAACACTTTTCAAAAATCATTTCCTTTTCTTTTTGCTGCTATTGTTAGGATTTTTCTGTTTGCTTAAGAGTCATGAAACGCCAATCAACAACAAAGAAATAGCTGCCACAGAAGCTGAGTGTGTTCAGGGTTTTTCCAGGGTCAAAAATGGTCTTTGGTGGTGGCTGACAAATACAGTCATCTTTACAAACAGTACAAAGTACCCTTCCCATGTGCAAAGTCCAAAATAATTTGTCATATCCTATTGACATGCGGTAAGGCAGTCCTCTGTTTAGTTTTAAACATCTTATATTGACAGTTATTTCTTAATTTTTATCAGGAGGGATGCAAAAGCAAAAACGGAGGCCCTGCATTATGAAATACAAGCTTCTTATGAATTCACTGAGAAAAACTCCTGTGCTTTTCACATCAAGGGCTCTTGGAGTCCTTTACTAAACAGCTTCTCTCAGGGGTTGTTGTCCAAAAGTGTGTTCGGTCGAAGAAACATTTACGGAAAAGAGAGGAGTAGGCCTATTACTTAAAAATGGGGCATAATAGCAAGTTAAACACTCTCATGTAAGGTCTATTTCATTCATCCTGGAAGCTAGATGGCACTGTTGCACAGAATATCTAACAGTAAGATTCATAGAAGTCATACTTATACTGTGCCCTGAAAGTATGAGTAAGAAGATTACATATTTTTAGCTGAATTGTTGGCAAGCTTTGGGACATACTACTTTGTCATAATTATGACTTTAACGGACACTCTGTTATGAGCATCCTGTCACCATTTAAACTGCCCTGTCAATCATCTTTTGTCACAGTTCACACATCATCCTAGAGATCCTAGAGAACCTAGAGGCAGGTAGAGGCACGTTGATCTGCCAGACACGAGCTTGAAATGCAAAGATTTCTGCTCATGTATTTGCAAAATGATGCATTTAAAAGTTTGTGAACATATCTTTATCAAACTTCACCATATTGCTGCAGATGAAGTATACAGCAATGCAGATAATATATATTATAATATATACATTAGGGCCGGGACTTGAAAGCGTTAATTTAGATTAATTAATTACACAAAAATAACACGTTACATTTTTTTAATGCTTATTTTTTATTTTTGCACCACTGTTTAGAATGAATAGTATGTGATTTGGGATGCAGTGATAAACCCTGCTTCAGGAAATCCCTAATATGGACAAAGACATCCATCTGTAGCTAAGTGTCGCATAGCCAGACCTTCAAACTGACAGCAGAAGCTCTGGGAACCTTAGCTACTTTGAATGGCCAAGGACCACCCAAAAGGCCGTATGATTGACAGGTAAAGCAACCAATCATGTGTAATTTTGTGCTGCATCATGTTTAGGGGTGTGGAAATGTCCCCACGATATCAGACTGGTGTGCAAGAGGTGACCTTGCTTTTTGTGTTGTGGCTCAAAGGCTCTGGAACTCGCTTTCTTTAGAGAACTATGTGTTCTGTAGAATCTTTTACAGGAGACATAGTTCAATATGGATACTGGCATCATTCAGCACCTACCCTTTTCATGCCCAAATGAGCTGCTAGTGCCCGCCCCCTTTTCCAGAATCGATCTGCTCCATTACAGGTCCTAGCACCTAAAATACATCAGTTTTGATTCTGATCGCTATGTTTATCGTGCTGAAATCATGTGTTTTAAACCAGATTCGTTTATACTTCTGAGGTTTTCTGAGCGCACACATCTGAAAGACCCGGACAGAGAGTGGCTGTCAAAGGCATGTGAGTACTAAACTATCATGTTTACATTAAAAACACACGAGTTGCAAAAACAGTGGTTAATTATGTCTGTGAAGGTAAACAGCTGGGAAATAGACTGCACGTTTATATTAGATCTGTGTGGCAGCAGCAATATAAGTTACAGTGAATAAATCGATAAATGCACTGCTCTGAGGCTCTGTCAGCATGTTTTGGTCACTGATTTGAACTGGTATGTCAAATGCCGTGGTAAAAAAAAAACGACAGATGAAGGGGTGGCGTTATTATAATGAGATCCCTTTGCAACGTCACAAGAGAAGTGAGATCAGACGTGCTGTTTTTTTTTTTCAAAGGCTTGCAGTAAAATGCTTACTAAAACAAAGAGTGCGTCTCAGTCAGCTTCCTTGTTCAGTAATAAGGGCCATCTCAATCACGAAATCCTTTCAGTGCACTGGAACATTCGCTCCCTGAAAAATCCCACAATGCACCTCGAAAACTAGGGAGCATTGGCGCTGAAATAACGTGAAATAACGTCACATTTCTGAAGCGTGAAACACAAGCCACACCAGTGAACGTGATAAATATAATGACACATGATAGAAGATTTGAAAAGACTGGCTGTTTTTTTTTATATTTCAACACAATGCTAGACCGGTAATGTACACATAATTATCATTTAGAATTAATACTCGGCTAAAATGTTGCAAGAACATGCAACAGAATGATGCGATTAAAGGGAATAAAAGTAATATGAAAATTGTAGCTATTGGTCCTGCGTGTTGTTTATTAATTCCAGTGATGATGCTCCGTCGACGCTGCACGTAATCACGTCTGGAATTCGAGTGATCCGATTCGAGGGACTTCACCAGCGACCGAACTCGTGTACACCATCGACTGCTTCACCAGCTCGGGAGCTGATGGAGACGCACCCAGAGTAACTGGGTTAATCTTTCTCACGGTTCCTTGGTTGGTAGATGCAGCCAAGTACATGGTACATGGTACGTCACCTTTAATTATGCATTTGTTTCTTTGAAATATGCAGCTTTTTGCTTCACTGGGCATTGATTGACAGGCTCGTTTTAATGATATTTTTATCAGCTCTCATTCTGACGGCACCCATTCACTGCAGAGGATCCATTGGTGAGCAAGTGATGTAATGCAATTTGTCCAAATCTGTTTGATAAAAAATAAATAAATAAAGATAAACTCATTTACATCTTTAATGACCTTAGCGGCCTACATTTTCATTTCTGGGTGAACTATTCACTCACTCATTGATCATCAATAATGCTTTTGAGCTAATTCTGATAAACTATTTATCACTGGTATTACATTTCCATGGCTTTTCCAAACTCTGCTTGCTTCATGACCCAACAATGCTTACTAACCAGAATCTCTGTTCGTTGGGTTGCTCATTTCGGAGCAGAACCGGACCTCTCGTCTCATCAAACTAGTGCAGTAATCACCAAGTTTTGCTCCGTTCCACGTCTGCCACCCACCGGTTTTAATCTAGAGATTTTCTCATTAGAAGCCCATCGTGAGGCGAGAGCCTCTACTGCTCTCAAAGAGGACATGTACATCAGTACAGCTGAATAGGCCCTTAAAGTCAAAAGCAAAAAAATGATTGAGGACAAGAAATCGAAGCACCCTGTCCACTCCAAAAGCCACAGCGCTGGAGAAGATAATGAGCCTCTGAAGCTCTCAAAGTGAGAGTCTGATTACACTCAGACTACACACATACTTACACACAACTGATTAAATACCAAACCGCGTGGAGGGACTCTGACGAGTTGCTATCGATCCTCAACTCTTATTGTACACACACTGATTGTAAACATCTAAAGTGGAGTTATTGCGCTTGTCAGGTAAGTGTTAATCTTCAAAACTATTTTTTTTAGTGTGTGTTCTGGTCAAAACATCCAAAAATATCGCATTTGCAATGCTTTTAGATGTAAAGACAACATGAAACATTATAATGTATGCTGTAACACTTGTAATGTTAACAGTTTACTTAAGCTAAAATGCAATTAAATTTGAAATAAATTAAATCTAAAATCTATTATTTCAACATTTACTAATATGTTACCATCAAAACTAGCACCTGTTAATTATTTTAATGGAAGTGAACTAACAATCAACATTTGTAATAATAAATGCTCTAACAAATGTAGTGATAGTTATTTAATGCATTAACTAATGCTAACTGATGGGACCTTATTGTAAAGTGTTACAGTTTGCATTGTTCATTTTTAAAATGAATTAAAAATAAAAATTATTTTTTGGCAACATTTTACAGTTGGGTCGCATCTGTTAACATTAAAATCTTGTTAATGTAATCAATGTTAATTTCAATATTAATACATTATTAAAATATGATTTCAACTTGTGTTAAAAAAACATTAACACACTGGTAATATAATTTTTTTCAGCATGTGAACTAAAAAAGATAAGAGACATTTCATGTTGCTTTAAAAAAAAAAAAATAGCCACAGACTTTAAAGTCATATAGAGTTTGACCAATATTCTTTTTTTTTAATTTTAGCATTGATTTAAAAAAACACCAAACAAAACAAAAATCCAGGAGTGATGAAAAGCATTTTTACACATACAACAAGCATGTTTTAATACTGTTTTACACAGTCAACAGAACAATGAATCAGAGACGAAATTAAAACAAATGAATAAAAATAAACCCCTGCACAAATCCGTCAGGAGCAGAGGGATTCCCTTTCTATCATATAAACACGCGGAACGCAAATAAAAATACAATTAAAAAAGATGGGCGGAGAAACTGATATTCTGCAAAACAAGTAAAAAGCAGTGAAAAACAGCTGAAAAAAAAAAAAAGAAGATGCACACATCTGTTAAAAATGCTTGCTAAATACGTGAGTCTGTCCTTTTCGTCCGCGCAGGATGCACAAACCCTGCCGTGATTGCAGTTCAATATCTACAAAATCTGCATTTGAACAACTTACTTATATACACTGTACAACAATTGACGTCAAAATTACAGCTTTTACAAAAAAAAAAAAAAAAACGATCCGCCCAATGGCATTCAAAACGCCAAACGCCTCAATCCTGTTCCCTGCAGGCCTATGAGCCTTTCCAATCCAAAGTTGGTCCACAGTATCATGCCTCTCTCTCTCTCTCTCTCTCTCCTTCATTCTCATTTTGATTTATATTTTATTGATTTTCACTTTCTTTACATTTTCTTTCCCTGCATCTTTTATTCAGTATTCTGTTTCAGGACTTGGCATTTCCTTCTTTCCGACTTGCCATTATTGCTTTCGCTTTCTCTCGTTCTGCTCTTTTCTCTGGTTTGGGTCGGTTGAGAACTGGAGGAGGTTTTTGGACTGCATGCTACAGGCATGTGTCATTCTTGCATTGTAAGTGCCTGGGAACACACATAAGATTATTGATGATATTCTGCTTTATGGCTTTCTGATATGTGACAAAAACAAAGGGGGAGACGTAAGCCACAGAAGAGAGTTGCCCACGTTCCTTTGAAACAATAGTGCTTTTCAGGATCCCACTAATGCTTCACACAAAAGACGACGCTGCTACCGGTCCAGGGCCTTAAAAGTGACACGACAGGATTATTTTAGACAGGGCCGTTGGTTTAGTGCAAAAAAGTCAATGCATTAAAAAAAAATTATATTGGGAGGATACAGAAAACTTGTGTGCTTTTTGACTGTTTGTAGAAAACTGATTCATATTCATGTCCACCTGTGCACACACACACACACCAGATCGGCTGCAAAACCTAGTGAGCTGCCTTCTAAGGTGGCATACAGACTGAAACGGACCCTCGTAAGTGAAGCTTTTTGGAACGGCCTACAAAGAAAGCAACTCAACTGCTCGGCTTGATGCGAGCGCTCCCCTGCTGAAACCAGCCTAAGGTTGTTGGCTGGTCTCCCGGCCTGGCCAAGCTGGACTTCTTGGATGGTTTTAGAGGAGGTTTGGGTATTTGGGAAACATTAGCTAAACATCTGCTTGCAGGGAAAACAGTTGAACCAATTAAAACCAGCTGAAACCCCCTTGGGCTGCTTTATTAATTAATTTATGTATTTTGAGCTTAGTTTGAGTCTTGATTCACAACTGATTTCAGTGAAGTTTGACACTAACAGCAAAGACAAATATGTATCACATTACACAGATATTGCATAAATAAGTCATTTAAATTTTTTTATTTCTATTTTATTTTGAGTATATTTATAGCTCGTTTTGGATCAGGGATGTATATGTAAGTTGCTCATTTATACTTTTTTAGTTTTAATTTAGGTTCTTTATCATATGTAAATGCACAAATAATTAAAAAGTGTAAGCACAAACAAATTTCCCGCCATAAAATTCCAAATAATAGTATTTAAACTGAATTTAAACAAAGCAAATATATTGTTTTGTATTTACATTAACATAGGTTTGGAATTACTATTAGTATATTATTGATTTTTTAGTTTATAGTTTTGTTTTTGCATAAATAATAAAAAAAGTGTAATCACACACAATTTTACTTTTGAACAAAAAGATGAAATGGCTTTGTATTTACAATTTCTTTTTTTATTTCTATCACTATTAGGATTTAGTTTACTGTCATTCTTTATTGTATGTAGTTGTAAGTTTTGTTCTTGCACTAATAATCTAAATCTGACATTGCAAATAAAACTATTGAAATTACAATTTGTGTCTTAGCAGGCTAGGTAGGCAGCTTACTAGGTTTTAGGACAGATCCAGATGTCAAACACACAAACAAACCAGGAACTGGAAAGAAACATGAAATGCACCAGGCGATTTCTGAAAACACGTCTACAGATCATTGGTCTCCGTTCACTATGAAGCTTCTTGTTGCTTTAATCGCCATGGCATCACTTCCGGCCACTTCCTGTGCTTTTAGATTCGAGCTGCTCATGCAGAGGGCAGCGCTGAGAGTTTGGTCCTCAGACCGCATCCGTCTTACGAACTCTGACAGACGCAAGAGTCTAGTGTCTTTTATGTGGGAAAACACGTCTGTTAACGTCACTAACTGTGTCTGTAGTTCGAAGGTGGTGTCTCAGACCTCGGTCTGCTGCGTATGCATGTGGGCGTCCTCCAAACTATCCAAGCTTCCTCCCGTCTCAGAGTCTTCAAACCCGCAGGGCGCGGAGGAAACGTCGGAGGCAGAGGAGGCGTTGACGGACAGGCGCTCCTCCCTGCCTGTAAAAGTGCTAAACTCCTCCCCTGCGGAGCCGAGTGGCAGCTGATGCGGGGGCAGGTATTGGCTGGGGTGAAAGTGTGGGCGGGGCTTGCGGTCCCCGCTTAGAGTGCTCTCCCTGGAGACGGGGTGATTGGCGGGCGAGGTGTCGTATTCCTCAGTGGGAAGGGGCGGAGGGAGCTGGTCCTGGGACATAAACTCCTCCTCATGAGGAGGCGGGTAGTCACTGTCGATATCGAATCCGCCGAGGTAATAGTCGGATTCTAAGGCCACGCCCACTTCACCTGCCTCGTAGGTGGGGACTTCCTCGATGTCTGGTAGGCGTGTGCTCGGCAGCCAGTCAGAAGTGTCCCAGTGGTATGCTAGAGAAACAGGAAACAGGAAGTTAGTAAACATCGAGTGGGCAATCAACTAAGGGGGTCCTGCGGTCGGCACGTGATCATATAGGGCTGCATGCTGAAGGGAGGTTAACAGGTTAGACATCGGTTCTGTCCCAAACGAAGTACTAGTTGAGAACGTAGGGCAACTCATTTGCAACACAGGCTCATTGGAAAAACGTGCTTCTTTTTTTTGCTAAAACGTACCCAGACAAACAATTCACTGCAGTTTCCAGCACTGGTGTCTGTAAAACCACCAACAATAACTAGAACTAATAAAAAAGAATACAAATGACACATTTGTTAAAAAACTAAAATAAGCACAAAAAAACTACAATACAGTAAAATTTAAATAAACAGAAAATGTATTTAATAATATTGGTAAAAGCTATTATAGCAACTCAATGATACTAATATAAGCAGACACTTCATTTTCAAACTGCCTCAATTCATATAACAACCAACATAAATCATTACCACAATCGTGTTCATCTGTTTGGGATAAAATTGAACCAATGTTAGTGTCACTCCCCAGATATTTCACTTTGAAAGTGTTCTGGAAACTGCAGGAAACAACTTAATACCACTTTTCAGAAATGTCGCCACAGGCACGTTTTTCAAATGAGTCTCGGCCGCACATTTGTGATGCATTTTATGCATTTATTTTTGGGACAGAAACATAACACTGAGCATCTCCACATGCGGGTCTTGCTGTAGTGAGTGGACATGCCTGCAAGGTGATCGAAGAAGCAGCCGGGACAAGAGGTGAAGGTTCAGAGGTCAGTGACACGCATTCATCAAAAAAAAAAAAAAAGACAACCGAAAGAAATGAGTGTGAGGTCTGCATGCAGCGATGCATGTAAACACAGAAGCGCAGGGACGCACACGCACACAAACACACACACTGTATACGGCCTAATCCTCGCTATCAGAAAACATCAATATCAAACAAAAGAAAAACACAAAGTCAGCAATGGAAGCACTGCAGGGAAGAGACAGACGAGAAAGAGAGGAAAAGGGTGACGGAGGACTGCAGGTACTCTTATGTGTGTGTGTGTGTGTGTGAGAGAGAGAGAGCGTGTGTCGACAAAGAGCATCTCGCTGCTGGATGATGTGACATTTCCCAGAATGCAATAGCTCAGTTTGTCAGCAATACGGAAAGGGAGAGCGAGAGAGGGAGGAATAGACAGAGAACAAAGTCTGAAAAGGAAGGAGGGCGAGAACTCCGGGAGATTTAGCTGAACAAAGCAGGAGAGAGAGAACGTGAATCACCTCTGTTGAAGTTTTGACCTTGATCCATAACGGACACTGGCAGGCAGAAAAGAAGGAAGACAGAGAAAGAGAGACAGATTTGTGGGTCAGCACCAAACCCATCCTAACTCTGTGTTTGTCTACAAACACCATACGCAAAAGCACTAACATGGCATTTTTGAAAATCTGTGAAAAGCACTAGCGTTTGTGTTTTGTGATATATTGGCGCGTCTGATACCCTTACAATAATTCAACTATTTTTTTTTTTAATGAATGAATAAATCTAAAATCAACATTATTTTAGGCTTCATAAAAGTACAAAAAAGTAATAACGAAAAAAACAGATTTTTTTTTTTAATTAATTAATAATAAAATCATTAAAACTAAAATAAATAATTATTTTTATATTTAATAATAATAATGTGGTTTATTTTCTGTTTAAATTAATGAAATGCTAAAACTAAAATAAATATAAAATAAAGCTGGACAGATGTATATAAAACTATGAGAAAAGCTCATAATAAAATGACTGATATGTAAAATAAAAATGGATCCAATCGAGTGGGCCAACCTCTGCTTGGAGACAGCCTTTGAAAGCCTTCGTGGCAGACAAAGAGCTGCTCAGAGCTTCTTAAGCTTCGGGTGCGGTCCACGTATATGTGCAATGCTCTAACGGGACACAGCAATGCCAAGACTTGATCTTCCTCCACCAGGGGCAGTGCTTGCAGGTTCACCACCTGATCGCGACCCATCGTGGTGGGAACCTTGGGTATGTATCCAGGCCAGGGTCTAAGAACAATGTGAGAGTAGGCAGGCCTTTAAAGGGAGTGTTCCCGGTTCCGGCTGATCTAATTAATGCAGCCTAACAATCCTTTAACGGATTTGATTAATAAATGTGTA
>JAUMHQ010000075.1:15400087-15415577 GCA_032361165.1 Enteromius paludinosus | reverse complement strand
TTAATTATGTCTGTGAAGGTAAACAGCTGGGAAATAGACTGCACGTTTATATTAGTTCTGTGTGGCAGCAGCAATATGAGTTACAGTGAATAAATCGATAAATGCACTGCTCTGAGGCTCTGTCAGCATGTTTTGCTCAAACTTTCTCCATGGCGTTTGAACTGGTACATCGCTGAGATTAAAATGACGGTGCTTTGGGTGGAAACCGACAGATTATGGGGTGGTAATATTATAATGAGATCCCTTTGCAACGTCAAAAGAGGAGCGAGATCAGATGCACTCGTTTTTTCAGAGGCTTGCAGAAAAAGTTTTCCTAAAACAAAGTTATTGGGTTCATCTTTTTCACATTTCCTTGATTGGAAGATGCATTGGGGACCTGATATTTTTCTTAAAACCTGGAAAATTGAGACTTTCTTTATATATCACCTTCAAAAAACACGTTTTGTGGTATTTGTACCGCTGGCATTTAATAGGTTTTGATTGTACTTTTTGTTGTGAGTTTTACTTGCTGATGTGTTTTATGCAGCAGACATTACATATTTTGAATATATTTGAAAATCTAGCGTTTAGAAAACTTATACTTTTTGTACATTGTCGTAACATATACAGCTTCATATGTAGTAGGTTTACTCTGTACTGTAGCTCATGTGATATGGTGTTGTACTTAGGTGGTGACAAGCACTGGTTTGAATCCCGTGTAGAATAGTTGAACAAAACAGCTCAAATCAGCGTAAGGAAGTTAAAACAGCATGACTGCATCAGCGAATATGCTTTTAAATTACTTTCGCAGTTGTTAACACTATCGGGTAGGTTTGGTGTAAGGGATATTTCCAACATGCTACAGCATTAATCTTTAGTGACACTCACTGGATATATGAATTCTGAACGGCCACAAAATATGTACCTGTACCAACATACAAACATGCCACGGTTACATATTAAACGTGTGTTTTAGTGCCACTGTCTGGACATTTCACTTTGCAACTGCAGCGAAAGGTGCCGTAAGGAACATAATTACGGGTTGCAGAAATGTATGTAGAGGCACATATTTCCAATGAGCCTTGGTTGCACACACAGTAGAACGGAGGTTAGCTGCTTTCAAATGCAGATTGTTTTTTACTTTCACTTTCACTTTGGAGATTCGCAATCACACTAACTCATGTTCTTTCCGTGGCTTTCTGAATACAGACATCAACCCATCCCTGCTCTTCACATCCCCTGCACAGCCTGGAATATAATGTTTATTATTCAACTATGCCATGGTAAATACAGTTTTCCATTCTATGGCACCTTTAAAGAGCGCTACAACACACATCTCCTCCAGGGAAATTGTATAGAATTTAACCAATCAGATGACAACTTAGAAACTCCAGAAGTGTTTCCAGTGCCATATGCATCAGACATTCAGCTGTGGGCTGAAGCTGAATAAAATAATGATGAAAATGTTTTGAATGATGAAACATGAAGGCAATAAACACGATTGCATCAATATCAATGGTTCATCTGCGCTCCAGCCATCACACAGATGTTCATAGGAATACGCTATATATATATATAAACCAGTGCTAATCAATATTTCCTGTATCAGTAGAGAATTATATAAAATAATAAAATAGATTTGCTGTCTCATTCCATGAGAATTAGTCATATTGAACCACAGAAGGACATCATTTTAAACACTAGACTAATGTTAAGTTCAATTTGAAGCAAAAAGTTGTGTTTTGATGCTAACTAGCCCTAATTCACCTGTTGCCAGAATATGATTTATGTTTTACAGTTCATTTGAAAAGCAAATCCATGTAAGATCATTGTGATATATTTTTTTAAGAAGGGCATTTCATACAAAGGCAAAGAAGGTGAAGAGAGAAGTTTGATCAAAGTAATGAGGTAATAAAACAGCCTGACTGGAAAGGCGTTCTCTCCTCCAGTCATCACAAGTTCAGAAGTCTTCTACATCACCCAGTAATCACATTAAATGATCAAATAGAGCTTTGGCAGGACAAAAATTAATTCTGGCAGCTGCCAAAAAACGTTCAATGCAGGAAAACCCCCGGGAGTTGCAAAGCTAAAACTCAGTGTTAAAAGACTACAGTCAATGGCCAGCTGCCACATACGGTTGAGAGGAAATAACCCTGTCACAAGATGGTAATAGTCTAAATTTATCATTCAAAAAGTGAAACTGAAACTAAAAGTGTGGATATACAAGACTTTACCAAAGCCAATCTAGTACGGTGACCATACGTGCTATTTTCCCAAGACATGTCTTGGCCAGGATTTCTATATTTCTTTGATTCAAAGTACCTCCAGAGTGTCTTTATAACATAAGGAGCCAATGTCATACACCGATCCCTCTGCATAGGCAAAACTATATAGAAATCCTGGCCTTGGAAAATGGCACGTATGGTCAACCTAACTCTAGCTTACCATTATTCCAGTGTCATTATAAAAATATACATGTATTGGAATGCGCATATGAAGTTACGTTACATCAAAACAGCTGTTTTTGTGTATCCTCTTGACTTTGTCATTTGCTCGCTTTCATTACTTTCTCGTTTCTTCTCACTCAGTGGTTCGCTGAGCTGAATAGCCAATCAGAGTAATTCGTCCCACCGATTGCCTGACACCAATTCAACATGCTCAATTAGCCAAAAACGCTGCCAACAAGGTCCGACTAGTGCCGATGGCGCAGAACACACCCTAAAACTGAGCTGACAGATGCTCGACGACAGCCCGGCCGACAGTCGAATTGGCGTGTCACGGTGTCTTGTCACTTTTTCTCGTGCACACTTGCACACTACCTAGCAATCTTGTAAAATCGGCGGCGAGAGGTGGCTCTTTTTCATTTCAGTGGAAAAGCGAGAGGTCAGAGTTTAAGAGCTGTAAAAGTGATTGGTGCGTCTGAAAAACGTAGAGGTCGAAGTGTAAAAGTTTGGACTGGAACACAGGCTGCAGAGGTCAGTCAAAAACAGCATCAGTGTCAGTGGAGACCGGCCGCGTCAGCGGCTCGCAGTGAAACACGATCCGTAGCTGACAAAGAAAAATGTAGCATTTTCTACGTGAACGCATGTGTGTGTGGCCATTTTATACTAAGCCGTTTGATCATCCAACAAAGCTGCTTCTTTATACACACACCCACTAAAATTTCCTCAGATACAGGGTTATTGGTGCCAAGTGAGATTACAAAGTCCCCGAGGACATTGCCTGCGGAGCTGCTACAACGGAAAACACTTTAGACCTACGTTCATTTATCTTGACACACACACCCAGGTAGGCAAAAGAGAGATGCTACCATGGTAGAACCCTTCATGTGTGTTTTTACCCTATGAAATAGTGATTGTGTTAGTGAAGTCCTCGTTAGTTTGGGGTCATTAAAGATTTAATTAACATTCATGTTGACTAAGCACTACCCTCCGTTGCCGTCATTAATGGTTGAGTGTGTGTGTGTGAGAGAGCATTGTCTGTTATGCTGTTTTTAATTAAAGCCTTTGTGTGTGCTTATGTGTATAACAGAGACTCCCGCAGGAATCTTTTAATGCTCAGAGGTGGCTCGATACACCTAATGGAGTTCTCATGTGTGTCTCATTTAAATGTCCCCTTCCTCTTAGCATTTCCTGCCCGATGTGAATCGAAATGAGCTGTTACTTGGCGAATCTGATCGGAGCTTGAGACATTGTTGAGCTCTTTTCTGAAACGAGACGAGATGGTCGTTTCCCCGGGAGGAAAATCTCCTTTTTAATCTCAGTGGTGCCTAGTAGAAACAGTTGAAGCGTTAATGAGACCCGTTGGTGTAGTTTGACATTTGGGTTATTGGTGAGCCAGACCATAATACTGTGTTTCTAGATTTCCTATCAGACATTTATGCAACCTGCTAAAGAACGGGCTTGTGTATCAGTTGTGCTTTCATTTAGTTGAATGTATCTTTTGGAGCATACAATGCAACTTAAATGTCAAATAGTTAAAAGCAGCACATCCTTTACTCCGTTTAACCCATTTTCCACGTTCGCTGTTTGACATTTAGAGTTGTAATGTTTGTAAAAGTTTCTGTGACTTGCACAGTTGAAGGAATACTCCACGCAAAAAGTCGATCGCTTTTTCCTCATTCTGTCCCTGTTGTATATGCCTTTCTTTTCTTCTGTGAAACAGAAACAGGGATTTTTAGAATAATAACACTGGCCCGCGTCATACTTGCTGAATAAAATCCAATACTTGTTTCTTACCAATTTTGGGGGGGTGCTGAATCCAAACATAGAGGCTGTTTTGCTCAAGCATGTCACACCTTCTCACAAAATCTGATGTGCTTTCAAATAGATTCTTGCTTTCGACAAGGTGAAGAATTCTAGTACTACACCTTAATCAACAAAAAACATGATCCCTGCCTTCATATGAGCTAAATTACAATACTCTATTTGTCACATGTATAGAACTCATACACTTTTTTTTAATACTATTTTTATCATTAAAACTTATGATATTTCATAAGTGCATTCAACCTGATTCATATATGTCATTGTGCAATGGAAAAAAGTAATTTCTTATTCATAGTTTTGAATTCTTTAGGTAATATTAGATAAATCAGCAGAATCTTTTAGAGGTATTAGGTGTAAGAGTGTTGTGTATCTCTTCTCTTTCCTCAAGATTGTGGTTGCATTCATTTTGCATGTTTTCAGCCAGTCCAACTGCATTATATGCATGCATGAGAGATGGATTATTCTAAAATATTGTCATTTTAATGTGACATCCCATGAATTTTCCCACTGGAATACACATGCATGCAGTCTCTGGTTTCTTCTACCAATTCACTTCCATTTCTCTCTTTATATTTCACAGGGTGCTTTAAAACTTTATTTTCTCCACTTGTCTGTACTTCTGATCCCTATTAGCATTGTTTACTGGGAATGTTTCTGAAGTAGGTAAACGCAATAGACCAGACACGAGATATGGTTTTGTTTAACCAAATCATTTTATGCTTCATTTATGCATTCGGCATACGCTTTCATCCAAAGTGACAGTTCAGAGAGGACATACAGTTTATGCATTTCCTGAAATGTTCTGAATACGGTCGTTTCAGTTAACAACATCTGATGTACAAGGTAAGTGTTACAATCATTTAAAGGCAGGGGCCAGTGTGTTTTTGGGGTGTGAAAGCAGCAGTTCATGAATTCATCTGTTTAATAAACACAACTAAATGTTGTTCCAAATGTCAAAGCCCAAAATCCCGCTGGAAGCATCTGTGTATCTGGCACACTATTCATCTCCTGAAGACTTATTTCTTACACTCTCTTCCTCACATCAGCATGCGGCAGGATCACAGAGGTAATGAGCGCAAGGGTGTGTGTGTGTGTATGGTGCTCTACTAAAGCCGATTTTTACTTGTTTCTTAGCTTGGGCATCTCTGTCATGCTAAACTCTGCTTTCAGGTTCAAGTGCATACATTCTGGCCCAGTTTTTGGGAACAAGAGTTGAGACCAAATTTCTCTCTCAGCCTTTCGACGTTCCAATTAAATCATTTAAAAGTCCAGCTGCTTTCTTCCTCTTGCCTCTTAATCGTCTTGTGAGAAAGGATGAAAGCGAGGGAAGGTGAATCGAGTTGTAATAAGTGAGAGGAAAAGAGATGGATTAGAAATCAGATACGCTGAGAGATATTGACACAGAGTGAGAGAAAGATAGCAGGCATTGACGGATCCAAATGAGAAAGACAAAATGGAGAAGAAGAGGGAGAGTGAGATAAGGGGAAATGGGCGGCTCTGAAAGTTGACAGCGATTTGCGGTGACCCCAAATCATTCAATCTCTGGAGGCGTAAGCGACAAGGATCATGCAATGCGTTGTGAGCGTGTCCTCTGATGCAAAAATGTGCATTTATGCAAACGAGCATCACTGAAATGTCAGAAAGTGCTGTTTCAAGCATGTTTGATTCATGCATTGATAGTAATTCATCATGTTCTTTACTTAATGCATGGCTGCAAAATCTATACCAGTGTATTAGAGCAAGAGGAATGCTACTAGTAGCGACCTCCTGACCTCTAGCAATAAAATCACTGTGAATGGAGCATCAGTCATGTGGATGAGGTATGATATAGAATATTAACTTAAAATTATCACTTTTCATACAGACTCTTTTTCCCAGATGCATTCGATCAATATTCACTGAACGCATTCCAAAACCTATTTGAGCTCTGTAACGCATTGGTTTAGAAGAACAAGTACAGTACGGCGCTGAACTCCATCTGAACTCCATCTGTGGTATAAATGCTAACACAACCGGAGAAAACCTCAACTCCCAGTAAACCAGCACACAACACATGCCGACTGGTAAAGCAAGCAAACATACACAAACAGGCACTGTAGAGGTGTCACAGACACCGCACTTAATCTAATGGATCTGAACTTTGTGTGAACCTCACAGTCAAAATACTACAGCACCTGAGCCTGTTCTACACACAGACACGCATTATGTCGACCACAGTTCAGATCCTGTTATCAAGTTTCCTTTGTGGTGTTTGTTTTCTACTCGACAAACATTTGTGAACGTGTATAAAAAACATAGCTTTCATTTTCTATTGGCATATAAATCACCAGGTTCATGATTTCATGGAAAACATTTATAAATCTGAAGAACCTCTTGCATTTTGGTGCGAGTCTGTTTTTCACAGTGGTACTTTACAAGAAAGAGAAATATAAATTTGTTGTTTAGAAAAAGAGCGTCCTAAGCTGATGTAATGTAGTAATGTAGTGCCATCTTCATTTCTGTATGAAGTTGTTGTTCTGACACCGAGAAGTCCTATCAATAGATGCCTCTCATTGGTTAATAATCTTGCTCCGCACAGTTGTGTCTCAAACATCAATGTTGGTTTGTTTTATTCATTCATTCACTTCTGATTGGTTATGCTGCGTTACATTTTAAAAACACGAAACAGGAAAATACTAAATTATTCATCATTATGTTTTCTTGCAAAATTTGAGAACTACCAAAGTTAGTCATAACAAAGTACTAACTAACAAATAATAATATGCTTTCTTTTTTACATAATAAAACTAAATTTAAAGTAGTGATATGTGTATGGTTACATGACCGAGAAGATAGTTACATTGTTACAATTTTTTAGTAATCAAAGTTTGCACAAAAATATGAATTAACTCAACTGTTTTAAACATTTATAATAATTATAGGAAGATTAAGAAATGTTTTTTTAAGCAGCGAATCAGCATATAAAAATTATTTCTGAAGGATCATGTGTCACTATAGCCTGGAGTAATGATTTTTTTTGTTTTCAACTATATTACAAAAAAACCTTTTATTACATTTTAATCATATTTTGCAATATAACATTTTTTACTGTATTGTTGATCAAATAAATGCAGTCCTGATAAGCATAAGAGGGAAAATAAAATATTATTAATTTTGATTTTTTTTTGTTTTATATTAACGTAATGATCGATCAGTTCCCGCTATTAAAAAAAATAGGTTTCCAACATATAATTTTAAGTTTTAATAATTAATTTAAAAGTCATCTTGATCTGAATGAAATAATTCAATTGGTAACACTTTATTTTGACGGTCCATTTTGAACATTCTGTCTACAATAAGTATCTTCGCACCTACAGTACACTTCAGCAAATTCTAAACCTATTGTCTACTAATACTCTACTAACATTAATCGTTGAAAAAAATTAAACATTGAGCGAATCGTTTGGGAGTCATTGAGCAAATAAGGTAAAAATAAATGCATTTTATAAAACAATGAAAGTGTTTTTTTGAGCTTGCATGCACCTCAGACTGTTGTTTGAGAATCTCAAGACCCATAATAGGGGCAATTCAAAGGGACCATCAAAATAAAGTAAAATCATGTACTTTAAAGGAATAGTTCACCAAAAATTACTCACTGCCAAGACTTTCTTCCTTTTTAGATGAACACATTTTTTTAAACAATTTATCCTGGCTCTTCCAAGCTTGGTAATGCACGTGGGTAGTGGCCATGATTTTTAGTTTTAAAATTATAACCTAAATAACCAACTTCCAGAAATGGCCGTATGTGTGTCCGCAAGAGCAAGCCTTGACTGACCCATGACTCAATGTGTGACGCAGCTTACACCATACGTCATACCTCAAGTCAGAAGTCAGAAAGAAGCCAGAACTCAGCGCTTTTGCAGATGTACATAGTCAGATATTTAGGTTTTAATTTTAAAACTAGAAATATTTTTGTTACAAAAACTCATCAATCTGCTTCCGAGGACATGTGAAAGCCCCCAGAAGGCTGGGCTAGTTTTCTGAAAAAGTACTTGTTGATATTTCCGATTTAAGGAGCATCAAAATCATGGCCACCATCTACCAGCGTTATCAAGCTTGGAAGAGTTTTAAAAACTCAGACTGTGTTTGTCTGAAAGAAGAAAGCACAGCTAGGATGGCTTAGGGGTGAGTAAAAATGGCGTATTTAAAATTTATAGGTGGACTATAACTTTAATGCCATAACTGAGTCCTTGTATTTGAATTCTGTCTGTGTGTTTGTGTGCTTTAGGTAATGCGTTTGTAGTGAGCCTGGCTTTCGCCGATCTCCTGGTGGTTTGCTATCCCTACCCTCTGGTCTTGCATGCCATGCTGCACGCGGGCTGGTTGCCGGATGAGATGGAGTGTAAAGTCAGCGGCTTCCTGATGGGAGCGAGCGTCATCGGCTCCATCTTCAACATCACCGCCATCGCCATCAACCGCTACTGTTTCATCTGCCAGGCCAACACCTACGAGAAAATCTATGGCCGCACCGGGACCCTGGTTCTGCTGATGCTAGTCTGGGTTCTCACCGCCATCGCCATTCTCCCCAACCTGGCGCTGGGGTCGCTGACGTACGACCCTCGCGTTTATGCGTGCACATTCAGTCAGACGACAAGCGCAGGCTACACCATCGCCGTGGTGACCGTGCACTTCCTGCTTCCTATCGCGGTTGTTACATTCTGCTATCTGAGGATTTGGGTGCTGGTGCTCCGCGTAAGGAGGCGGGTCACAACTGACGTCAGGCCACGCCTCCGTCCGAGTGAGCTGCGCCATTTCTTGACCATGTTTGTCGTCTTTGTGCTGTTCGCCGTCTGCTGGGCACCGCTGAATCTGATTGGCCTGGCTGTAGCAGTGGACCCGCCCCGCGTAGCGCCCCTGGTCCCTGATTGGCTGTTTGTGGTGAGTTATTTCATGGCATATTTTAACTCCTGCCTGAACGCCGTAGTGTACGGACTGCTCAATCAGAACTTCCGCAGAGAATATCGACGAATACTTCTGTCGCTTTGTAAGCCACGCCTCTTCCTGCAGGAGACGTCGAGGGGCGGGACTGAGCGCAGCAACAAACAGTCACCAGCCAACAACAACAACGATGATCAGCCCAAAGCGAACACAATTTAACTTATCCACAATACATTCAATTGTCAACAGATATCAAAGAAGAGAGAATGCTGCAAAAAGGTTTTAAGTCACATCCACTAATGTTTTGAAAATGTCTTACTTTAGATCCCTCCCTCTGCAAAAAAAACAAAACAATACCTCATTTGTTGGAAAGCATACAATTATAATAGGAAAATTAATTACATCTCACAACAGTATTACAATCACATTCAGTGAATGCATGCTAATGATTGAGAACAGTGCAATAAGTCATTACCGGACAAAAGGTGCAAACTCGAGGAAGACAAAGACTGCAAAACATTTTCATCTTCTCCAAACACACGCCCCTAGAAAATAATTTATTTTCTCACTGTTAGTTGGACGCTGCTTTCTCCAGCACCCAAAAAGTCTCACCTAACAGATCTCTCTTTTTCACAAGTGCTTCCCTAATGATATAACAATATTAAAGAAACGCTCCCCAAATCCTCACACACTTGTGACCTCACAGCACCCTGACATATGTTTTCCCAGCGCTCCAATAGAGTAGTAAGTACACTAGACCTTCCCCTTGTGCTATGCAACCAATTAATTTTAAACTCGATGGAGAAAGTGTAAAACTAGGGCTCCCTTAGGTTTGCAGCCGAGGTTATCCAAACGTTCCCTAAAACACTGCAGCAACGTTCTAAACTCCCCTATTGCTATGCAAACTCAACTTGAGAAACTCCCACAGCTGCAATCATGCGAACACTGTGGAAATCTTCTGGTAACCTCCCCACAACATTCCTCTACTACAGTACGTCTGCGGATGCCGTCCTATGGGAGTATGCCAAAATGCTGCAGGAACATGTTTTTATTTCCTCCATAGGTTTAAAAACAAAACATCACACGCTCCCTATGTCTGTGCACCAGCAGAACGCATCTGCATATGCTGCACGTTACGGCATACTTGCATTAAAACTTTTACTGAGCAAAGTTTAGCACCGAATGCATTAAAAGGTTTCAAAGAATCAAGAGAATTTAAAGTGCCCCTATTATGGATTTTTTAAAAATGACCTTTCGTGCAGTAACACAGCTCTAAGTGAATGAAAACTTCCTGTCAAGTTTATGTCTGAAAGCGCACCGTGTATAAAGTCAGTGTATCTTAAAGGAAAAAGTCAACTCTGAATCACTGAAACAAGTTCTTTTTAAAAATGCTAATTAATTATTTGCCATCAGGTGCCGCTTTTGTAGCGATAAAATAGTGGTTTTCCACTAAAGCAGCACTGCAAATGCTGCTTTATCAACCATTGTAGGCGAGATGAGATGAAAATGAGACCAGTCAGACCAATAACCATGCAAAGGATGAGTTCGGAAAAACTTATTCCTAAACAAATCGTTTGGGAATCGTTGAGCAAATTAGGTAAAAATAATAATAAATGCATATTATAAAACAATGTAAGTGTTTTTGACTTTGAATACATATCAACCTGTTGTTAGGGACTCCCAAGACCAAAAAATGAACCTTCTGTAACCCATAATAGGGGCACTTTAATAAAAAAAAAAAATCAATGATGAGCATAGGGCTGCATATTTATGTGACACAAACAGACAATTTGTCAGCATCTCTAATTTCTTAACAGGCTGATTTAAAATAGTCATCAGACAAAAGACAAGATAAGACAATTTTTTAAATTAATATACCAGCATGTCACTGTGTGAATTGACATTTTTTATGCGTGCACACATGAAGGTGCCAGTCAATCAAACCATAACACTAAAGAAGGACCTAATTCCTAATGAAATGCATTTGATAGCTTTGATCAGTTAATAGTGATATGATCATTAATATTTAGTTAGAAAGTCAAAACTGCGTAGTCAAAGAGAAATGTCCATCTCATTCATATCAGTTACTAAAATGACATTTTAAAATTTCACTTCGCATATGTGTTTTACTTTGCTTAACCAGTAGGCTATTAGTCAGCCTGTCTGTGATTCAAGCAATGGCCTTTGCGTTCCACTGCACTGCTTCTGAATATATTTCTCAATGTAAACAGACATCTTTTGAGCAAGCATGTCCCGTTTTTAAATCATCGCCAACTTTTATACCGCCGTCTGTTGAAATGACCTGTTCCAACTGGTACTGTAGTGGCATTGTAAGTTGGCAGTTTTCACACAAGTCATCATGGAGTGTAGAGTTGAAGTGAAGTGAAGTGACTTGTGGCCAGGTATGGTGACCCATACTTGGAATTTGTTCTCTGCATTTAACCCATCCAACGTGCACACACACAACAGAGAGAAGTGATCAACCACACACACACACACACACATACCCGGAGCAGTGGGCAGCCAGTGCTGCGGCGCCCAGGGGAGCGGTGCCTTGCTCAAGGGTCTCACCTCAGTGATGGTATTGAAGGTGGAGAGAGTGCTGGTTATTCACTAACCCCACCCACAATCCCTGTCGGACCTGGGACTTGAACCCACGACCTTTAGGTTACAAGCCCAACTCCCTATTTTTTGGAAATTAATCTCCACAACCTGCACTCATCTTTAAAGTAAGCCTACTTTTTGGTTATCACTGAAATATTTTTTGACTTCAAGATGTACAGTATTGTCAAACAATAGACTTCTGTGTGTAGACTGTCTGTGTGTACAGTGTGTCAACTGTTTAAGCCTCAAAAATGTAATAACTAGAATCTGCCAAAAAAAGATAAGCTGTGAGTGATATACACTTAACAACAAAAAAACCTTCAGTTTAACCGCACATCAGGAACTGCATTGAGAAAATTGCACTCGGCACTAATTTTGTTGGTGTTTGTGCATCTTGAACTGATTTATGTCATTCCTTCCATGTCCCAGGGGTGCTAAAATAACACAGACAGCTTGCAAATAAACAGGTCACAGACAAGGCATGACAATTCACATTAATCAGTGAATCTTCCAGTTCAGGAAATTTAAGCCTCAAACTTGAAGTACTTCAAATTATGAACACCGGTATCAGTAATTTATTCAGAAGAGCTTTGGAAGGGTCTTCAAATATGTGAGTAATAATGCTTCACGAAAAGCATCAATGCACTTACTGAAATCTTAAGTATGCTACAATCCTTTGAATGTTGTATTGTTGAACTATGGTGCAGTGCGCAACATTTTTATTTCGCCTGGTTAAAAATAGATTGATTCATTAATTTTGTATCCCTGTACATTTGGAAAAATGTTAGTGAAACCCAAACACCATGGTCCGAGAGTGCTCAGGGTGCTTAAAAAAAAAAAAAAAAAAAACTCTTACAGAGAGTTCAAGTTTACCTGACTGCGTTTCGAGTTCTTAGTAACAATGATCTGTTTTCGCTGTGAGTTCATGTCAGACCACGTGAGCTGAGGGTTTCGACATCTTAACCTACTACAAACACAAGAGGCTGAAGTCGATTCAAAAGCACAATGAAGATGTCATGCGAAAGAGAGCGGCGTATTTGTTCTGTTTACAGTTCCAGTGTTATCTTAGTAAAGGAGTTTGCCGCAGAACGACTCTATGTGTCTATGCATTTAAAACACGTCACGCCATCAGTCACCGATATCTTAGTATTCCAACCGAGCGCCCAGACGCTCGCATATCGTACTGTTTATATGGGTATTCCTTCTTTTGATTCTGAGTATTTTCTATCAGTTTTTCTCATGGGTAACCTGATCTTAGTATTTACCATGAGAGTAGACTAATCTTAGTAACTTCAACGAGTATCTCGCACTTCGTACTGCGGCGAGATCACACGCTCATTTCTTAGTACCTTTGATGACTATGATGAATAATCTCTGTATTTATGACAAATGCTCGTTTAGTAATCTCTTTGTCTTGGCGAACCTGATGAGTGCTGGCATCTTTGTATCTGCAGTTAGTATTGTTGTCTTGGAAATTTTTGATGAGTACTTAAAAATCGAAGAAAGCTTTTATCCAGCACCTGTAAAGCGATATTCGCATCGGTGGAATAATTATGCTGTGCTTTGCTCAGAACGATGAAATATATTTATTATTGTATGTATTGGTTATTTTTATGAATTCTTTTTAAAATAATTATGTTTTTGGTTGTTATTGCTATTTTCTGTACTTTGATACCATTTCCCAGTCTGTGAGCATTGATTTTGATCTACGGTATTCACTGTAATTGTACTGTACTTGGCTGGTTTCATTTTTTTTATATGGTACAAAGACTGAGTACTTGATTTCTGAATTGTCTTAACTGAGTTTACTTAAATGGTTTATGCAAAATCTCATTTATTTACAGTTTATTTAAATCCCCGGAAGAAGAAGATTAAAAAAAAAAAAAAAACACTGTGCAGATTGTTACCTCAACTTAAGGAACTGAATTAATTTGAGGTCAATAAATGAATAAACCTTTGAAGTAATCTCAATCGAGAGGTGCATCTTTTCAGTGTGTCTTAGTTCTCGGGTAAGTTCTCTCATCTTAGTAATGCTGCTGTATTGGTGAACATGAACTGATGTACTACGTTTGTAAAACTTAACTTAGTAAAACAAAGCATTAATCGGGTCAAACTGTTACAGCCCCAAACACTTGTGATATTTCATACCGCAAAATGAATGTGCATGAACGTTGATTGTTTTATTTGAATCTTTTGAATTTGTGCGCTTAAGGAACAAGAGAGCGATAACGTTTGGACAAATAATGGCTAATGATGAATTGCTAAGTAAAGATAGGGGGAGAAGCCCAAGAGGCTTTAAAAAATAATGTGAGATGATTCCATGATGACTGATGGTGTAAGATTTTACATGTTAATAAAACTTTTATTTTTAAGAAGTGTCTAGGTTGTTTTCTTCTCTTTGCTCCGCTGAAGGAGTAAACACACCATCACAGCCAGCGGACCGAAGGCAAGCTGTTGGAGACCCTGTCCCTCTCTTTCTCCATGCATATCTATCTTTCCTCAATTCTTAAATAAAGGGCTTATTTTCTTTTTCCTGTTCCCTCCAAACTCCCTGTCAAATGCCTTTTCCCATCATCACTCAATGTCTCCGAGTGCCGTTCCTTTTTTCGATCGTGGCCTCGCTTACATCCCTCTGTTTCACCTTTTACTTTGCCCCCTCATATGCCTTTTTCTCTTTCTGTGCATGATCCTATACTTGTTTTAAAGGAGTGCTTGCTATGCAAAACATCTGTATAACTTAAGAGGTAGTGATTTAAACACGTAAAGGCCTGTTGATGCCAAGAACGATAAAGATAATGACACACCGACAGGGTCCACAATAACATTCTTTTTTATTAGAAGCAAATGTTCCAATTACATCGTTTGCCACTTTAAATGTTCAAGCTCTTTAAAGCGGGAAGGAATTTAGAACTATATCATTATCATTATGTCCTTGGTGTGAACCCTAGATTAAATATTAGTGTGTGACTTGCACTACAGACAAAGATTCCTAAATAGTGTGGTTTGTTGAGGAGAGGTGTGCTATTACTTTCATCAGATTTTCATCTGGCGGATTGTAAAAGGACCAAAAAAGTCACCTAGGTGAAGGATGGTCTGGATTTATCAAAAAAATAGTAATGGGGAAAGCTACTTTAGAACTATTAAAATTGCTTACAAAGCTCAAATCTGCTTATAATGTAAAAATTGGTTGTCAGCTACTTAACTAAAAGTAGCTAACTACGTTAGGGACAATATATTTTAATATAACTACCCATGATATCTACGTTTTTTATTGGTCATTATACAGAAATGTGCATGTTTCTATCCTTAGGCTTTACAGAAATATTACAAATGTATGCATTAGGGTTACAATTTTTTCTATATTTTAAAATAAAACAATGTGTTATTAGAACTATTACACCTTTTTGAGCCATTGAGCCAATGTGCCAATATGTGTTATTAATTAATCATAAAAAATTACAAGCACCAAAAAACTGCTTTTCCCCAAGGAAAAGTGCTTTATTAAGTATATTAAATAAATGCCATAATAAAACTAAATGCTGAACAAATATAATAAAATAGACTATATGATGAAAACAGTGGTGCCCTGAAGTTGTGTCACTGGTGTTACTGTTTAAAGGTGCCATAGAATGTAAAACTGAATGTATCTTGTCATGGTTGAATAATAACAGTTCAGTACATGGACATAACATACTGTGAGTCTCAAACACCATCGTTTCCTA
>JAUMHQ010000075.1:15361667-15375910 GCA_032361165.1 Enteromius paludinosus | reverse complement strand
TGGATGGATGGATGGATGGTTGGATGGATGGATGGATGGATGGATGGATGGATGGATGGATGGATGGTTGGATGGAAAGAAACACATGAAAGAATGGATGGATGGATGGATGGATGGATGGAAAGAAACACATGAAAGAATGGATGGATGGATGGATGAAAATAAAAACAAAAATGGATGAATGGAAAGAAAGAAACACAAAAATAGATGGATAAACAGAAATGGATGGAAAGAAATACACAAATGGATTGGTTGATGGATGGTGATGGAACATGATCATAAGCAGAAAAAACTCAAAACAATAAGATTCAACAATAAATCATTCGATTTTTCAATCAATAAATGTACATATCAGCCTGACTAGAACATCTCCCAGACCTCCACTGCTCCCTGACAGCTCTTTTATAAGAAAGAAAATCACAGTGAGACAGCAGCAACATCATTTCAGATGGGATTAGATTCCTAATGACATTTGAGCTCAAATTCACCAAGTCTGCACATTTTGATAAGGTGGAGTCTGTTGTCTGTTGTCTGGATGAGTGCATCACAACACCGCCTGAAACAATCCAGACTAACGTGAATAATGATGTATATGGATGAAACTGAATTGTCTCAACTGACATAATTATCTGAAGTGTACGTTCTCCTTTGATTGAATTCTCTTGTATGTAATATCTACGGTGCTTGAACCACCAGCTGTTCTTTTACCATCATTTTTGCAAAAAGGTCTAAATACATAATGAAGTTTCACCATGCAGCATGGCGAGAAATTTAGCTTCAGTTAATGTATTCGACAAAGGTCAATGTAATTCCGAGAAAGCGCTGTGAAAAAAAATAATGCACCGCAGTCACGGATATTTCTATCCAGATGGGATGAGAGGACGGCGGAGTTGGTGCTTAATTTGCTCAGTTATATTTACAGAGGTTTAAAATCGTAGTATAGAACCGCAAAACAAACATTTACCTACTTTACATTTGGCTGACTTGCATTTTGTATGCATTTCAAACCACCTCAGAAGAAATGCATCTTAGAGCACACTGGTGTTTTCATGACCTGAGCGGTGAACGAGATCTTAACGTAAACGCGAACTTTTCCAAAAACTAAACATACAGTCTGACCCCGATTCATTAAAAACTGCAAGGAAAAATCACAGTCCGTCCTGCTTGCAAGGTTCACATCTGCTTTAATTACCAGCTGGCAGGAGCGCTAAAGCTCTTCTCAACCCGGAACGTTACACTTAATACAGGAGTTAATACTCGCACCAGAGGCAGAAGAGCACATCACACCAAATGCACTGGATTTCAAACTCCAAAAACACTCATTAGCTCTTCGTCCCGGCACGACCTCAGCCCCGGAGTACTGTGGATGCAGTACGGAGGGAGATACTTTCCCACAAGGTGCTCAAATCATCCATGCTCTCCTAAAACCAGGAGAAATCATAGGGTGAGGCAGCATTTCATTTTCAACTCGAGACAGCAAAAAGCCTCATAGATCATCCGAGGACAGCAGAATTATTGAACACGGTGAATTTAGGTGCAAAGTAAAAGTCACAGAGGGATATTTCACAAACACTTAAAAGCAGAAATGATCTTTAAGTTAAATGTCTTCGTAAAATGACTCATACCTGGAGGGAGCAACGTAGACATAAGGGTCTTCAAAAGACATGATTTGAAATGTAATGTTATGGTTGGATGGAAATATGGATCATCTGCAGGACACCAGAATTATTGAACACTGTGAATTGAAGAGAAAAGTAAATGTCACAAAGGAATATTTCTCAAATTTCGTCTGTCAAATTATTATTATTTTTAACGACTCGTTCAGTGTAATGGTAACCTTGTTAAGAAGTGTCTCCAGAAAGCATGATTAGAAGTTTAATGTGTTTTAGTCGCTCCTTGCATTTTAACATGCATGCATTGTGTACTGTCAGCTACTTCTCCTGTTAATTGCCATGATTAATGTGATTTTTAAAGAAAAGAAGAGAAAAGCATCAGCTAGAACAAATGATCATGTAAATAAAAACACTTGACCTTGACTTAAACGTAAAGATATAGTTCTACAGATTTGGGCAACATTTCTAAGCTACTGTAAGTGAATTTTAAGTACAACAAATGAAATGAAGTTGCATGATTTGCACAGCACAATACACAGATCATTTGAGCTTGGTAGAGATTTAAACAATTAAAAACAAATAAAGAAATATAATAGTTCTGTCACAATGCACCAACTTCAACGCAAATCCCGAAACAAACCAGTAACCAGCTGTAGCTATTTAAGCAGCAAGGCAAACAAAAAGAATACCAAATATAAATTAAAAATAAAATTGCATAACATGCACTAAAGTGCATGGATGAACTGTGCTTGGAAGTGATTTGATCAAATTTAGGGGGAAAAAACAACATGCATTTTTTACCTTGATGTTGACCATTTTCAATGCAAGTTACGAATGAACTAGTAACCAGCTGAAGCTATTTGAGCAAATTTGAGAAAAACCAACCCGGTCTTATGAAAATATGTACCTCTGTGCACTTTTTGTGCAACACCATTTTTATGTACCCTACTGCATGTTTCCCTGCAGTTTCTAAAGCTAAAACACAGGTTCAATACGTCACCTGGCGTGTTTTTATTACGTTGATATAGGAAAGTATTGCTGTGGTTCAGAATTTAAATATCTGTGGACTGTCGCTAAATTTTAATTCTCTATCATGTTGGAAATATGCCCTACACCAAATACAACCATAAACACACCCAACACAGTCTCACGACCAACTCGTACAAGGTGCCAAATTCGTACTAATTTGTACAACCTCACTCGTACGATTTTGTATGATTTGTCTAAAACCCTGTGATGGGTAGGTTTAGGGGCGGGGTTAGGTTTAGGTCATTCATACAAATTCAAACGAATTGGTAACTCGTAAAATACGTACGATGTAGAAGAAATCGTATGAATTCATACGAGTGAGGTCATATCAATTCGTACAAATTAGTCACCTTGTAAAATATGTACGAATTGCCGTGAGATCAGTTTGACATACCTGATAGTGTTAGCTCATAAAAAACACATTTGTTGATGCAAGCGTGTGATTCCAACTTCTTTCACACAGATCTGAAGTGTTTTGTTGAAGCGTAGTCACACAGGATTGAACCAAAGCTCCTCGTCTCTCAAGTACATCTCTGTGCTCCGTGAGCTGCCGAACAAACCTAGCGTCAATGAAAACACATAGATATGAAGCTGGATATGTGTGATGCTAACATTCAAAAGCATCAGTTTTCAAATCTCCCAGCATATTAATATTGTTTTGAAGTCATAACATGATATTCTACAAGTAACTGTGCGAAGACTTGTGTGAAAAACCTCTAGTGTTTATTTCTTTGGAAACTGCAAACCTGTCCTACAAGCACCCCTGCCCTGCACATTTTGCACGTCTCCCTTATCAGACAAATCTGATTCAACTCATCAGCTCGTTAGCAGAGACGGCAAGACATTGGGTGTGTCCAACAAGATGTGCAGGGCAGGGGTGCTTGTAGGACAGGTTTGAAAACCACTGACTTAGATAAATAGCAGCATTTTCAGTGCCTCTCACAAAACCAAACCAGCAACCAGTTTTAGAAATTTGAACAGATTTAGAGAAAACTGCCACTTTTGACCAACTGCGTGACTTGTACAATGCAATCCCTGGATGATTTATGCTTCGAAAGTGACTTAAAAAAAAAAAAACATCAGGTCAGTCATGGTCAGTGAAATCCACTACGATTAGCCCCAAGCAAAATCCAGCCGCCATATGCATAGTGCAGAAACAAGCACTCGCAGAGAAATCAATAAGCAAGTTAATCCTTTTTGGACCTGTTAAAAACAACAAAACAGATTTGCAACGAGATTTGAATCACAGATGCACCGACTACATTTTTGTCACGTAAAAAGGAAAGCGTTTAATCCACTAAATAACATTAAATGACTCACGTTTGCTGAACAATTACTGTTGTTCACAGTACTTACTGTAGCATGCCAGCGATCGTGAACACTTTATTCAGCAGATCCTATTTTTGTTTTCAAATGTCTTTGTTTTTGCCAGATTAAGTTTGTTTTTCTCTGTTTCTGGCAACTATCTTGACATAAAGCCGAGGCTATACCATGTCCCCTGTAGCTTTCATTTTAGTTAGGATACCATCAGTTTTGAGCTTATATTTCTGGTTTGTCATCACTTTGTGACAAGCGCATCGCTGCATAATGTTTTATTAGCCTCAGTGGTGTGGAATTGTTGTTCCCAAATCAAAATCCAGTTTTATAATTTGATACGTGACTCAAATTCCTGAGTCTTTTCTATTGTCGTCTCAGATTTGACTTGCAAAACAAGCACTTGGCGCCTGATAGGACGATGCTTTACTCATCCCTGAAGGGCAATTCAGGCACTTTTCTGCATTCAGATTTACAGAGCGGTAAACAATCGTATTTTGTTACCTTTGCACAAATGCATGAAGATTATGGATTGCAGTGTTTTTTTTGGAGCAAGGATGTGTAACACATGGTCTGCTCCGGGATGTCAGTCATCACGTAGGGGCTCTGTGTGCGTTTAGACAGACTTGGCTCTTTCCATCCATTACTCTGACCGTTTAACCAAGCCTGGATCAGCTCTTCCATTACTGATCACTGCGGGTAGACCCATCCGTCTCACTCCATCTTCTGTAGACACACACGCTCTGGTTCACACACCAGAAAGCCACACATTTCATTGTGCACATACACACAAGACTGTAGCAGTCATTATCATATCCCTTTAATCCCCTTTTGCAAGATTTTTATATCAATGCATGCAAAAGTAACTGTATAGTAACATTTTTTGGGGCGTTTGTCATGCTCAAAAAAGAACCAAGCTGGACAACTTAATTAAATACTTTTGCATGCACACTTTTAATACAAAAAGGCATACGAGTATAAATGCTTCCAGCTGTTTAATTTCATGCATTGGTGCATTCTGAAATGTGTCTGATCACAATTCGTAACGCAACACATTGCGATAAAACTGATATAGCAGACAGTGTAAACAATCTTTTATGGTCAGTTTTCAGCCATTTAAGTCATAAAATCCCACAGCTTTAGAGTAATCAGTCACACTGCATTTACAGCTCAGGTGCTCAAACATAATAACATGTCAGTGTGAAATCATTTACATCTTTAATGCAGTTTACTAATCTTATTCTGACCAAGAGACATTGTTCTCATACGGAACACCTATTTTTCATAATGCAATCAAGTGCTGGCGTACATATTCTGCTTCGCCTGGAAATATGGAAGGTCAAATAACACATGCACTACCTTTTTTGTTCAGCAAGGATGCTGTCAATTTAAAAAGTACACTGTAAAAAATGGCTGTGTTTTAACAGTAAAAAAACTGTGAAAATGCTACGGTAAAAACCTGTTAATGGTAAATTCCCGTAAACTGACATTCACAGAATTTTGTTTGAATTTGATGCTTTTTCTTTGAAATAACTATGTTTCTTCTTAGTTTTTTTTGTATCAGTTATGTTTATTATGGATGTATGTTACATGTAATGTTGTTAAATGAATGTTTATTGCACATTTTAATAATTCTTACCGTGATGGTGTTTGTGTGAATGACTCTTTGGGCTTTGGTTCATCATGTGACTTTCTCATCACCACCTGCATTTAGTGCTTATCAGTGTATTTCAAGGGTACAAAATAGATTTCACTACTTTAATAGGTTGGTATATTAACATTGAATCAGTTATTACGGTTTATTATTTGAAATTATGGTATTTAACTGTAAATGTAACATAAAACCGTAAACATTTATTATAGTATCTTTCGCGTTTTATTCTGGCAACCACAGCTGCTGGTTTGTTACCGTAAATTTTACGGATTTTTTTTTTTTACAGTGTAAAAATTTTTTATTTAAAATTATTTCTAAACAAAATTGTTAGCTGAACGATCAGAAATGTCTCCTAAGCAACAAATCATATTAGAAGGATCTTTTTGAAGGATCATGTGACAATGAAGGCTAAAGATGTTGAGCTTTGCATCACAATACATTATAAGATATGTTCACATAGAAAACAGTTATTTTAAATTATAGTAATATTTTAACATTTTACTGTTTTTACTGTATTTTTGTCAAATAAATGCAGCATTTTACAGAATAAGAGGGGAAAAATTAAATCCTTTTGTCCTCACATTTTACATTATTATTTTTACAATGCATAGCACAAGGTTTTCTGTTACTGTGAATGGTGTATTGGTGCATGCTACTTCATAACATCTGTTTATTCGCTCTTCCTCTGAACAAGTACAATGGCTTGCGATTGCCAGCTGACTTTAGGCATGTTCACGGGGACGAGCACTCGTGCAATGCTTTAGTCAAGCGTTCATATCATGTTTCTATTCTTACAGACGAACGCATACGCGACAGAGACCTCCAGACGTGTCAGATTGACAAAAGAACGAAACTCTAAACATACTTTCTCGTAGGCTTCGCCTATAAATACACATCACGTTGAGAGCCTTCCCTCTGAATTATGCACGCTTTTAAAGTGAGTCCTACTGCTCTCATTTGAATGATAGATGCTAAATTTCGTGCACGTCGAAAATAGATTTCAGAAACGAAGCCGGTGGATGGAGGAGGGTGCGCTCCTTCAGAAATCATTTCCAAAAGAGCGGGCGAGTCCTTTCTTACTCACTCCATCTCGCGCGCTCTGTGATCGGCGCTATATTTAGCTCGCAGAAGTCTATTTTTGTCCTCACGTGCCAGACAGACTCCCCTCACGCACCCGGTGCTCTCGTGCAAATTCTCCCCCGTTCCTTCTTCCTCCTCCCCCTCCACGCCTCGCTTTCTCCCTCTATTTTTCAGCTTCTAATTTGCTCCATCTCTCTCTGATCCGAGCGTTTTGCCTCTCGCTTTCATATTCTCTCTCTCTCTCCTTTTCTCTCTGTCGCGTGCCAGTTGTCAGGTGTCCAGCTTTCTGCAGAGAGAGGAGCAAACATGAGGAGAATATAAACAAGACCCGACTAATGAGCCAAAGCCAGAGAGAGGGAGAGAGAGAGCAAGAAAAAGCTGTCTGGTGTCGCTTTGGAGCTTTTTCAGATCTGTTTAATTAATCAGAAATAGGCGGAAACGTCCAGACCTTAGGCGACTAACTTAGACGGATCCGCATTTCTATTTAAAGTAATCTTATTAAACGTGACAATCGGCAGACATGATTCAATACTGACACCGATGACCGTTATGATATGGACAACGAGCAATTATGACATTTAATTTAATGTAAACTGGCGCTCATCCTTCATGAATATTGCAGGTTATTGTTAAATTGACCCTATCTGCATTCTTAACGCACGTTCTGATCTTATTGTGAACGATTCATCAGAGCACGTTAGTTCAAAGACTAAAACATATCGTCTTCATAATCCTTCATCAAAATCTAATCACTTCCTCTGGCACTGAAACAAATTTCCCTTCGGCTGACATCACCAAACCCTCTTCATTTTTCCTCCCAGGCTGTGTTCTTGTAAGAATGCCCATTTCCCCCCACGATCCAATCAATTCCTGATGTTTTTGATATAATGGCAGGGTTGCATGAATGTCGAAGGAAATAGGTCCATCTCTTTTAGTACTAGAGAAAATTGACTCATCCCTCAATTTGTAAAAGGCAAAAATTGCTTTCACAGTAATAGACTAACAGTTTGCACTGCTCTTGAATAAAATGGTATAAATTACACAGTTTAGAAAGCATAGCCACAAGACATTAAATTGCATAATAAACTTATTTTAGCATTACTGAGATACTATATATTTTGTGTGTATATATAATTTAAATTTTTAAATAATTTTTCTGTGCTGTTGTCATTTTAAGTAGTGTCTATATAGTTTATTTTTGTACAAGTAAATCAAATTTTTATGATGTCTATGTTTTCTTACTGCAAACATGCTTGTCTTACAAACTGAGGGATGAGTCAAAAAACATGTGTGCTAAATGACAGCACATTACGGTTGAAACAGTAGTTCTGAAAAATGCAGACCAGCAGAGTTGATCTTCACTTAACATATTAATAGCCTGTTACGAAGTTTGTCATTAAATAAAAGACTCATTATTCCCTCTCAATACTGCAGCAGTCAAAAATAGAAATAGGAAAAAAAGAAATAAATATCACAAGCCTTTGGAGAAACGATTGGTTTATTAATAATACCTCTAGTCAGCGAGAACGTACGTTCTCTACAGTGTGCATTATTTCTCCGGCGCTCTCCTGCAGTGTTAAATGCTGACGGCCTGTCATGCTATATGCTCCACCGGCCTGATGGAGTCCAAGCCATTCCATCCAGAACCGGGTGGAGTCAAGGAAAGTCCATAAGGCCGTACCGAGGAAATATTTCCCATGCACACCATCACTCACTCACACATGCATGCAATCTGGGCATCGGCCGCGCACCTCAGGCATGTGCCTGTGGAATGAAAAACAAATTGAGCTATAAAAAACCACCTCAACCTTTATAAGACAAGCTCTCCGTCCCAGAGCAAAAAAAGTGTCTGTGTTGTTACAGTATGCAAAATAACACTGTGCCCTTTAAATACGGAACTGTGCCTTGACCGGTCCTTCGTTTGTGGGCGTGGCCTTCAGGGCAGTGAGGTAGTGGGTGTGGTCCAGTTCCCGTCATCATGGAGACGGGTCTGTCCTTGGTCGTCCGGATAAATGATCTCCTCCAGCGTTACATAGGTCCCGGTCAGGAAGCCGATGAAGCCGAGGGCGGCAATAGAGAGGTCTTTGAAGAGCAGGAGAGGAGGAGGTTGACTGGGAAACGCCACCAGCTCCACCAGCGGCGGGAAGACGAGCGCCAGCGCCGAGCTGCTAACCGCGCCGACCAATGAGATCACCAGATCTAACCGCGGTATCAAGACTGCTGTTATGCCTGAGAAACAGAGACAGAAAGGAAGGGCGGGATGAGATTTTTGCAGGAGGACATGAGTGATGAAACTAATTGCCAGGACTCTGACAGGCTTGAGTGGTTCGGCAAGGTGTTGCTAAACGTTTTTGTTGTTTAGATGAGAAACCTAAATACAACATGCTGCCTTGAAAAGTAATTGAAATATATACTAAAAATCAGAAACAAGTGTGTGGCGTAGCAAAAACATTTCCAGCATCACAATGGATCCGCTAGAGGGGATACAGCTCAAACCAGTGTCCACCTCAACCCTAAACCTACCGCTTACAGTAATGCAAAAACAGTAATTATTGCTGCACAGAGTGGCAAGAAAGTCCACTATATTAGTGTTAACAATTTGAACAGTTTTTATTATAGGCCTATAATTCATCGTAAGCTATTTTAAAAGACCTTTTTTTTTATCTTTGCAGAGAATTGCAGAGAAAATTAATTGAAATATTAATTGAATAAAGAAAGGTAACCTAATAATATTGAAGTAACAGGTCTACATTAATTGGAAATACTAAACACTCTTAAAGTGTCCATATTGTGGGTTATAAAAAGGTTCATACTTTGGTTTCGGACTCCCATACAACAGCTTGACATGCAAAAAACACTTTCATTTTCTTATCATATGCATTTATTTTTACCTTATTTGTTCAACGACTCCCAAACGATTAGTTCAATTCTTCGATTCATTTTTCCTATGGTGATTGTTCGATTTAATTCAGAGCAGTTTTTTAAAATAATAAGACAAATATACACGATAATGCACGATAATCATTGCACGATATGTGATGTGCATCTTGTCAGTAAAGCCGGTTCTGTAATCAGCGTAAATTCCATCAGGTGCGTATTTTTACACTGAGCTGCATTTACTACGCAGAGCCGTTACTCACTAGCCTGGGCCCGCCCATACTTCCTGTTACGCTACATTAATTTCACAAGCAAAGTTAGTCTGGCCAAACTGCCGTTTTAGAGCATTTCAGATTCCCAAAAAAGTGGGAACCAATGAAAAAATGAGCTCCCCCGCCCCCGGCTCGACTGTGTACGTTATGACACAGCAGTTCTGCGCCGTTCAAACATGGCGTGTATCGAGCAGCAACAATCGTTCCACTCTGCTGTTGCAGCTGTTTTGAGAAATTTTCATGACAGGTTTTCTTTGAAAACGGAGCAGAAGTAAATAAAGGAAGTAAAGACATTTTCCTACTGCTTTAATGAAGCTAGCTACAAATGGTTCCGGTGGCTTCAGGTTCCGTCGCTACACATACGTAATCAGAGTGGTCTGATTGGTTGTAGATTCGTCCAGTAGCATACTTGATGGACGCAGGTTAATCCGTATATTTTGTGAAACGACGTGTCACATGTCGGCTGCATCACTCGCCAACTTCGTCTTCTTCTTGTTGGTTCGTATACAGCGCGCAAGGTTATGCTTGTCTTCTAACCAAGTCTTCTTCTCCGTTTATAGTGTATCTCTATGGCAGAATTACAGCGCCCCATACTGGTCTGGCAAATACACTACACTGTTTTCAGTGGTTTCGTGTTTACTCTTTTTTTTTTTTTCGAACAAGGGAAAAAATTATTGGATAGGGAACGCACCGGCTTCGTGTGGATGGAGCCTAAGCTTAAGAGCTGCGCAAATTCGCGTTCATTATCAGCGTGATATTGCGCAGCTCATCAGTGAACAAAGGCTCTACGTAGTAAATGCAGCTTAATGTAAAATGATGCACATTACATATCACACAATCATTATCGTGCAGCCCTAGTATATCGCACAATATATTCATGCGAATCTGGTCATTAAAGCCAGTTCCTTGATTAGTGGTAAATCTCCATCACCTGTTTTCAAATGTAGCAGCAGTTAATACACAGAGCCGTCAGGGTTAGGTTATTCATTTGCGATACTGAACCCAATATTGCATAGCTTGTCAGTGATCTACGGCTCTCTGTGTTAACTGCCGCGAGATGCACATGAATATACTGTGTGATATATTGTCCAGCCCTATTACACACTGCATGAAGGGTCATTTTTAAACATCCACAATAGTTGATAGTCACTACAAGTCATGTTGCATATCAAAGTTTTGTTCTTAGGTCAACACTAAGTATAATGTTGACACGTTAATTCTGAGCAGACAAAGCAACAACTTCGTAATTAACCAGCTGTGGTTGGGAGCTGCAGTGTGTTTAACTCTTGGTTGGTTTTGTGGTTTGTGGGACGGGTGTATGCAGAGGATCCAGGACTAAATCAAAAATCAATATTCATCTTTTCTGCTGACGTGAAAGACAAAACCTCTTCTCTTTTCCTTGAAAACCAAGGCACAACAATTTATAACCACACACACATACAGCTCTTAGTGGAATGACTGCAAACGTTCCCTGCAGCCTTTTAGAAAAAGCGCGCACACACACACACACACACACTCAGGCTGTACACATATGTTTAATTCATAAGACTCCAGTGTGAAGTGTCACACACCTGCTCTCTAAGCTACATCTTCTCCCTGTCTCTCTCTCATTCTCTCTCTCTCTCTCTCTCTCTCCTCTCTGTTGCAGATGAAACCAGTAACATGTAACACACACTGGGTTCTCGCTCTCACTCATGCATTCTGAACACCATCTCACAAACACGCATGAACGCTTCATTTTCTCCTCTCTGTGTGCTACTGCCACCCTCAGGATAAATGTTTGACAGTTTGGTACATGATATGAGAGATAAAACAACACCAACACATGGACCCATGGTAAAATAGAGCTCTAAGAATCTAAATATCTAAATATATTGCCAGCCAACTAAAACCAAATCTTAATAAATGTATTTTTATTAAACTTCTATTTCAGAACATTATTAACATTATTTTTATTAAATTTAATACATTTTATTCTTATTTAATTGATTTACTAACTGAATCTATTTTGTGTTATACTACCACTAATAAAAATAATAATAAATAAATGCACAAAATTACTAAGGAACATACAAAAAATAAAATAAAAATATTAATAATGATCCATGAGAAGACTGAACCAGCATCCTTTGGGTTAAAAGTGATCTTTAACCACTTAACTTCCTGAACAAACTCCTCAAAAGCCAGAGTCATCTTGGAGAACGTCTCGGAATGTAGGGCCTCAGCATGCAGGTGCATGATAAGCCCTATCATGGAGCTCTGCGACAGGCCTCAGCGGAGAGCTCCATGATGGGCCTGTCTCCGTAGGGCAGGCAGGTAATAATTCACAGAGCCTCAGGAAGACGGAGATAAATGAGCAGACACTGAATGAGTCCCTCAACTCTGCCCCAGCTCTCACACACACCATAAAAGACATACACGGCCACAAACACACTATATAAAACACAGCACCCACACACGCGCGTATCCCCATACACACAACGCGCCCACTAATCTATCACAGCACTCAGAGAGGTGACGGCCTTGGGCCAGGCAAAGAGGAAGGAAGCACGTCAGGCAGAAAGAACACAGAGAGAGATAAAAGACAGCATGAACGAGTGACAGAATGAGAACTTCATCTTTTTATCTACCAACACGGGCCACAGACCCTCAACCTTCAGAGCTCATTACCCCTTCAACAGCACATTCACAGGACTCCCTCAGGATATTTCAATGCAAATAAAACTGATTTGAACTTTTTTTTTATATGTTTTAATTTCATTTTAATTTTATATACAAGCAATATACAAGTAATTTTATATTTAAATTTAAAAGTATGTATCGTTAATGAAGTCAATACTTTTTTTAGGTGTTTGTAACTGCTGGATATACGATTTTATAGATTATAGAACAATTTGTTCAAGCAGGAAGGATTTCCAAATTTAATAAATACCTTTAAAAAATATATTTGACTTTTCTTTCTATTTCTAATTTAAACAATTGCCTTGTTTTCAGAAGGTGGGAACCCTGCTATTTTCTTTCCTAATAAATTTCCCTGGTCTTGTTACAACTCACCGGTGCATTTTATTGTCAGTGTTTTTCATAATCCTTCATCTCAATGTAATGACTTTCTCTGCCTCTGAAATGACTTTGCCACTGAGTGGGCAGAGACAATAGTATTACCCAATAATATCTTGGCCTATAAACCAATCAGTCCATTGGATACAATCCAGTTCCACTCAACACCATTTCCCACCAACTTTCATTTTACTCTGAAATCCATAATACAAAAAATGTTAAATGCGGTTTAGTAATGAATTATCATGAATAGGTTTCTAACCCCACCTATCTCTTCTCTTTCAATAATGGTGTCCATGTTTCTTTTATGTCGCTGTGCTGCAATTTGAAACTTTAAAGAGAGAGACGGAGCTGGAGAGTGACCGAGAGGATGGGACAACAGAGAGAAAGAAAGTCATGGATGCAATAAAAGAAATCTTATAACTGAAGAAAGTGATATGTCCAAGGAGACCAGAGACAGTGACAGAACAAAACACAGACAAATGAATTGTGAGCGGGGCCACTAGGGAGGGAAGGAAGGAAGAAAGATTGTATCTACATAGAATGATAGATAGCTCCAATATCAATCACTGGGATGGTAGATTGCTACAAAAAGATAGGTTGCTAAAAAAAACAATACCTGGAACAATAGGTGATTAGAACAAGAGGTAGAATGATAGTTGCTATTAATAACAGCTAAAACAATAGCTTTAATAATAGCTGATGTCTACAACAATAGCTAGAACAATGGATAAAATGATAGAATGAGTTAAAGAGAAGGACTGTTAGAATAATGGTGAGCTCAAAGAATAGGTCTAACCATAGGGAAGATAGATAGTGTTAGAGTGATAGAATGAAAGATGGCTACAGTGATGAACAATGGATGGACAGAACAGACGAGTGTATGGATGGGTGGATGGATAAAGGATTGAACAATGGATGGATGGATGGATGGATAAAGGAATAACAATGGAGGGATGGATGGATGGATGGATAAAGGAATAAACAATGGATGGATGGATGGATGGATGGATGGATAAAGGAATGAACAATGGAGGGATGGATGGATAAAGAAATGAACAATGGAGGGATGGATGGATAAAGGAATAAACAATGGAGGGATGGATGGGTGGATGGATAAAGGAATGAACAATGGATGGATGGATGGATAAAGGAATGAACAATGGAGGGATGGATGGATGATAGATAAAGGAATGAACAATGGATGGATGGATGATACAGGAATGAACAATGGAGGGATGGATGGATAAAGGAATTAATAATGGAGGGATGGATGGATAAAGGAATGAACAATGGATGGATGGGTGGATGGATAAAGGAATGAACAATGGATGGATGGGTGGATGG
>JAUMHQ010000075.1:15343162-15361567 GCA_032361165.1 Enteromius paludinosus | reverse complement strand
AACAATGGAGGGATGGATGGGTGGACGGATAAAGGAATGAACAATGGAGGGATGGATGGGTGGACGGATAAAGGAATGAACAATGGAGGGATGGATGGATGGACGGATAAAGGAATGAACAATGGAGGGATGGATGGATGGATGGATAAAGGAATGAACAATGGAGGGATGGATGGATGGATGGATGTATAAAGGAGTGAACAATGGAGGGATGGATGGATGGATGGATAAAGGAATGAACAATGGAGGGATGGATGGATGGATAAAGGAGTGAACAATGGAGGGAGGGATGGATAAAGGAGTGAACAATGGAGGGAGGGATGGATAAAGGAGTGAACAAAGGAGGGAGGGATGGATGGATAAAGGAATGAGCAATGGAGGCATGGATGGATGGATAAAGGAGTGAACAATGGAGGGATGGATGGATGGGTGGACGGATAAAGGAATGGAGGGATGGATGGGTGGATTAACAAAGGAATGAACAATGGAGGGATGGATGGATAAAGGAATGAACAATGGATGGATGGATAAAGGAATGAACAACTGATGGACAGAATGGATGGGCAGGTGGATGGATGGATGGATGGATGAAGGAATGCACAGTGGGTGGGTGGAATAAACTAATAGACTGATAGAATGAACAATGGATGAATAGAATGAATGATGGATGGATAATGAATGAACAATTTATAAATAGACTGATAGAATGAAGAACGGATGAACAAACGGAAAGAATAAAAATAGACAGATGAAGGAATGAATGATGGATGGAACAGAGCAAAAGAAAGAACAATGAATAGCTAGAATAATAAGTTGAATGATGGATGGATAAATGATGTAAATGAATGCTGAAAGTATAAAAAAGGAAACATTCCAAATATAAATGAATACTATAATCGTTTATAAATAAGTTGCAAGCAGCGCTGATAGGTAGACGCTGTTTTAACAGTCTGCGTCAGAGTCTCGCTCTATTTTTCTCCATTTCTAAAACAAAAACACACACCATCACTCACTTCTTCATTCAGTCAGTTCTGCTACGTTCTCTTTCTTCATAGCAAACGCTCTTTCACTCATACCTGCATGACTGACGGTGTTAAACAAATATTTATTTTCATATTTTAGGTCTCTGGGTGGTTCACGCTTCAGTGGCCGACTCAATTTTTCCGAAGATAAAAAACATATATCAAACTAATCCAAAAGCCTTCAGGTTTACAATGGTTCACAGCATCCATCCATCACTTTGGGAGGGGAACAAACCTCCACTATCTCTCCTCTCATCACCAATGAATACTAGAGGCAGGATTAGGTGAGGAGAAGATAGGAATAGGGAAGAAATGAGGGAAGCAAGGAAACAGAACGAACGGAGGGATGGATGGAAGAAGGGCAGAGAAAACAGCGAGGAAACAAAGAAGGCTTACGCCTTATCATATTCAGCTAATGGTGCAAATCTATTTTTACACGGAATTTATTGAATAAATCTTGAGTTTGCTTGCAATACAACTTTTCTCTTCATTTGATTCAACACTTTTTGTTTTCACTGAGCTGGGCACAATGCATTCTGGGATAGCACAACAGACGTGACTATGATGCCTTAAACTGCTGTTTATTGAAGCAGCTCAGGCTGGTTTTGGATGAGAGCGTGTGTGTGTGTGTGTGTGTGTGTGTTCACTCACAGGTGAGGCAGACCAGCAGCGCTCGCAGGCTGAGATCAGCCGCCCGTCTCCAGCTCTTCCTGACACGCTCGCACACAGCCGGAACCAGAATCTCCGCCGGCACAAAAAACTGCACCGCAAAACTCACAAACACACCGAACGAGTACAAGACCTTCACCAGCTGATTAGACCTGCAACACACACACACACACACATGAATACTGCAGAGAAATGGGGAACAGATCCAGTCAGAAATGTGCAATTAAGGGTTGAAGGACGTCAATGATGCAATGCGGGATTTCAACACGACTTCAAAGGAAACTCAACGCAGAGTGTGTTGAAAAATCATTAACTCACACTATGCTGATTTCAACACTAGAGTGAGAATCAGAATAGAACTTTTTCCATAAAAAAAAAATGTTTGGTGTCCATGCTCAACATTTTTTGATTAAAAATAAATTAGATTTTATTCCTGAATTTTCAGCATCATTACTCCAGTCCTCAGTGTCCCATGATCCTTCAGAAATCCTTCTAATATTCTGCTTTGCTGCTCAAAAACCATTTCTGATTATTATCAATGTCGAAACTGTGATGCATTTCAGGATTGCATTTCTTTGAGGAACAGAAAGTTCTGAAGAACTAAATCTATTTAAATTAAAAATATTTGTAACATTATAAATATCTTTAAATGTATCCTTACAGAATAAAAGTATACATTTATTTAAATAAATAAATAAAATAAAAAACTGACCTCCAACTCAGTAACTGATAAAATAAAAAAGAAATACTTAAAAAAAATAATAAAATAAATAAACTTATGAAAAGTGTAATAATCACAATTAATTGCATCAAAAATATGTTTTTTTGTATGTGTCCTGTGCATATTTATTATGTGTGTATATATATATGCATGTATATATTGCAGAAAACAAATTATGTTTATATATAAATTATATTATTCTATAATATAAATTACATGAATATAACTATAGATGTAATTATTTAAAAAATACATACTGTATGTGTGTGTATTTATATATAAACATAATTAATATACACAGAACACACACATATTATGCAAACAAAAACTTGCGATTCACCGTGATTAATCGTTTGACAACACTAGTTAAACACAACAAGCTTGACTAGTAAAGTCTGAATCAAGAACAAATGACTCTTAGTGGTTGATTCTATAACATATAAATAAAATACAGCAGCCTCACAGTACGATGTCATTGAAAATCTACATGCGTAAAAAAGAAAGTTTCTTAACATATATTCATATGCAAGTCACTGCTGGATTTATCAACAAACCAGATGCTGAACCAGATATTGGCTCTGGTGGCAGATTGTCCTCAGTTGACAGATGCTAATGAGATCTAGAAACATGTTAACTGCTAATAAAAGTCTGCATGAAAGCGAGCTGGAAATGGCAGGATTTAGTTAAAGCTGAACTTGAAAGCAGCTGGTTTTGATTTCTCTGTAATTTGATCTTAAGTCGCTGTGAGCCGCGATCAATCACTCGAGATGTTTCTGACAGTGAACACAGAAGATGCTTCAAAGACTCCAGCCAGCGGTTTAATATTAGTTCTCTGAATTATAGCAGCGTGCTCTGATAACTAGATTCAACAGACTTAACACTCACATGTGAAGGATGGGACTTTTTTTTTTACCTTTGCTGCTTTTTAGTTACAGTATGAAGGTAGTCAAGAAAGACTTGAACCTGATTTTCCCGCACGTGTATCATTTTATTTGTATTGATTTGTACTATTTTAGCACACCTTTATTTAGCAAGGACGCATTAAAATAATCAAATGGCAGTTGCATGTCTCGATCAAATACAACCTGACCGACGGACTTTGTTAAAGTGCAAGCGTTATATTCACCAGGAATCATGTGGAAGGTTAAGAGTGATGCTTCCTTTGATGTCGTCTGTGAAGCGCAGGTATCCCAGCGTGGCCAGGGTCACGTAAAGGACGATGATGACGCCCATGCCGATGTTGAGGGCTTGAGGGAATCGCTTGGGTTCCCTCATTTGATTCTCCAATGGAAGAACCTACACAAAGCAGAAATCACGGAAGAGTGATCAGCAGACGGTGAGGCTTTACCCCAGGCGTCACATGCACAAAGCCAAAAAGTCCAAAAAGTAGCTTCTAAGAAGACTTCCTTTGATCACATTCAGTGGCAAATCATGAATCCTGTAGCAAAGAATGACGCTCACTGGTTCAGATCCTAGTGAATCAGCGAGTATCAGCACTTTTGATAAATACGTTTTAATAACCTTTTCTAATGGTGAAAGGAAAGAAAAATACACTGCTGTCTTTGCATGACTTTCCAGCAGAGGAAAAAATATAGAAAGATTTATTATGGGGAAAGAAAATGCATTTTTCTTTTCTTTACAGAATAAAATGCTAATTTTGCAATATTGCAATGAAAATATGCTTGCTATTTTTGGATTAAACAAACGTAAATGTAAAATAATAATAAAAAAATATATAAAAAAAAAAGTTTAAAAATCCCATACCTCAGAATATTATATTTTATTATATTATATTATAATAATATAACATAATATAACATAAAATAATATAATATAATATAATATAATATAATATAATATAATATAATATAATACTGCATTTAATACCAAAGGAAAAAGCAACAGAATAGTTTTTTGTTTTTGAACACTGCATTTATTTATAAAATACAGTACTTACCTTGTTTTTATTGTATTATTTATTTTTGCAGAATAAATAACTGAAAAAATAATTACATTATATGCAGTTATATATATATATATATATATAAATAAATAAATAAATAAATTATGTAAAAAGGGGAGGAGGGGGTTATTAAATGAAATAAAATTTAATTTCAAAGTAAGTCTCAAGCTCACCAAGATTTGGTCATAAATACATTAATAATTAAAAATATCACTGCAATTTCAAATTACTGTATTATAATCATCCCTAATTTCTTAAATAACGATTATTCAAAACATCGAATCAAAATCACATAAATAAGATCTGAATCATCATCATCTCACCACTCCAATTCCCTCAAAGGCAAATATAGCTGTTCCAAAGAAGAAGGGAAACTTCCTCCACGTGGAGCCGTACGGCAGGCGTCTGGGATCACTCACGTCCTACAAACAGAGACACGGGATCGTTTCACTTCAGGATTATAATTGCAGTCTTTCTTCGCAGCACAGAGGAAACACACACACACACACACACATGCCAGGAACAATGCATGTAAAGACCTAGTGTCAGCCGCCCACAGCCCTGACAGTCTGATGCATACAGGAAATGCCTCCGATGTGATTTGGTGGCTTCATGCAATTTGTGAGCGTCTGCATGCACGGGCTCGTATCAGTCGTGCTCCAGAAGTGGATTTATGAGACTAGACATACACACAAGATCTGCTCCTTTAATCAGAATAAAATTGCTATCATCAAATCTATGATTTAACTAAATAAATACGTACGAGTGAAGCGCGCACTGTGTTTGTTTACTCACAAGCAGTGTTTTCAGCACCTGTTAAACACGCACTTTTCTTTTACAATAATTACAAATATTTTAATTGCATTAGTAACATTTATTATTTTAATAGCTGTGTTTAATGATAATAATTAATTATAATAATAAATGCTTGATTATTTAAGAATACTTACAAATATTTAAATAGCAGTATTTCTTATTCGAACATTTTTGTAATAAATAATAATAATAATAAGAATAATAATATAATATTAATAATAATATTATTATTATTATTAATATTATATTATATTGTATTATATTATTATTATTATTATTAATAAGAATAATATTAATATTATTATTACCACCATTATTTTATTCCACATGTGGAATACTTGATTACAATACACACATTATAACATATTTCACATTACAATAAAAAAATTATAGTTTTGTAAAAAAATAACAATCATAATAATTATTACATTTTTGTTATAAACTTGATGTACTATTTTACATATAAATATTACAAGATAATATTTTTATGTTAAAATGTTTAGTATATAATAATAATAATAATAATAATAATAATAAAATCAACAATATTTGGTACATTATGTTTTAATAAATACTTGATTTTACAGTAAAATAATTCAATACAAATATTACTGTTTTTAGATTGTTATATAAATCACAACAAACCTGGAGCTTCATAAAAATGTGTGTGTTAAAATTGCATTAATCTGAAAAAACTATTCAAATTTTCCTATCGTGCAGCTCTCTCTCTCACACACTTACATTGAGTATATACGTGAAGATGAGGACGAGGCTGACAGCCATACAGAGGTTGGCGATGGCGGAGAGGGCGGCCATGTTCCTCAGGTCTCTGATGAAGGTCAGAACGATGATGAAGGGAAGGAGGAAGACCATGTAGAGCCTCAGGTCCAGCCCCGCAGCTGCAGAGTCAGAAGATGCTGTGGGGGAGACGGCGCCCTCCTCTGAGCTGTTGGAGTATAACAGCACTGAGCTGTTCAGATGAGTTCCCTCCATCACCTAACAAACACACACAGCTCTGTGACCCCAGTTTGATTGGCTGTTACATTCAAACTAGAGCTGTGATTGGTCGCTGCTGGACTTTCTAGTCATTTCCATCAGTTCCAGCTCTGTCACATGATCAAAATCAGCTCATTTATGAAGAAAATACCTGTTTGATGTTCTCCGCCAGGAACACAAAATAAACACTACAGAAGCCCAGCTGGGTCAAAACCAGAAAGAAATTCACCAAGTGCCTGGAAAACATGTTGATTTAAATTACAAAGGGTTTGATTGCAACTAATGGAAATGTTGAAATACTAAAAAAAAAAAGAAAAGTAAATATTGAAATAAAAATTAAACAAAAAAAAGTATTAGTATTAGTTTATGTTTCAGTAAGCATGATATTATCTTTGGACGGAGATAAAATGAGGCATCATTTCCTGGCAGGGCAGATGTTTTTAAGATTCTGTGCGTGTGGGACATCAGATCTGAAAACACACACGACTGCAGGCAGCGTCCTGTCTCTCCGCTCTCTAATGAATATATTCATTCAAGCACAGGCATATGCCCTCGTGCCTTCCCTCTCTCTCTACGCACACGTGGGGGGGGGCTGTCATGCCAATGAACTGCATGATGGGATATCTCACCTCCCAAAATGAGCACCTCTCCTCAGGCACTGGGAGGAACTCATCTCCATGGCAACTGCAACCGTGTCGCTGTAACCGAGGGGGGAACGTTTTAACCTGCGAGGAAGGAGAGACAGACAGACAGAGAGAGACACACACGCAAGTATTCTTCAAGAACAAAGCAGAGATGGAAAAAATATACAGCTTTTTGTTCAATTCTAGAGGGAGGAATACAGTCAAAACACTTCACTACAAGAGGAAGGACAGAAAAGTTCACCGCACACGACACTCATATTGTATGAGGTCAGGGACTAAACTGACCCCTAAAGCTAAATCTGACAAGACCTCCCTTGGGTGAAAAAAAAAATTTTAAATAATATATATATATATATATATATATATATATTTTTTTTGTAAAATAAAATAAATAAATAAATAAATAAATAAAAATATAAAATAATATAATATAATATAAAATAATGTTTTCTATTTCTATTAAAGCTTTTACACAAAAATATGAATAAGCACTGTTTTCAACATTGATAATAATCAGATTTTAGATTTTAGAACAAATCAGCACATTTGAATATCATGAGACAATGAAAACAGATTTAATAAATTACATTTTTAAATATTTTAAAAATAAATGCTATAATATTTCACAGTTTTTTGTTTGCAATAATTTTTTATTTATTTATTTTTGTTCAAATAAATGAAGTCCTGTTGAGCATAAGAGACTTGTTTCCAAAAAATTATTATTTTATTATGTAGTATATGATCGATTAGATGATTAATCGCGATTTATCACATCCAAAATAAACGTTTTTCTTTACATAATATATTTGTGAGTACTGTGTATATTTATTAAGTATATATAAATACAAACACATGCATGAAAATATGTTATTTATTTTATATTAAATATATTTGGATATAATATCAAATATAACAAAATAAATATATAAAAGCATACATATAAAAATACATATTGTACATGTGTGTTTTAATATAAACATAATAAATAAACAGCATAAACACATATATTATGTAAAGAAAAACGTTTATTTTGGATGCAATTAATCGTTTGACAGCACTAATATATATATAATATATTATATTATGTTCTAAAATCTTATACAATTCAATTACAGCAACTGTAATGTACATATACACTAAATTAAAACTATTTGAAATTAAATAAATCTCCATTTTCCATTGAAACGGTTGCTAAGCACAGAGTTTTCATTCATATTTTAAAATATTTTAAAATTTTATATTTTACATTACGTTTTTGTCATTTTTATTAGTTTTAGTTTTGTTTATATGTCAATACAAATTTTATCCAGTTTAATGTTAGTTGTTTAAGTATATCAAACTTAACTTTATTATTTTAGTACATCACAAAAAAACAGATGCCTTGGTTTTAAGTTTATTTATTTATTTTAATACTATTTTTGACTCAGCAGAACTTCTCTGATCTTGTTTTTTTTTTTAACACCCTGCAAATTTAATATTTCAATAATAGAACAAAGCGTTCACACGATCACAGTCCTGTGATGTTTCTTAATGCTCTTGACGTGAAGTTCTTTCATTGATGATTTTATTGATATTATTCTTTAAATATTAGCTTTTCATCCAAAACAAAACCCCCCAAAAATACTCTTTCGACACAAAGCAGGTGTGAAAGTTGAACGTTGTTTGAGTGATTTATAATAACCCTGATGCAATAATCCCCAAATATCATCTGATTTATGGGTCTAGTCAATATATCGATCTCTCTAGTCTATAATATATCCTCACTGGCGTAACATTGCAAGCGTGTGACAGCAGACTGATGAGCCTGAGCTTGACAACACTTCACTCCAGCACTGATGCAGCAGACCCGAGGGAGGTCTTTGATCGCATTTGAGGGAACGCACGCAAGAAGTGTGAACGCACACACACACACACGCATCCAGAAACCGCTGCGCTCAGAATGCACAATATGCACGCTTCAAATCTCTGAGTTGACTGCAGAAACACTTTCACGTCACAACAACTGAAAACTCTGATGTTGATTTGAACAGTTAATCAGATCTGTTTTCCAGGTTACCCATCAGGAATGCTCTTTATTCAGCTCTCCCGGCAGGTGTGTGTCGCTTGCTTGGACGCGATCAAATGTCTGGGTAGAGTTCCAGAACAGATTCAAAGAAAGGAGGGGACAAAAACCTCCACCAGGGGGCCGCAATCCTCTGAGAGTCAGCTTTGGTCAGCTGAAGGGTTGGGTGAGACCTGCTTTGTGTCACTTTAGCATGTAGGGGGTCATTTTGGGCTATAATTCTTGTAAAGTGAAGAATGACGGAAAACAGAGAAGAATTGGAGCGGATCAAAAGATAATGTTTTAATTATTAAAATAAAAAAAGAACCAATGGGTTTTCCGGTAAATATTTTTAGGCCAAAAGGGTTCAGAGGAGAAAAAAAGCATGCATAAATATAACATAAGTTGGACAAGAACCAATTATTACAGTTACCTAAAACTAATACATATAAGAAAAATGTAAAAAATAAAAAAAAAGAAAGAAAAAGTGGAAAAATAAATAAATATATAAATACATATAATAATAAATGATGACATATAATATATAATATTTATATATTCCTTGTTGCTCATTTTTACTAAGATTAACTACAATAAGTAAAAGTGAAATAAAAAGTATTAAAACTCTGCCACATATAAACATGTAACGTTTTAACTAAAATATAATAAATAGATACAAATATTTAAAAAAATCCTTCCAATATTAATAAACGTTTGTAATATTAATAAATGTTGTTTGAGATACTATAATAGCTTTTATTCATACTTTGAATCTATTTATTTCTGAATAAAATTCTGTATTCTGTGTTTTTGTTATTTTTAGTTTGTATTTATACATTTATATATACATTTATATATATATATATATATATATATATATATACACACACACACACATACACATTTTTGTTTTAGTTTTAGTTTGTAGTTATTTCAGTTGGATAACTCTGCTTTTGCAACTAGTAAAAAAACTTTTTAAAAAAAGTTCTGCTTTTCAAAATAAAACCACTTCTCCTTTAAAAAGAAAAAAAAATTTCAACTACTTTACATCAAGAAACGTCGGGCCAGGACTCAGAAAAGAAAAGAAGAAGAAGATGGAATGTGATTGGCTGTGGTGAGTGAGGCAGTGGGCTGTGATTGGTTCTTACCGCTCACTGAGCTGATGACTGCAGTTGACCAGGATGTGCATGCAGTGAACACACACAACACCCATCAGAACCAGACTGACCGGACCGAGCTGAAGCCAAAACAGAGACACTTTAAAACATTATACTGTATCTGTGTCTTCTGGAGCAATAGAGCCCTATCGTTCTCTCTCCGTGTGAACTTTGCTCGCTCACTGAGGCCTTTATGACACCAATAAAGTTTGTGGACTGACACGTTTACAAACCAACAGCAGTTGGGCTGTCAGCAAACACTACAGCTATACAGGTGTAGACCGTATACCAGTCAGACCGGTTCTAAACCCACATCTGAACCGGTCCAGCCATTAAACACTCTGATACTAAAAACAAAGCCATTTAATTACAGGGGCGATAAAGCTGCAAGTGCATTTTGTGGAAACAGCAAATATATTTATTACTTCCCTTCGAGCAAGTCGGATTGATGATCTGGTTTTGATCACAGTGTGGCCCTCAAAACCCGCAAGTAATCTAGAAGTGTGTGCACACTCAGAGCTGCTTTTGGACTATAAGAAGAAATCTAGATGGGGTTTATCTCTCATATGGTCTCGTAAAGGAAGAGGAGATGTGACATACCAGTATCCCAGCATTCTTCACTGCTAGAGGAAGCCCAAGCAATCCCGTGCCAATATTCCCCTTTAAGAGATGCAGCAGGGTCTGAGTGAACCTGAGGAACAGAGAAAACAGGTTTTGTGCACATTAATGTTGTTATGTCAAGCAGAGAGAAGTCAGATAATATGCTGTTTATACACACACACAAGTTTTGTTACAGATGAAACAAACACCTCTAAAAGAAGCTGTGAGGTGAGACTCACGTGATGCCTAGCGGCTGATGCTCTGAGTCTTCATCTACATCTGCATCTTCCTCTTCCTCGCCTCCTTCTTCCTCCATCAGAGGGGTCATGACCTCCATGTCTGCTCCGTGCCATATTAGAAATAAAAACACAGGCTTAAAGGCAATCTAATGCAGTAAATGCATGGCCTAATTAAAGGGATATAGCTCAAGAATTTAAATATATACATTTATATATATTTTATATAAATAGTTTTTGAAAAAATCATAAATTAATCTATTGTAGAATAGAATTACATGGTAGTACTATGATGCCTTTTCGTTCGATGGAATAGCTTTTGTAAGAGATGCATGGAGGGAATGAAGTGTGATCCTCATTACCTAGTTGTTCAGGTGCTGGCATCCTGTGCTGCTCATCTGGAAGGTGTTTATTCAAACCCGCTGAATCTGATTGTGTTGTGTGCTCTGATGAGTCGACACCCGGGAATCAGCTGTAGAACACACATTCATTACACTCCAAACACAACGTTTGACTTGCTGCACACTGACGTGACATTGTTTCTTTGTTATTACATTAAACAATGAAATTCTAATTGTAAATAATATGTATATTGTGTTGCAAATATTATGCAAACTACAAGACTTACGTGTGGACACATGGCTTTTTGTCACATTTTATAATAGTAATAATGATGTCACCATTTACTATTAAACTCGTGTATAAATGTATAGGAATATTATTTTATTATTATGCACTATATTTTACATATCTTACATACCAATCAATATAATAAAATCTATATAACATTTACAAAAACAAAATAAAGGTGTTTATTAAAGTTATTGCAATTTTTTATATTTAAAGATATTATTTTTTTATTATTATAAGTTTATTAGAAACTCACATTTTATTAGAATATTTTTTTTTATTTTCAAAAATCATATTTTTATTTATTGTTCATCGAGTTAGTTAACTGTCTCTTAAATTACTTCTTAACTTTAATTTTTTTTTACTTTTTATTTTTTAAATGTAAAAACATTTAGCCTATATGCGTATGCACATTTTTAATACAATTATTTACACGTTATGCAACAGAAATATTTTAAATAAATGCGTTTAATACAAATGTTTCGTTAAACTATATGAATAGTTAGTTAAACATAACAAATACCGAATACAATGGTTAACAATACCTATGCAGTTTAAAAATGAAGCAGTATAAAGAGTTAAATGTAATGCACAGTGATGGTTCAGTACCGGAGAAGGAGGTGTTTACCGAAGGACGCAGGAATCACAGCCGCTCCTGTTGTTTTTTCCGGCTTCATGTGCGACCGTCACCGACCCTGCGTTGGATCCCACATCCGCACCGAATAACCCGATGACTCAAGCCCAAACTGATGGCATGCCATTGGAAAGGAGCCCCCCTTCCATGAAGATGAGTCCCGCTGGAGATTTGTAGTGGATCACAGCGATCATCACAGGATCTCGCACACAAACTATGCGCTCCACGTCACCGCCGTCACGACGGAGCAGCTTCTTAAAGGGGCCGCGACCCAAATACAGCCGCTGTGTACTGGCCCCTATGGTATTTGCAGGGAACCGGTTCTTTAGTCAACTATTATTATTTTTTTTCAAGACTGGTCATAGCTTTTCTAATTCAGTTATGAAAATGTAGAATAGTAGCTATTATGTGTACTGGAAAAGTAAGACTGATTACCCCTTGGCAACTGCTGTTGGTCAAGCTGGTGGTGGCTTAAGTTTATGCAACTGGCCTCAAGAGTCTAGTTTGACTGGTTAGCTTTAGCTGTTACTAGGCTGTTATTTATTTATTTATTTTCCCACAACATACAGGATTCAGATACAGAATATTTCAAACATTTTGTTTTTCTTGCAGCTGATTTTTTTTATTATTGTTACCCGTGTCCAGAGAACTGTGTTAGCATTAAAAAAAAAAAGTGAGTATCAATACAATAATCATGTATGCCAGTGATATTTAAATTATTGTATGATGCAATTGTGCAGTAAAATATACAATTCATTATTTAGAGTTTATTAAAATAATTTAATTTTATAAGAGTACATATTAAAAGGTGTAGTTTTCTTAAAACCAAGCAAGAAAAGTTCTTCTCCAGAAGGCAGAGAAAGTGTGTAGTTTGTAGCCAGAAGTCATTAAACTCGAGTCTGGCTTAAGTCCAGAGCCCTTAAAGTGACATGGGAAAGAAAAAGTAGCTCAATATATATATATATATTTTTTTTTTTTTGCAAACATTTTTTGTGAAGTAAAAGCAAATATAAAGTGCGAGTATAAAACTATAAATCAATGCTTTTATGAGTAAATGTTTAACGGTAATTGTATTATTTTTGATTGTAGATCATGAAAAGTTGTGCAAGCAATCAGTGGAACGGAAAACTTTTTGCCCAAGAAACATGGGAGGTAAACGGTGTCATTTCATAAAACTTTTGCATATTTTAATATTTGTGTAAGTGTATGCATGCGCTAGCAAAGCTTTCGCATGAAAAACTGTATTTCAGTGCTTGTGCATGTAGAAGTAGAAGTTTCCAAGAGCCTTTTCCAAAACATCAGGACACAGATTCTTATTAAAACTGTACTTAAAGCAGTCAGCGTGGCTCTCTATATCTTTATTAATACTCCAAACGCTGTCACGTCATTCAAAGTTAAGGCACATTTTCAGATCCAAGTCCTGCTGGAATACATTTTAAAATAAGAGTATGTTTGCCGCTGGGATTGTATATCACAGATGTGTCATAGAAACATGCACTTCATGATGCATCACACACACACGCTTCAGCCACAAACACCAGCAACTGCTTGTTAAGAGGCATTCGGTACATTCTGGGTAACATTCGTTTCGGTCATTAATGGTTTCATGTGAGGCCCATCAATGTTCATTTGTGTGTGTGTGTGTGTGTGTGTGTGTGCATAAGCTTGCATGCTACAGACATGTGCAATACTACAGTCACTTCTCGGTTGTACTGAGCTCAGAGGAGTCAGATCTGGCCCTGTTCCTGGGTCAGTCCAAGTCTGCTGCGTCTCAGGTGCTTTGGCATGAAACTAGAACCCTGTAAATGCATTTGGAGCCAACATGGCCGCCACAGACACGAATGCTGGTGGCTGGGAGAGGCGCTCTGTCAGAAGCCAAAACAGGAAGACAACTTCTTTAACACACTCCAAACATGGCACTGAAAACCGCTCCTTTATCCATCCATCCATCCTCATGATTGTGTCCGTTTGGGAAGGAACAAGGGGAAATGAAAGAGAAAGAGGAGGGCAGATGGGGAGATTTGGCTGTTTTGGAGTCTTTTTACTCGATGGCCCCGGGTCTCGTCGCCACGTAGACAAAGAGGACGATGAGCAGCACGAGCACGACGAGCGTCGGTAAGACGACGGTCATCACCTGCTCCCGCGCTTCATGCATGGCCTGTTTGCGCTCCTTTTTGTCCTTCCACGACTCCTTCTTCGGCTTGCCCTTCAGCTGCCGCATGGCTCAGTGCGTTTCCACACAGCGGCTCACCGGCGATCCCAGATCAAAGCCAAAATACACCGTCCTGTGAAAACACAAACCCTTTTAGGATTTACTGAAGCACACAAATAAACAGTTGCAGCCTATTACTTATAAAGGCTAAGTAAAGCTGAAATAAATATGATTTCAAGTTTAATTAAAAATAAAATAAAAGTTTGCACACTATATGTATGTGTACTGTGTTCATTTATTATATTATATTTGTATTATTTTACATAATATATAAATATTATATATAAAAAATATATAATTTAAATATATGCATGCATTAAAATGTGCATAATAAATATACACAATAGACACTAATATATTATGTAAACAAAAACTTATTATAGATTAGATTAATTGCAATTAATCATTTTACAGCACTAAAAGCACGGTAAAATTTGATAAAATATGCACTAATGAACTTTGCACAACAGTACCAGGAATTTATATAAAATAAAAAAATAACGATATACCTTTAAAAACTCTATTACATTTTTATAAGAAGGATACCAGAAATGAATTTAAAAATATGAATACTCTATTAATAAATGATCATGTCAATATATATTATTAATCAATTATAAAACTTTTTTTTCTATTAAAAAAACATTTTCAGTATGTTATATAAATTGTGCATGCATACCAACTGAAGAACGTTTCAGACGGAGTACAGCATGTCTCTCTGTAGGATGCTGTCCCTACAAAATAATATGAAATACTGCTCCATATCTATGGCTTCACACCTTTAGTAAGTTTTTTCACCCGTAGTCATGGCAACTGAGCAAAGGCCAGCAGTAAGAAATCTGAATGTGGAAATGCAGCAGCACACATCAAGACTGAAGCAGAACAGCAGCCTCGGACACAGTTCCCACCCAGCCAAACAGGAACTGGGTGTTGTATCCTGAATCTTAAGATTTTGCACGCACTTAAAGTGTGTCCCATTATGAACTATTCACCTATATACAGTCCAGTCAAACACTTTTAACTACAGTGGACTCAGATCAGCTCAGGTGGGTTACAGGTTCATCTGAGGCATACAGCTCTGATGGGTCATTTCTTCCTTCAGAGTGCATCTCCAAATATATCTGTTCACTTTACTAAAAAATGCCATAAATGAATGCTTATTATATATATGATGTAAAATCTGTTATGAAATGCTCAAAATAATTACAAATAAATGAAAATATTAATAAAAAAAATAACTGAATTGCTCAAAATCTACTCAAAATATCTGTAGATTCTTCATTTTTAAACAGAGTTTCATTTCCGATTCCTGGACAAGGATTTTTAAATACATTTGCATTAGACTAAAGGAACTTCAGGCCAATTTGTTTGACTGATTCAATTCTGACGCGCTCACAAACTGGAAAAGTTCTATGGCTAAAATGTTTTATTAATTCACAAGTGGACCAAAAAAGTGAATCAAAGTTGCACTAAGACAAGGAACACATTTTGGGTTTAGGACAACTTTGATTAAATGTTTTGATCTACTTCAAATGTTGACTAGTGCTGGTTAGGATCTAATTTGTTGGTGGACAACTTGTTAATAATGTGCTAAGATTACCTGAACTCGCTCTATAACACAGCATCTCAAACCCACTAAGCACAACACAGCACAACATGAACATGACACGTCATACTGTAAAATCACGCTGATTCATGGCGTCATCATAATGACTCAGTTGTACAGGTGGGTGTGTTGATTTCTTGTGTTGAACTTCTCTGAATATGAAACCAAAAAAAGTTACAGTTCTCAATAGCTCTGCTCTAAACACATTAAAACTGGCTTTGAGACAAGTCCCAGTCCAGCTTTCAGATCAGGCTAATACAGTATAGAACACACTAGAAATGCCCCGCGTGACAGCACGAGACAACACTTTCTCTTCTGCATCGAAGTTGCAGCGCGTCAGTGTTTACAATCAAACGAGTTGCTGCCGATCACAAATCAACGACCTGTTGCATGCAGACGACTTCAAAACTATCCGGCTCCACTTCATACTCATGGATCGCCCTGTGGCTTGCGCTCGCGGCTAAATGTGGACTGCGTCTCGTGCGCTCGCGCCGCGCGCCTGGGGACACTTCCACGCACTTTTCGCTTACCGCTGCGGTCTGCGCTCCGCTACACCCGCCGGAGGGCTTTAGTACAGCGTGTTTCTAATCTTCCGCAGTCGCTGTCTCGGTTCCCGGAGGTTTTGAGTGAGTGAGCGGGGGCTCGAGCGAGATTACGTGGCAGCAGCGCTGGAGCCTCGCGCACAGGAGGAGGCCGGGGAGGAGGCGCGAGCGCGCGCGCTCTCTCCCTGTCTGCGGGGGCACGAGACGAGGAAAGGAGGTGAAGTAAGAAAAAAAATCTGTAGTGGCCGTGACTCCTTACCGCCGACAGGGGGAGACACGGAGACGACAGACCATAGTGATTTTTGTTACACATCAGCTTAAATAAGTGCTGTAAACTGTGTTTATTTTTATAAAATAGTGATACATGATACTGAACTTTGTGTTTTCAGAAATAACAGCTGTGTAACAGCAACACTAGTACTTTAAACAACAAATAAGAACTAGAGGAGTTGTCTATGGCTTTTTAGCCAATCAGAGTACAAGCGCTGACTTTTTACGTGTTCTGGTTGGCTGAGATTTTACTGATGGGCGGGGTTTTGGAGGAGACAGGAGCTGTTCATTCGCAGCTGATCCAATGAATCCATCAATTCCCTTCCCAATATATTTATATAAACCTTAATTATATTACCATTAATATCATTAATTATATTATTACTCTCTAGGAGAATAGATAGAGAGAATATAAAAATGATTTATTACAATATAAACATTTTTTTTATTGCATCAACTTTTATTAATTCACAAGGGAAAATGTGTATGTCACAGCACTATACAGTGATAATAAATAAATAAGAATTGTATTATCTTGTCATTGATGTCTTTTCAGGTTCAAATAGCTTTATTGGCATGACAAAACAATAAAAAAAGAGATATAATAGAAAAATAATTTTATAAAATACAGACAAAATAGAGGTTGTCCCTTTCTTACAGCAAGACCTCACCTCGCTTGCAGTTATATTTGTACATTCTGGGGTTTCATTTTGCAGGTATAAGAGTTTGACCTTGTTTTATTTCAAATGAATAACTTTGTTGCAGGCTGCAGGGAAAAAGAACATGTTTAACATGAATAATTAGTGAATAATTAGGGCACGTGGTCATTAAGTGCAGCTCTGTTTTCTCTTCATTTTATATGTCATCGTACACATTTTTGTTAGTGCACTTTTTAGTTTCAAGTATTAAAATCCGTTTTAAAAATGCTTAATATGTACTGGCATACAAACACACGTACTGTAGATTAAAGCAGTTACATGCATGATCTATAAGTTTGTGATGCACTTCTCTGTGCATCACAAACTTATAGAGTTTGTTATCAGGTTGTTATCAGGTTGTCAGTGCACGTTTGTGTCTTGTGGGTCTGTGACTGCTGGCAATGCGTCCCAGCTCTTTCTTGATCTCCCAGCGCTGCAGAGCTGAGGCCCAGGGCTCCAGTTCAGGGTCAAAAAAGCAAACGCTAGTCTAAAAACAGAGAACAGCCTTCAGGTCAGAAAAAAACCACACACAGAGAGACCAGAGATGTCATTGAGAGCAAGCCGAATACACTTGAATGTCAAAAAATAGACACTTTGGACCAACACAAATCCATAACTATATATTTTTTTCTGTATCTGCATCTGGAAAATAAACTACTGTTTAAAAGTCTGGTAGAAATTTCTGGGGAAACAAAGAAAGATTTTTGAAAGAAACACATTGATAGAAAATCATAAAAATACAGTAAAATAAATTTAATTGTGAATTATTATTACAACTTAAAGTATCTGTATTATATTTATTTATTATATTATATTTAATATTCAAATAAAACATGCATTAGTAAATGTATGCATGCGTGTGTATGTGTGTATTTATATATATATATATATATATATTAGGGGTGGGCATAGATTAATTTTTTTAATCTAGATTAATCTAGATTAATT
>JAUMHQ010000075.1:15254802-15269847 GCA_032361165.1 Enteromius paludinosus | reverse complement strand
ATGTCCATGTACTGAACTGTTATTATTCAACCATGCCAAGGTCAATTCAGTTTTCCATTCTATGGCACCTTTAAATAGCTATATCTCAGCCAAATATTGTCCTATATCCTAACCATATAGACCATACAGCAATTAAAAGCATATTTATTCATAAACTTAAATCTGGATTGTTTTAGGTTCCTAATAAAGCCACTGGCGATATGGTAATTGCATTTGGTGCTTATGTTTAGACCCTGCACGTGTGTGTTTGTGTGTGTCTGCATCTAAAATAACACGCACAAAAGTGAAAGGATGTGTTGTTGTTGTGTGTGATCTCTGCAGGTGTTTCGGAGAGGATGTGTGTATTTCTGTCCCTGATATTGAGGCAGTTGTCATGGTAATGCAGCCTAGCGAACCACGCATCGCAATCACTGGGGCGGAGCACCTGACTATCCCCGCCTCCGACCTTGCCCTCGGCCTATCCCTGTTCAGAGATTTGCATATCATCAGCACAGTAGCAAAAAGCGACAGAGAGACAAACACAGGTACAGAGAAGTATTATTAAGTATATTGTTTTAAACTCAAAATTGATGTTCTATATTGTAGTGCTTATTGAAATCTGTCTTGACCCACCGTACTGACATACAGGTATGAGATCTAAGAGGGAACAATTTTCAGGAAACAGTGCACAAGTTGTGTTTTTACGAGTGCTTTATCATCATTTTTTGGAGCTTGACAGAACCCATTCTATGCCAAAGCATCCTGCTCAACTTACCTTGTGTGTTGAGCAAAAGAAAAGTCGGAGACATGAAGTTGAGTAAATGATGACAGATTTATCTTTTTTGGGTGAACTATTTCTGCAACAAAAACACTACTAATGAAAACAGCCCACAAAAGAAAGTCCCCAACCGCTGCGCAGAGCACATTATTCACTGACAGACCGCAGGTGTCATGCTGTTTTGGTGGGAAACAACAGTACATGCAAAAAAACATGTTAATAAATCATAAAAGACAGTGCTCAGTGCCCCCTCCACCATCACAACACACGAGTCTTTCATGAAGATGCTTTTCTGAAACACCTCTCCCTCCTGTATTCTGAAGGCTTATTTACTTTAAATGAGACAAATCCTAGAAAACTATACTTTACTTGCTCTTTCTTCATTATGTAGATATTCATTAGCATTTAAAACATTTGGTTAAAGAATTTTTTTTAATAAATTAATACCTACATTTAGCAAGGATGCAATAATTTGATCAAAAGTGAAAGACATTAAAATATATGATAAAGACTTAATTATTTTGATTATTATTCATTATTTTTTTTTTTTCATTTTATATGCATGCAGATCACAGGTCAGGTGCATTTACGGAAATCACACATAATCTGGACTACTGTGACATCACTGTGTTGGGGGAGGAGTTGAGGGCGGGGCTAGAGAGTCTGGAACTGCACCACAGCTCCTTATTGGGCAAACACCTGGAATACGCCAACTCCAGCACTGGCATGTCCATATACGGTAAAAACACATACTCTGTAACTAGCTTTTGTCTTTCCCAACACACTTTCCTCACCTCTTTCATCATCTACGTCTGTTTTAGGTGTGGACTCCATCTCTCACTACACAGAGGTGATCAGACAGGTGCGTTATCAGAGCCGTCAGGCTGTCGACTCGGTCCGCGCCTTCAGACTCACCTGTTCTGAGCTCAACGGGCGCTACACCAGCGATCAGTATACATTACAGGTGAGGACTATACTAAGAAATCCACTAAGCCACGGCTCTGATCTATGCCCTAAAGATGCTCTCTATCACTCTTTCTCCAAGGTCAACATCCTTCACCGTGTGGAAGCTATTGAACATGTCAATCATGTGATGGCTCCGCCTAAATACATGCAAATTATCCATCCTACAGTCATAGAATCTAACAGCTACAGCTTAGGTGAGTGAAAGCCTAAATAACTGTGTCGGACTGAATTCAGTGTGTGTCTGTGATTATATTAATATTAGCTGATATGAAATACTTAATAAACCTCAGTTTATAGTCATACCCTACCACTCAAAAGACTGGGGTTTTGGGGAAGACGTCTCTTCTGCTAACTAAGGCTCCATTTACTTAATTAAAAATACAGTAAATACAGTAATATGGTGAAATAGTATTACCATGTAAAATAACTGTATTCTATTTTGTTATTTATAATTCTATGTTAAAATATGTCATTTATTCCAGTGATCAAAGCTCAATCATTACTCTATCTTGCAGTGTCACATGATCCTTCAAAAATCATTCTCATATGCTGATTTGATTTTATCTGTGGGTTTGGGTTAGGGTTATATGTTTGTGAAAACTGACACATTTTTTAGAATTCTCTAATGTGGCAAAGTTAAAGAGTCACCGCATTTATTTGAAATTTAAATCTTTTGTAACATTCTAAATGGTTTACTGTCTTTTTCAATCCATTTAATGCATCATTGCAGAATAAGTTGATTCATTTCTGTCATACTGACCCCATTTTATGAAGGAAGAAGAATTAACAATGAATAATAATAAATCTATTAATGAAATACTGTTAATAAAAGGTGTACTGTTCAATGTTAGTTCATCATACCAAATGCATTAACTAAAGTAAATGGTAACGACATGTCATTTAGACAATATTTTCAATATATCATTCCATTTAATGTTGGGAAACAAAAAGAACTGATTCCAGTTTAAAGGCTAATGTCAGTCTAGTCTGATTCCTGAAACAATTATTTAGTAGCACTTTACAATGAGATACAGGTTATGAATCACTTATTGAATTAGTTGGAATGGTTGGAACCATCAAATGAACCAAAAGCTGTAACTACTGTCACATTCAAAACTTGTTAACTTCTTAAAAAGACACATACAAGCAGTCATTAAGGAATCAAGTGACAAACAAACTATGGCAATTATTTACTACAGCATACTAAACAGATGGGACTGTCATCCTCCTTAGATTCTTGTCAAATTATGACATCTATTCTGACGTCTGTAGCCTGTAAGATTTAGGTGCATTTATTGTTTTCCTCCAGTCGTACCTGCCGTCGCTACCGCTGTCATTGTGCTGTGTGTCGCCGCCCTGCTGGTGGTGCTGCTGAGTGTTTACCGCCTTAACCAACCAGAAAACCAGGAGCACATTCACACTCACACGATGCCTGAGAAACAAGCAGAGCGTGACGGATCCTCTCTCTCCATCACTGTCAACCCTCTGGAGGTACGACAAACCGTCTACATGCTCAGAAACACAAGACACCATAATGTAAAGAAGCTGCCAGAATGTTGACGCCTGTCAAACTGTCACAGCATGCACGAGTCTCTGTGAGAAGGAAAACTTTTACAGCTGACAGGACAGTACAGCAGCTACACATCAGCTAGAGCTGAACATCTGAGATAAACACTGGTGTTTGTAAGAAATGAAAGCACCAACATTATACGAGACACCGTTGGCCTAGTGTTTTCCATTCATTTGGTCATGTCTCTGTTGATCTTTGAGATATGAATTAATGTAACATTTTTTGAAATAAAAAAATATATCTGCATAAAGTTCAAGTTAAGCCTTGTCGACAGCATTTGGTGCAAAAAAAAATTACACTTTTATTTATGTATATAAATATATATATATTTATATTTGGGTTACAGTGAGGCATTTACGTAAATGTTAAAATACACAGATTCAATATTATGTTCACAAAATTGTAACTTTTGTGTGTAAAAGGAATAGTCCAATCAAAAATAAAAAAAATCTGTTATTATTTACTCAAACGCAAACGTTTCAGCCCTGTATGCCGCCTTTCTCCGGAACACAAAAGATGTTTTGAAGAGCGAAAGTCCAAGATGAAACAACATTAGGATGAATAAATGCTGACAGAACACTGCATGTTTTCATAGAATTTCAAATGTGTTTTTCTACAATGAAAACATAGACATCTCTGCCTTAAAATCCCTACTTTAATTGGCCCCACTAAGTGCCTCACTGTAGCCTTGATTTGTGCCTTTTAAAGAAAAATAGGAACAAGATGTTATTCATTTGTGTTGATTTTCACCTTCATGTCACCACAAAAACCTGTATGACTTTCTTCCTGAATGTTCACAATTGCAGTGAATTTCTTCGTAAATTACTTTAAATCCTGAAAACACTGTGACGAAGCAGCATTATAATCAACCAATCTAATATTATTACAGCTGAGCAAGATGTTTAAAGGGATAGTTCAGCCAAAAATTTTAATTGTCATTAATTACTCGATCCAAACCCATAAGATATTTTTGATTTAGCCTCCCATAGACAGCTTAGAACTATTAAGTATACAATACCCAAATCTGAAGCATGCTCCTATCCGTCTTTTCCTCACAATATGAGTGGATGGAGACTGGGTAGTCCATATGATTCACTATATTCACATCAGTCACAGACAGCTATATGTGTGGAAAAGTCACCGTTCATCGTATAAACCGCTTAGATATTCAGCTATAAATGTCTTCTTTTGTGTCCCTTGAAGAAAGTAGAGTACATTTAGACATAAACTACATTTTTGGATGTGCTATCAGTTTAAAACAACCGTATGTATGTTTTTTCCTTAAAATATCAGTTTTAAAATCATTCTGATGGTAATAAATGGCTTGTTTATTCCCCTATTTATTTAACTATTTCCACCTATGAATAAAAAAAACAAGCTATTTTTAAGTTTTAAGTCTCACTATTATTTTTTTTTTTTTCCTTTTTTATTTTATTTTTACTTATTTTATTTCACCCTCAAATTTGGACTTTCTAACTAGCAATTGCGGGTTTATATCTCACAATTCTGAGAGAAATAAAACAGAACTGTGAGAAAAAAAAGTCAGAATTGCAAGATATAAACTTGCATTTGTGTGAAAATATTCGATATATATATATCCGAATTGTAAAAATGTAAACTCGAAACTGCGAGAAAGAAAGCAAGAATTGTGAGAGAGAAGTCTCGCTGCAGACTGAAACATCCAGGGGCGTGCATAGATAAAGATCCGACGACTCCCTGAACCTACCCATCTCCACCTCTTAGATGTGGATCCAACAGCGCCCCCTGGATGTTGTGGAGTGCAGCGAGCCCTACTCGCCCAGTGGAGCAAACAGGCTTCTATAGCTGTTCCATAGCACTGTGATTAGGACAGTAATATATTTACGACCTTAAGATTTATTTCCCTTGACAGTAGGGGGCTCCAAAGTGGCAAGAATACCCAAAAACGACATTCAGTTGCTTCAATTTTTCATTCTTATCTCGCTTTTTAATGCAGAAATGTATTTAAATGACTCTAAATAAAGAGTAACCGGCATGATATGTTTATGACAGCATTCATTTGTTTCATTCTAGAGCTTTCAGGAGCTTCGGTCAGCGGAAGAAGTAACCGAGGAGGAAGAGGAAGAAGGCTGTGATATCTCGGACTCAGACAGCGATGAAGAGGAAGCGACGACGACTTCCATACACCATCAAACCAGGCTGCAATGGGGAACATCGACATGTCACTGCTGAAAACACAATCCCACGAGCACAACGCTCTACCTGTAGCATAGTGACCTGCAATACACGCGAGATGACGCGCACACACACTTCGAAAGACCTCGAAACAGCTCTGATCCTTTGTGGTACTGTTTTTGGTGTGAGGTGACAAACTAATAAAAGTCCTGCATCCCGTCTGATCCCCTCTCTGTCTCTACCGCTGGAGGACACAAACTAATTATGAGACGGTGAAGTCGCAGAAGAAACTCTGTTCAGGCTTTCGATTAAAGCGAGTTTCTCCCAGATAGCACATGTGCGTCTGCAAGATGTCTGTTAAACATCTCTCGATCTGGAAAGCATCTGCTGTCTACAAACGTCTGGCAGACGTCTTTCAGATGTCAGTTTTACATACACTCTAAATCATAAACATCTTAAAGACATCTAATAGAGATCTATTCGACATCTAGAAGGAGACGTCCATTTCCAGATGAGCAAACACCCTAAATAATACGTCTTGCAGATGTAAATGCAGACGTCAAATAGACGTCTCCTAGATGTACGTGTGCTATCAGGATGGGGTCTCTGCAGTGCATCTCGTTTTCTTTTAACCCCGTTTGATGTGAAATTATCGTCCTTTCATAATAACCCTGAGATTCATCTCTTTATAACTGGCGTCCTTAAATACATTTTTATAAATCCGTGCGTGCACCTTTTTAATGTAGTCTTTCTTTCTCGTCTGTGTAACATGGCAGTGTGTTTGTGTGCGAGTGGTTTTGTAAATGAGTGTTCTTTCATTGTAAAGTGCAAGTGAATGGGTCGAATGATTGTAGCTACATCTTGCCGATTTAACAGAACTCGTTCCTTTTTGTGGTCGCTGCTGCACTTTATTTACATGGGTCAATAAAAAAAACTTTTAAGAAACTGGTCGCCTCTTTTTTCATTCATTATCATGTCTGTACTGGAAATGAACCACAGTAAACTGCCTTAAATTGGCGTTCTGCTGCGACGCCCTGAACGAGGACAAAGTATATGCGTAAAACAACAGCGACATCTAGTGGTGCGTCATATGTAGCACGTTCACGTCAGAGACTGTTCTCAAATTTCATTTATATTTCATGTCAGACTGGGGCAAGTTGTCAAATATTTAAAACACTTGTATGAGAAATTCTGATAATAAAAAAAAAAATATATATATATATATATATATTAATACATTTTTAAAGACATCAGATACTAACCACTGATCTATATATAATGACAAAAATATCCTAAATATTTAATTTGTATTTAATATTGTATTTAAGCTTTCCATTGACGTATGGCTTGTTCAGATAGGACCATATTTGCCCGAGAACCTATAATAATAATAATAAAAATATTGATAAAATCTCATTCAGAGTTGTCCAAATGAAGTCCATAGCAAAGCATATTAATGAAAAGTTAAGTTTTAATATATGTATGATAGGAAACGTACTAAATATCTTAATGGAATATGTTTTCTGGCATAAAAGAAAAAATAAGTATTTTTGGCAATTGCTTCAATTATACCCGTTCTGCTTATGACTTGTGGTCCAAAGCCACAGATGTTAACTGTAAATATATGTAGAAAAACATTTTTTTTTTTACAGCAGCTTACTTCATTGGGTCGTTATTTCCTGTTGGAAGTACAGCGCTGCGTTGCAGTTTTGAACGCTATTCTCAAACAAACCACAAGACGGCGCCATTGAGGCGTAAACAAAATAATATACAATTATAACCAGGGATTATTATATCATTATATAAAACAAGTTCACCGATAAGGAAGACTTATTTCAGTTATTTACCAAATAAACGGACAATGAGGCAGATCAAATGAAATAAACCTGGCTTATCTGGTAAACTTGTTTTATGAAACAGGCCGCTGATAAGGAAGAAAATTGGAAACAAGATAAAATCTGTACCACTAACCTGAAAACACTTATAAACAAATCACCACAGTTGTCCAACATTTGATTTATTTTTTATTTTTTTGAAGCAATTGAGACTACAGAAGCAAAAGGAGCAGCAGACAGGGTTTGGCTTTGGAGTCGTTTTATTTTTATTCACATTTCAAAGGTCACAAAAGAACAAAGTCGTGTCTGCCGTCTCGCGGGTTTCCGTCTGATCCGTGAAAAAGACTAGCATCCATTCCATATAAAAACCAGATCTGTAAAAATCTGCTTCACAGACGCCATTTATACGCTAAAAACATTTAATCAGCTTCGTCATGATGACAAACCAAATAATAAACTCATAATAAACACGAACGGAAAAGATTTTAAAAGATCTCAGGCACTGCGGATGTGTATTAGTTCAGACTAATGAAAATAAGGACCTGTATTCTGGAATAAAATGCATTAGTCTAATATAATTATGTTGGATTTAGGTCCTTAGTGTTTAGATAAAAGTGAAAAAAAAAGCAAAATCATCAGCTCTGCATGGAAGACATGAACTTGAGTCATTCTCACACACAAATACAAACACCGTCTCATTAAATCACCTTATAATCATGTAGAAAACCAGACACTTAGCAGATCTGTCCATCTCTACAACAACAAAGTCTGTGCACAGCACAAAGCTACTACAGCCCTGCGGGAGATTTTTTGGCTGTGTGTGTGTGTTTGGGTCTCTCATTGGTACTGCAGGTAGTTCTTCAGCGTCTGTGGCAGTGGCAGAGACTGGATGTGATGGATTCGGTGGCGTCCCAGAGCCTGCCGCGCCGCCCTCCTGCACAGCTCCATCAGAGGCAGAGGTTCAGCTGCGGAACAGAGCACAGGTCAGTTAGGGTCAGGGGGTCAAAGACCTCAAGCGATCATGTAAATACAGTCGTCAGGACTTCAAAGGCCTGCACTGATCCTAAGATAAGCTGAACGATTCAAGTCGTGACTTTGCAAAATATAGAAGGAATGTAAAAAACGGGGAAATAAATTTGAAACACATTAGTTTGAAATATAATTTACTTTATAGATGTAGTGTTGAAAACAATGACGCATGATTGTGAGGCACGAGTGGAGCTTGAGAACTGATTTGAAACACTACCTCTGGAGGTTTGGGGTCAGTGTGATTATTATTTCTTTCTTTTTATTATTTTTGTTTAATAATACTTTTATGCAGGTAGGATGCATTATATTGTTCAAAAGAGACAATGTTACAAAAGATTCTGTTTCACATGAATGCTGCGCTTTAAAGCTGAAAAAAACTTGTGTGGTAAATTCTATTAATAATAATTAATATAATAATTGTATATGATGATAAAATCCAATTTAAATCAGCACATGTAATGATGCTGAAAATTCAGCTTTGATTAAAGGAAAAAAATTACATAACATTTTTTTTAAATAAGTACTTTAAAATGATTAATTGCAAATAATTGTATTGAAAGTAAGTTTGTGTTTACATAATATTAGTGTGTACTGTGATATATATTACACACACATATACTGTATAAATACAGGGCCTATAGAATATCATCATATCCTATAAAAACCTTTACGTTTTGTCACACCCTGGAAAATAACTCAGATCTAAGTGCAGTTAAGAGCTGGGTGTACACATTGTAATTCTCATCATTAAAATAAAATTTAAATCAATTCCAGAGGATTAATCTAAATGATCGGTGAAATGCCTGGTTTGGTAAAGTGATCTGCCCCTGCTGAGAGTATAACATTATAAACTTGCTCAGGCGCAAGCAATCAACTTCCATGTTAAACACCAGGTTAACTGCCCCATCTGACATCAGTACTAGTGGTGGTGATCGCTTAAGAATAAAAGGAGCTGTTTCTTGAAGAATCCACTGTTAGTAGTGCATGTAGTAATGATGTTTCATAGTACTATCGTTTATTTTCTATCAAATAAAAGCAGCCTTGGTGAGCATGGCAGACTTATTTCAAAAACATTTTTGAACCAACACCCAGACGTTTTAACAGTAGTTTACACTGGCTCAAGAAAAAAGTGGCGTGACTAAAAAGATCTCGCAGCTCAGCAAGTGAATTTTAGAAATTAGGTTAGGCATGCAAATCCAATCATATTTAGATCAACTATAAGTGCGCTTTTGGGAGAAGAAAAAAATCATAAATGCCACTTATTTCTGTAAAATTCATGGTTGGTGTTGCAACCATGCAAAACCCCCATTTCAGAGAGGTTTCGAAAGATGCTTGGCTGCATCGTGCCAACAATATGGGAATCGTTTAATAGGTGCATCATTTCTAAAAACTGCTATTACAGAGAAGCACTAGATCTGCTGCACGTAAACATGTTGTTCCCAGTTTCTACGTGTGGTTGTGCAATGACTCTCCTCGTGAAGCAACAGCGGAGCTGGATTGAAATCAACACCCACTGAAGTCAAGTCAAGTGACATAAGGCCAAGTACGGTGACCCATACTGAATTTATACTTTGCATCGAAGTGCGCACACAGTAGTGAAAACACACAGTCAGTGCCCAAGGACGGTGAAAATGAGACAAGGACAAAAAAACAGAAGCAGTAAAACCTGAAAATGATACGTACGGTCTAATCCGTTGACGTATGTCATGGTGACCTCGCAGTGACCCCACACGGCGCTGACGATCGGGTACAGCCTTTTTCCTTTCAGCCCACGAAACGCTACGCCCAGGTAGTTCCCGTTGGCACAGAATCCCAGCGTCCCCTCGTCCATGTCCAGAACCACCAGAACCTCTTCAGGCACCGAGAAGGTCCCTTCATCCTCCTCATCCTCTATAAATTCTGGGTATGATGGCGCGGGGCCGGTCCGGCTCTTCCTGTCGTGGTAAAGCCGACCTCTTCCCAAGTCCCAACCCCAGGATTCGGCATCGCTACCGACCAGCGCTGAATATCCGACGGCTCGCAAGGGAGCTAAAGTCGTAGCGACTCCTACCACGGCATGAGTGCCGCGCTGCCGTACGGGCCAGCGTAAGGTCCAAGCGTGCAAACCGCGGGTAAACCCAACTTTTCCCCGCACACAGTCCGTGCTTTGGGCCACCGGGTGACGATGGAAAGTGAGCCGGTCATCGTCTTTGATGAAGAGGTTGAGCGAGCGGTCGTCTGGATTCCAGGTGTGCTGAAGCTGGTTTTCCGGTCCCGCCGGCGGCATATCTAACAGCAGCTCCAGACGGGCGGGTAATGGTACGCCGCGGCTACGAAGCGACGCACACACCGGCGGATACGCCAGCTCGCTCGTCTCCGGCTCATCCGCAGATTTCACCACACCCGACACCCTCTGCCCCATCACGGCCCAGCCACGGGCATCAACAACCACAGCCGGGGTTACCTCATGAGCAGGACGGACCAGAGAGCAGCAGCCAATCAGAAGAGTCGACACGGTCCCATGTGCGAAAAGAAGTCCAGAGCGGAGCAGGCAGCACTGTAGGGTAAAACAAGAGAGAGTAAGGAAGCTTGTTGTGGATTTTTAAAGACACGGTGTGTTGTTTTCTATTGCTGCACTTTAAAGGGGTCAAATGATGTTGTTAAAAATAACATTATTTCGTGTATTTAAGTGGTTTAAGTGTCCCCCCCCCAAAAAAAAACTTGATCTATAATTATTTTCCACATACTGTACATTATGGTTTCTCCTCAAGCCCCGCCTCCTGAAACAGGTTGATTTGTACAAAGCTCATCGTTCTAATTAGCAACAAGTCATAACTTTTATGAAGGATATCTCTTTGGTTTTGAAACTTTCCTAAAAGTTTTTCCTAAACACTCCACAGAGAAAGGAAAACTTGAAATTGCATCATATGACCCCTTTAATCAAACAGAACGCAGACTAGGTGTGTCAATATTGAGTACACTTGGACTCTCCCTTAAACTCTCACGCACAATGACATCACGATTCCGGAGATGTCAATAAAGAGGCTGTGTTCTCCGGAGGTCGCATTTGAAGGCTGCACACATCACTAACCATAAAAAAAAATTTACTTGTGAGGAGTAATTTTTTTTTTTTTTCCAAAGAGGTTTCCCCGGTGACGTATGCAGCCTTCAAACGTGACCTCCAGAGGACGCAGCCTTCCAAATGAGCCGCAGCTAGAGAGTGTGTTGTTTATTGACATCTCAGGAAACATGACGCCACTGTAGTACGGCTTATTTATGCTGGTTTGCACAGAATAGGGAAAAAAACAGGCACAAAATTAGTATGAGCTACCTAATACTGAAAGCAATCACAACAGTTTCTTATATCAATGCTGAAACTGTTTTTCAGAATACTTGATGAACGTTGATGGCGTTTATTAAGCATTTATTTTAACTAGAAAAAGTCTGTACTATAAAATTGTATTAATTCAAAAAAAATTACAAGCTCCAATATTTTAATCTGTAGTTTAGCTATCAGATTATATCATTTTTAAATAAATTTGTAAAAAAAAAAAAAAAAATCAAAGTTTACTGAAATAACTCAGTAAGGGTGAAACAATTAATCTTAAATGGATAAATTGTTATTTATATCAATATGAATAATTTATACAGAATAACAGATTTGAAAACGTTATGCAATACAACATATACATATATATATATCTATATCTATATCTATATCTATATCTATATATATATCTCTCTATCTTAGTTCTACCCAGTATGGCTTCAGGCTTAAAACGGGAAAACGCAAAGTATAGAAAAAGTCAAGAAAAGCAGTGAGCACTTCACTGAAGAGACACTTCTTTAGACTAGTATTAGTTTTCACACCATCTGAGGGAGCCGCTTGTGCTCACACTCTACCGGGAGACTGACAGAATTTCTTCTGAACCTGAAAAGACTGCGGTTTCAGAAGGGCATGTGGATGGGAAGCGAGTATTTCCTCCAGAGCTCCAAAGAAAAAAAAACGTGCAATCAGGGCCAAAGAGCGATCGCGCACTGTCCAAAACCTAGTCCAGTAACTTTGTATTTTTTTTTACTCAAAAAATATTGCATACTTTACAGATGAATCCGACTTGTTCCAGTTCTGTTAATCCCCGGAGCCAAACCTTTCTCAGGAATTGAACTGGACTGCTCTAAACTAAACACACTCATCCTAGTAAACTAAGAGAGCAAGATAAAGTGAAGAACAGAAGTGATGAGAAAAAAAACAAAACTCTTATTTCTTTGACAATCAGAAGTTAAATGTCACGCAAAATACAGCAACTAAACATGCAAGTTTATAAAAGGAGTACTTGTAAAGAAAAAAGATGAGATGTCACTGCTAGGAGATGGGAAGTTAATGTTTTTAATTAAAGATTATAAATTTAAAATATACATATTTTAACGTTTTATAGTAAAAACAGAAAAAATTTGATATAATATGAAGAAATTAGGACAGCCAAAAAAAATAAATCTGTGTTGCAATTTTAGAGTTGCTTTGCAAAATCAATTAGTTTTTACTATTTTTATTACTAATTTTCTTTTGTCTTTTTATTTTTTATTTTTAACTATATTTGACATTTTTTATTTGTTACTACTATGTGTCACTAATTATTGTTTTTATTTACAATAAAAATGACAATATTACAATTAGGCCTGTTACTATTATTATTATTGTGCCGTTTTAATACTTTAATAAATAACTTTAATGCACATACCTTTAATAATAAGCAAATATAGTATTGTTGTTATTAAAATTCTTAAAAACTCTTTTTAACCCTACAGTTCTTACAAATGTATTTTACATGCTTCTACTACAATGTTTCCTATTTTAATTACAATATTGATTATAATTATTATTAATATTACTTTATGTGACATTGATATACAGTTCAATTTAATAAATATGATCAACAACAAGAAATTATGATAATAGCTATATATTAGTCCAACCCTAAACAAACCACCAAACATGAGCATAGTAATAAAAGAGAAATGAAGAATAAAAGACCTTATCATATAAACTTCTCCACACAGGTAACAGAACAACACACACACACACAAGAACAAAGTCTGAGCTTACCCTCCATGCTGCCTCTGTGTCAGCAGAGCAGGAGGAAAGGGAGAAAATGAAAGAGAAATGAAAGGGGTAAAGCAGTTCACAGTGGAGTGATTCCAGAGCAGCTCTCCTCCCTCCACGAGCACCAAACACATGCCTGACTTTCCGCTGCTCGCTCGCTCTCTTTACTCCCTCATGACGACGGTGATTCACTGGAATAAACTGTGGTGTAAGTGTGAATAACTGAGCAAACACTCACCTTCCGGAACACTGCAGGACTGAAGGAGGATCCACGTCAGCCGGACCACTTTTATTAGGCCTCGAACTCCTGCACGGAGACAAAGAAGAGTTCTGTTAGGAGAAACGCTACCTGTGCCCAGCCACAACCAGGAAGTGAGAATTTCAGTGCACACACACACACATACATACACAAACTTCCATCTCACACAGAAAAATAAGGTTACCAATTTACCATTTTTTATATAAGCTAGGGGTTGAAAAATTAGCTGATATAATGTGTTAGCAAATGTTGTGTACCAAACATCCCCTCAATTAAAGCGTTTATGATTCACTTTTATAAAAGGTAAACATCGACCCGCTGGCTAAGAGTGAGCAGTCGTGCATGTCTTAGTGGACACTCCAGCAGCTGGTCAAGCCTGACTACAGGACACCACCCATCTGTCACACCTGCATTATTCATGCTTGTTGTATCCTACATTAAAAATGCATACATCACAAACAGTCAGATCTGCACTGATGTGACACAAAACAGTTTACAGGTCACTAGGGTTGGGTACCGAAACCGTAGCAAAGCAACCGGTGTGTACGGAACCGAATCAAAATGTGGATTTCGGTGCCGTGCCTAAACGACAAACCCAACAAATCTATGGCGCCAAATCTATGGCATTAATAAGTGAGCGCACACTGATGCTGTTGCATGCGGGAAATCATTTCCACGGATCTATACGCGAAGAAACTGGAGCCTGCAAGCTCATTTCAAACCCACGAGCGCGCATGATATGTCATCTGCGTGCGATTATCTTCTCTCACCTGCTCGCGCGAACATGTTGTGGTGTGTCAGTATTGGATGGCTGTAATAAGAGGATTCATTCACTTGTCTTGAGACATGGCATTGGATCATATGTTAGTTATTGTTTAAGATTATTTTATTTATTCATTAATTATTGATTTTCTCTTTATTTAATGCATTGTTCATAGAGTAGATCTTTTTCCAGACACTTTATTAATAGACTTTTTAAACCTGTCATGCAATTTCATGATAAATCATTCAAGTGAACAGTTTCGATTTATTTGCATCTTTAAATTAATAGCTTTTTTATCCCTCTGTGTTGTTTTCATTTGTTCTGTTTGGAAGATAACAAGGCTTTAAATCTGCTTTGTTGTAGATATGATTATAAATCAAGAAAAAGGCATCCACAGCTGTATTTATAAACTGCTTACAATGACTCTTAATTTTGGAACAGTGCTTTATAAAGCATGAACCGACTGTTTACTAATGCTTAATAATTCATAGTGTGCAGTTATTATAAAGAGTTACCATTTTTATTTGTACTTAAAGGGATAGTTCACCCAAAAATGAAAATTAGATGTTTATTTGCTTACCCCCAGAGCATCCAAGATGTAGGTGACTTTGTTTCCTCAGCAGAACACAAAC
>JAUMHQ010000075.1:15222780-15241460 GCA_032361165.1 Enteromius paludinosus | reverse complement strand
GTATGCACACACACAAATGGTAGAATCTCAAAATATGAACTTGATGACCTTGACACAATGTAATTAATGTTTTCTATAAAACTGACAAAAGGCTTCTTTTTATTTTAGAAACCTAACACAAGTGTATTAGAGAAGAGTGCATGCATTTCTCGTTTGTTTTAGGCTTCATTAGGTTATTTAACTAATCCTGCTGTCTAGCTAATTTTGAAAGCATTAATATTTCTCATCACCTCCTTTAAAATAAGGCCATAAAACGGCATGCACAATAATTACTCGTAAAGTAAATCTACTTTTAGATGGAGTAAAGCATGCATTCAAAGAATACCATCAGGTGTAACCGCAGCTGAGATGTTGCTGTGGTATCACATTTTGCAAATTTCAATGCATATTTGAGGAGCGAGGGTGTAGCGTAGGAAGTGGTTTAATATTTTCTGGCTGCTTTCAACATCTGCTCAGCTCATCAGCCGTGCATGTGTGTGTGTGCACTTTAGATTTGCTCAAAAGCTCACTGTCTGAATTTAAAGGCACAGCTATTATCTGTATTTAGAGTTAATAGTAGTTTTTGCTTGGGTTCGACCAGGGTAAATTACAGGTTGCCTCTTGGTGCAGTGTGTAGGTTTGTCAGTTTGTGTTTCACAAGGCTTTGGCTGTCCTGTGTGGTGTATTCGGCTGCAAATGCCTATAAAAGGAAATCCAGAGGTTTTCTTTACACTGATGAGCATTTTGTCTCTGTAACATTTCAGCATTTGCTATGCATGTTGTGTTTCTCATATGTGTGCAGTATTAAGTTTCCATTGCTCTTAATTTCCCAGGTGACAGTACAGGGCCCGTGCATGTATGGCTGATGGACAGGCGTCCGAACCAATTACAGGACAATGCTGGTGCGGAGCCGTTTCATGCTGGTTCTGATGGTGGGTGCGCTGCTGGCGGTGCTGAGTTTGAGCCTGCAGTATTGTAAGTGTGAAACACAATGTATCAGTGCAGTCGTATTTCCTCTGTATGAACGTACAGCTAATCATGCATACTCTAAGGTTTCTCCAGGGACTGCTGTGTATGTGTGTTTAGTGTGTCAGCTGGGAAAATAACCTTAGCTGAATTGTATTTACATTCTTAGTATGTGGGTTTTGTGTCCATTGGGAATATTGTCTCAATTACACCGCATTCAGCTCTCTAAACAAAGCCATTTCCCTTGAAGACATGCTATATATACCATGGATTGTTCTCTATTTAAGTAGAACACAGTTGTAAGGAATACATTTTCAGCTGGATGCATGTATAAAAATTGCAAACCAAAAAAAAGACTGATTACAGACACTCTTACAAACAGAGTGTGTTGGCAGCATCATGTCTACATTATGTTAGGATCACACAGGGCTAACATAAACACTCTCAATAAAAATTTTTTGCCCAACAAACAACTTTATAGATCTGCAGATCACACTTTTAAATGCAAGAGAATGAGAAGAAAAAAAAAATATATATATACACATACATACAAACAGATCTATATTATGCATTTAAAAAATAGATAGGGTGAATTTTTATTTCGTGCTGACTTTAAGACTCTCTGACCTCTGTGAACTAGTAGAGGTTGGGGGCTGCCAGCTGACACATGGATGATACTTTACTGCCGGTTGATCTTAAAGCAGCCTCTAAACTCAGAGATTTGTTTCATTTTTAAGAACTGAAACCAAGCAGTTTAAAAAATAAAACCCTGGAAGTCCCCAAGTCATCAGCGGGGAAAGGTTTGCAGTAGATGAATGTTTATGTACTTTTTTAAAGCAGTGGTCAGTCAGATTGGCCTCCGAGACAGATTAGACCCCAATGCCCTGTGTCCTTGACTGAAAATCCTCTTTCACCGAGGACCGGGGTCTGAGAAATCAGCCCTGCATGTATCAGCAGATTAAACGTTTCATGTCACAGTGACAGCTACAGGAAAATCCTGCTAATTTAGTCTTTTCAAAGCACAGATGGTACGAATTTGCAAAGCCAACACGAATGAAACCAAACATGACAAGGTGAGCAGGGATTGGCCGGCAACCTTCTTAATACCCGCCCTCTGCATGCCACAGCCAATCACAGCTCAGTCTGAGCAACAGGGCAACATAAGAGTGCCAAATTTTTGTTGTGTTCAGACATGCGTGTGTTGACCTTAAACAGGTTTACAGTATCTTTCTGTTCTTAAAGCATTTCTCTAACTTGAGACTCGCTGCAGTGGCATCTGTTTACACACTTGAAGAATGATTCGAAGTGTCTGAAATGCCTGAATGCATGTGTCTTCGCCATCCTTACTGTCTTCCTCACAGTGCCTGGTTCTTTTACCCTGTGTGAGGTCATAACTAATTTATTCCTTTCCTTTGTGGTGTCTCCAACAAGAGCTGAAAGCTGTCTGAACCGCATCTTAAATTAGCCTTCCTCTCTTCACTTCAGCTCACTCAAGCATGACTGATGTAGTTTTAAAGAAAGAGGCTCTAGGTCTGTAGAGACGGAGAGAAAGAGGCCATACATCGAGAACAAGAAAGACAGAAGTGAAGAAAAAAAGACTTGTGGGTTTTCATCTCTGAAGCACACACAATATCAGCCTCGACCGGCAGAGCAAACGCTGTCCGTCCTGTTTGATTTGCGTCTATTGTGTTTGTGTTAAGGTGTGTGTGATTCTCTTTGTACACTATACTCAGACTTTTAGCTACAAAGAGCTCTTTGTGTGGCCGGCCTCTGCACTGGGCTGAGCTGTGATTGGGTGAGAGCTCCGAGCTTACACGTGATTGGTCAGGCAGCTTTTACAGGAGTTTGATGCTGAATTAAAACCAGTATGAGGTGCAAACACACACACCTGCACATGCTCGCTTTAACATCTCCAGAATGTCCTTCGCTGTGCGTATAAACCAGCTAACCGCAATACTTCTGTCTGGTGAGTTTAACTCCTGGTTGGTTAGGGTTTGGTGTTTCTTAATTAGCCTGTTACAGTTTATCCATTCATTTGTTCTGTGTGTATCTTTATTGAGCAGTATTTTTCATAATCTTGCATAAATATTTCCAGTGTGAATGGAATTCATTCCTAGAAGTGACTGTGCTGAGATCTATGCCAAGTTGTTATATAAAAGGAACAGTGGAAAAATGTTAGCAATGATTGATGCATTGAAGCATACTTTAAGAGGAGTTAAAGGATGATGCTTGTTTTGTTTATTAAAACAATTCATGTTATTTTAAGGATCATATCATGCATTATTTTCACATTTTATTTTTTATTTTTGAGAACCCCGAAGTTTATTTTATTTTTTTTTAACTTTCTTAATTTGGTTTTTTTATTGTCCGTTTGTTAAAGCATCTTAGTTTCTATAAATGCAAAATTTGGACAGTAATTATTGTTATGGTTATATAGTGCTTCTTTACTCCAACATAATTAGATTTATCATAATTATGAGTTGCTTCCGTTGCTTATTTGTACTTAAAATGCAAGTATGCAGCTTAAATGTTTAGTAAAATCCAGATGTTGGTCATCTGTCACACTGACGGATTATAGCACTTACTTTCTAGTAGCTGTCAGTCACTGGTTAATAAATATCCTGCCAGGCTCCTCCCTCTGCCCACACCATGGCAATTCCCAAAATGTAACAATCTGCAGCCCTGTGCAGTCTCAATGTTTGTTTTATGAGGTCAGAACTCAGGAAGCTGGAAAAAGCGTGTGCTTAATGACTCTTATAGTCCTTTCATTCTTTCCCCAGTGCACCTCATTCCAACCAATCCGGTGGCAGAGCAAAGGTCACTTGGTAAAAGCAGAAAGCGCGTGAATCCGGTCCTCCACACGGATCCTCCCGCCCCGGACCCCATCCGAGACACTCACCAGTACTGTAATTACCCCAACCTCACAGAGCACGGCTGGGAGGGTAAGAAGCTCTCTCACATCCCCGAAGACTCTCTCAGGCGTGTGCTGATGTATTTGTGTGTGTGTCGTAGGTCACAGCCCGGCTGACTACAGGCTGCTGTCGGTACATGTGATGATCCGGCATGGAGACCGCTTTCCTCTGTACTCCATCCCCAAAACCAAGAAACCTGCCATAGACTGTGTCCTTTCAGACAAGAGGTACATATTTATATACAGTGGGTACGAAAAGTATTCAGACCCCCTTACATTTCATGTTGTATTGCAGCCATTTGCTAAAATCATTTAAGTATTTTTTTTCCTCATTAATGTACACACAGCACCCCATATTGACAGAAAAACACAGAATTGTTGACATTTTTGCAGATTTATTAAAAAAGAAAAACTGAAGTATCACATGGTCATAAGTATTCAGACCCTTTGCTCAGTATTTAGTGGAAGCACCCTTTTGATCGAATACAGCCATGAGAAAGATGCAACAAGTTTTTCAAACCTGGATTTTGGGATCCTCTTCCACTCCTCCTTGCAGATCCTCTCCAGTTCTGTCAGGTTGGATGGTAAACATTGGTGGACAGCCATTTTAAGGTCTCTCCAGAGATGCGGAATTGTGTTTAAGTCAGGGCTCTGGCTGGGCCGTTCCAAGAACAGTCACTCCTTGGTTATTTTAGCTGTGTGCTGAGGGTCTTGTTGGAAGGTAACAGGACCACTCTGAGGTCCTGAGCACTCTTGGAGAAGGTTTTGGTCCAGGATATTCCTGTACTTGGCCGCATTCATCTTTCCCTCGATTGCAACCAGTCGTTCTGTCCCTGCAGCTGAAAAACACCCCCACAGCATGATGCTGCCACCACCATGCTTCACTGTTGGGACTGTATTGGACAGGTGATGAGCAGTGCCTGCTTTTCTCCACACATACCGCTTAGAATTCAGGCCAAAAAGTTCTATCTTGGTCTCGTCAGACCAGAGAATCTTATTTCTCACCATCTTGGAGTCCTTCAGGTGTGTGGCTTTCCTAATCAAGTCCAATCAGTATAATCAAACACAGCTGGACTCAAATGAAGGTCTAGACTCTAGATCCATCTCAAGGATGATCAGAAGAAATGGAGTTAAATATATGAGTGTCACAGCAAAGGGCCTGAATACTTAGGACCATGTGATATTTCAGTTCAGAATTTCATTCTGTGTTTTCCTGTCAATATGGGGTGCTGTGTGCACATTAATGAGGAAAGAAATTAACTTAAATGATTTTAGCAAATGGCTGCAATAAAATTTAAGGGGTCCGAGTACTTTCCGTAAATTTTTTTGATTAAAAAAAGAATATATATATATATATAAATCTTCTGCCTGCATTTATTTGATCTAAAATACAACAAAAGCAGTAATATTGTGAAATAATTGTATTATTTGAAATAAGTGCTTACTAATTTATATTATTTTAAAATGTAATTTATTTCTGAGATCAAAGTTGAATTTTTTGCATCATTACTACAGTCTTCAGTGTCACATAATCCTTCAGAAATCATTTTGATATGCTGATTTGCTGTTCAGGTTTTATAATGTTACAAAAGATTATTATTTAGGATAAATGCTGCTCTTCTGAACTTTCTATTCATCCAAGAACATATTCAGCTGTTTTCAGTATATAATAATAATAAATGTTTCTGAGCAGCCAATCAGAATACTGGAATGATTTCTGAAGGATCATGTGACTGGAGGAACGATGCTAAAAATGTAGCTTTGAAATCACAGGAATAAATCTATGAACGTGTCTGTCTATCATATCAAATATATAAAGAAATTACTGAGACAGCACATAATACATCATTTAAAAAAAATCAGGTTGTATTTTGAACAAATCAGAACTGATTTGACTCGTCCCTCACTTTAGAGGATTGTGGGGGATTTTTTTCTGAGCTTACAGCTGCTAACCACGAGTGACTGGTGTGTTAATGTGGGCTTATGCTTTAATGTGTAGTGTGTGCGTGTGGTTATCAGGTTTAGGGCGTGCAGTTTAAGAGTCATTATCAGATTAATATATAATTTCATCTTTTATCTGTCCCTGAGCCGTGTCGCTGTGGTTACGGCAGCAGTGACGCTACCTAAAATACCATGGTTGTGTTTCCATGGTTTCATCGTAATATTCTTACCAACGGCATGACAAATGCATTCGTCCAGAGTACTCCAAGAATTATTAATCACGCACAGTAAATCGTAATATTCCCATGATGGCTGAGATTTATGTATTACAAAGTAATCCTCAGCCACAAATCCTTCTGTCTCTTTCTCTTTAGCATGCTCTGGTTCTTCACAAACACTCAAATATACTCTGACCCAACTCTGTGACCTGACCCAACTGGACGTGATGATCTGATGGGTTTTGACTTAAAAATGAAGATGCATTATAATAAAATATTGTGATTCGACATCCCTTGTTCGCAGAAATCTCCTGCATGTTTAAAACTGCCTGCAAAGGGGAATAATACTCAGTATGTTAGATACTGAGTACACAGTTGTGTTCCTTGGTTGGATTAAATCTATTAAAATGAAGCATGTTTCATGTAATTATGATACCATTATTTAGCAATTCATCTTATTTATTTAGTATCAGCGCTTATGCATTGTTTTTGGCACGTGCTGTTGTCATCAATCGATGAGCATTACTTTTTTTTCAGGAAAAAGGCATATAGCAGGCTTTTTAATTTCAATTTTACTGCAGACTAAACCAAAATGCACTTTAAAAATAAAGCATTCGTGGTTTTATAATTAATGAAAAGGCCTACCAACTTTTTTGTTTTTTTTATGAACCAAGATACTTCTATTGCATATGTTAAAACACTAGTATCATTAGTTTTATCATGCCTCCCTCTTGTGGATGCATCTAGTAATGACATGCTCACATGGAGTTGCCTCTTGCTTTATGATGCTTTGCCTAAGGTGCTGTTTTGATAGGTAACATTTCACAGATGTATCACATCAAAAGTATTTCAAACACATCTTTTATGGTTGTAATTTTGCAGAAAGCCCACTCACCCCCTCTTGGCCTCCTTCATTAGTCACATGTCTCTGGGTGGGCGTGGTCAGTGGGACGCATCACTGGGATCTCTTCCCCGATTACCCAATCACAGCACCTGTGAAATGGGAGAGCTTACACAGACAGGTAAATATATTTATATATTGAAAAATAAATATATACAAACCTAATGTGCCCCTATTATTGGTAATGAAAGGTTCATATTTATTGGTTTACTGAACCCAGTGTCAAAGAATGAATTTGCATTTCATGCAGACCAACTCAAAAATACCTACAAGAGGGTGGGCAATGTGCTAATGTTTCATGTTGACCTTCCACTAGTTGCACACGCAGACCTGGGAAAACTTTATTTTTGCATTGGTCTAAATGAAAAAAGGCAAATTCATTATTTGCCACTAGGTGTCGCTTTTGGAGCATTAAAAGCTCACAAAATTTGATATGAAATCCACAAGTCACCACAGAATTAGCATCATGCAAAGGAAAAATTAATCATTTTACAAATCATTTAAGTCGTTGAGCAAATTAGGTAAAATTGCATGTCAAAAAAAGAGAAATGAAACGTTCTTAACCTACTTTATTTCAGCTAGTACACAAATAACATGTATTCTAAATGTTAGTAAACTTTCTTACTATTTTTTCTCTATCAGGAGTCGTACAGCACTTGAAAAACGGCGATCATCTTCGCCAGGCCTACATCAAGCGTCACAATCTGCTCAATGCTGATTGGTCGCCACGGCAGTTGTGGGTGGAGACGACGGGTAAAAGCCGCACCCTTCAGAGTGGGTTGGCCTTCCTCTTCGGCTTCCTGCCACGTTTCGATTGGTCGCGGCTGACGGTAAGACAGCAGTGGAGTACGCTGTTCTGCGGTTCCTCGTGCGACTGTCCGGCTCGCAACCACTACCTGGACCAGGAGCAGCGCAGGCAGTATCAGCAGAGGACTGCAGACACAGAACTAGAGCGTACATACATCACAATGGCGAAGATGTTGGGCGTGGCCACAAAAATACTAAGGGCGGCCAATCCGGTGGATGCGTTGTTGTGTCACTTTTGTCATGGTCTTCCCTTTCCATGCTCTAGCACCCAGACTACATCAAACGCTCCGGATGAAGGGGCGTGTCTTACACTACAGCACTTTGCTGTGATTCGACGGCATCAGAAGGATGACGAGCTGGAGCGGCGGGGGGCGGGGCTTTACCGGCGCTACGCTGTGCTCGCGGCGCATCCGTACCTCAACCGTACCGCAACACGGATGGAGAGGATCGCCAGAGGAAGCCAATCGCGCAAAGGCAAAGAAGAGGCGGTCTTCGCTTTAGCGTCGGCTCATGACGTCACAATGGCGCCGCTGCTAAGCGCACTTGGTCTGGAAGGGGCGGGGTTTCCCAACTTTGCAGCGCGGCTGGTGTTCGAGCTGTGGAACGGCCCGGAAGCGAAAGACAGAGAGAGGAAGAGCGATAGAAAGCGGATGGAGAACGTGTTCATCCGTGTTCTCTATAACGGAGAGGACTTGACCTTTGACACAGCCTTCTGCCGTGACCACAACCGACGCTCTGCTCAGCCGCTGTGCCCTCTGGGTAATTTCCTGTCGTTTGTGAGAAGTGATATGTTTAATATTGTCAACGCGACGAGCTACCAGCAGGCCTGCCACCAAACTGCACTGTGATATGTGAACGTGAATGAGCGGACGGCACAGAAAAACGAGGAACAGGTGTGGTTTACCCAAATATTCTGTCATCCTTCAAAACCCCAGAATACAAATGATACAATGGTGATGAATATTTAATAAATGCAAGCTCAAAGACAACGTTTATTTGACTAATACACTCATTTCCAATGAGTTTGCTTGTTGTGGAATCGTGTTATGAATCAAGAGCAGCATTTTTTTCTTTTGCATCCTGCTGAAAAACTAAATCTGGTTAGGAATAACATTTAAGGTAAAAAAAGACAGAATTTTCATTTGTGGGTGAACTGTTCCTTTAAGACTGAGTACTACTAATAATGTTCTTGGTGTAGTGTTAAGTCTGTGGACCAAATAAATGTCCCTGCACAACGTTGTTTTTGGCGCATACTAATCACACTGACTAAATTTGAAGTTGTTTACAGTAATCATATTTAGCTGTGACTGAATATGAACATCTGACTGAGGACGTGATGTCAAGGACCCTTCAAGAGCACCTGTGTCCAGACAAACACAAAAGTCAGTTGTTAAAACACCTCTTGCCTTCATCTGGAGTCGGTGAATGCTGCACAGTCATTATGACAATCCCAGTGGTTTTGCTAAATATAGGCTACAAAAATGTTTTTGAATTGTCATTTTTTGGTTACATTACTGAAACACTTGTATTAGATTTAGGGCACTTCGCCACTTTATTGCAGAGTTCCTGCAGTGATCGGGAATCTGATGATATTTTAGTTTCCCAGCTCTCATTGGATTTCCCGGATGAGTTCTCACTTGAATAATATTAGCAGAATGACTTGTTTTTAGCACAATCATGTTGTCCTGACACATTCCTCACACATTTTGTGTGCTTTATATATATATTGTAGTGCTTTCCCTTTGTTGACACATAATGTAAATGTACAACAAAGGATTGGTAGTTATTATTCTGAGTACTGTAAAACGGATTCAATCAACTTTTGTATCATGAAGACGTTCTTATGATCAGTCTGTACTGCCACATTTCAAACCTCAAAGCACATTTTTTAATAAAAGAGTCATTTTTGTCTAAAAATGTCTCTGGTTTGTCTGAAAATACACATTTTTTTGACTCTTGGCCACTTTGTGGGCCATTCTGTCCAAGATCCACCCACTTAAACAAAAAGAGATGCATGACTGACGTGTATAGTAAAGCGTCCAACCACAGTTTGTTTTGATTTGCATGCCATTTATGTAAACTACCTCATAAAACAATAACAGTTCAGCGTGGAAAGAGTCATTCACTGCTCAACAGTGCTGTTATGAGACCAGCTGTACATAAATAAATCTGCTAGGTAGCACTAATATCAGAAATCATTATACTGTATCAATCTTGTTTTGAACTGAAATTTGGTCTCTCTTTTTTTTCATGTGAGCAAAAAAAAAATAACCTGCTCTGCTTTTTTGTGTTTGATATGATCACCACTAGGTGGCAGGAGACTTTCATCTGTGGGAGTAAGAATTGAAGTGACCTCAGATTGAGTCAGCACTATAGAACTCGAGCAAACATCAGTTCATTGGTCAGCGTTATACATATACAATGCTGAAAGCCTCTTTGGCTTTAGTCATTATTGTTAAATATTGAGAGTGCAAATCATGCTGACTAGTTTTTAGCCTCGCCTGTCGAATAACTCAATCACAACAGCCAAAAATCTGCCGAGGAGTAATCTCCAGAATTTCCCCAAGAGCGTGTATTGGGATGTAAGTAAAGGAATCTGAGGCCTTCTGATCTCTACGAGATGATTTTAATTAGCCCATGCCTTCCTCGCCAAAGAAAAGATCATTCATTTACTGACTTGGACAGAGAAATCGATCTTAATTAAAGTGAGTTAGAGAGTGTGTTTCAGATGGTATTCGTGTGCCTGCGAGAGTAATAAAATTACTTTGCGAATTAAGCATGATGCAGAAATTATTAGCAGCTTCGACACAACACACTCAAAACTTTCTTTTGTGTAAGCATGCAAAACATTGCTTGTTTTATTTCTATAAAAAGATAAGAATATCTACCAAATATGCATATTTCCCTATACTAGTATTAACTGATTATATGTATGGATTACATGATAAGATAAAAAAAATTAAGTACTTGTTAGATACTAGGTTTTACCGATTATACAAGTAAATCTTCCATTTGCACGTGATAGCAATGAACGTTTCAGAATTGATGCTCCATAATAGTTATTTTTATTATTTTAAATGATCATTTCTAAATAGCTTACCGCTTATATACATTCTCAAAGACTTATGGTTTTGTGGACATTCACACAAAGACCAGTCACTAGTCAGAGACGCCACGCAGGACTGGATTCATGAATATTTGCATGTTTACTGAAGTTGTTTTATGATTTAATTAGCTTTTCCTTCACGAAGCCCAGTCTGGGAAACCTTAACATAATGTGCTGTTTAATGCACTTAAAAAGTAACAATAAAGGTCTCTATCTTCTCTCTCTTTGTATTTTTATAGCAAAATGGTAAATTATCCTGTTAAAAAAAATATGATAAATGAGTTAGGTTTAAAGTATTCTGATTATATTACCTAAAATAAGAAGTATTTTTGTCATGTAATTTGAATCAGTATTAGACTACAACAACCAGCTCTGATATGCAAAAAGCAGTATATTAAATGAACATGATTAGTGTTTCTTATTCCAAAACCATTTCTACACTCTCAGAAATAAAAGCTGTCACTTTTAAAACGCACATTTTTGTCCCAAAAGAGTCCATTGGTATTTAAAGTGCATGCATTTGAACCTAATCAGTACAAAAGTGCACCTTTTTAAAAGTTATCGCCCCAGTGGCAGCTTTTGTGCCTTTATTTCTGGCAGTAAATTGTGAATAGTGGATGGTCATGATTGTGTTGCCTCGGTGTGGATAGTTCAGGCCTAAATTTTACTGGAAACTTGTGGTTAAAAACAAGACAAACCAAATATTTAAGTTTAGAGTGGTCCAAGTGTAAACGTACAAATGAAATGCATAATCAACCAATAATCAAATCAAAATAACTGTATCTATATCGTTTTCTGCCCTTAACTGCTCATCTCACAGCAAGAGAGGTAACGTAAAAAGGAGAAACAGAACAGCAAACTAAATCACTGCAATATTTTAATTGGGGTCCAAATGAAAGGCTCAACCCTTAGAGCAACACTACCAAGGTCTTCATCGTGTCTACTGTAAGAGTAATAAACGACTGGCCTCAGACACACATAAACATGCTCGTGTCTTCATAAAGGTTTTCTCAGCGCTGTGAAAGTGTGTGTGGTCACATCTGTGATGCTTCACTCACTGCTCTGTCATAACATTTTCTTCAACCTGATGTTTCCTCCCTCAAAAACAGATCCTACAACGTGCATATGTCTCCACACACACACACTTAAAGGGTGCAGAAAGCTACGGGACATTAACATACCGTGTGTGTGTGTGTGTGTGTCAGAGTGAGTGATTGAGCGAGGAAAAGAATGACGAGCGAATGCTGGTGCTGAGTGATCGTGAAGTGTTTCAGAAATCCTGACCTCCACATGCCAGACGCAGTTCATCAGCCTGGGCCAAAGTGGTGTGTTTTTCTCTCCAATCGTCCCTCAACACGCTGACAGAGTGACTTTACATTTTAGACCAGACCAGAGAGTAAACAAATGTGTGTGCGTGGGTTTCTATAAAAGCTACAAAACACAGAAAAACACTTTGAGTTCTAACAATTAAGATTGAACTCATCCTGTACCATACAGGCATGATTGATAGAACCCATAACACACTACAAATAATTTAGACCATTCTATTAACTGCCTAGCAACACCCTAACAACTAGCAATAGTTTAAAACATTCTATTACCTAAACATGTAACAATGACCCTCCAGGTCTGACAAAATATGCAATAAGATGTTTAACGAATCATGATACAGCTCAGGGTGTTGGTTTATTATATTCATGTTTTTCTGTCTGAGGGGAATTAATTGCCTTCAGTATGGTATTTTATTTTCATCTTGCCTCTGCGTATTGAAATAGTAGCATTTATAAGCGCAGTGCTGCTTTATTTACAGCGGTAACCAAGGAAACGCTGTATCACTGCTGTTCCAAAAGCGCCACCTGCTGTCAGTGAGTGAATTTAGCATTTTCATCAGCCCATCTGCTGTTGTAGTTCTGTTCAGAAATGTTTCATTTACATGAAAAGATTTGATTTGTGTGTGTGTTTTATTCAGTTTAGTTATTATACATTTGACTTTCCCAGAGTAATGTGCAGCATTTTGTTTGGAAAATAATAAAAGACCATAATTTGTCTTAACCCTGCTGAAAAAAAATGGCATATGCTGATTAGGTAGGTTTTGAAGCTGGGATGCTGGTTTAAGCTGGTATTTTGCTGGTTTAAGCTGGTATTTTGCTGGTTTATGCTGGTTTAAGCTGGTCTTTTGCTGGTTTATGCTGGGCCTTTGCTGGTTTAAGCTGGTCTTTTGCTGGTTTATGCAGGTTTAAGATGGTCCTTTGCTGGTTTAAGCTGGCCTTTTGCTGGTTTAAGCTGGTATTTTTCTGGTTTATGCGGGTTTAAGCTGGTCTTTTGCTGGTTTATGCTGGGCCTTTGCTGGTTTAAGCTGGTCTTTTGCTGGTTTATGGAGGTTTAAGATTGTCCTTTGCTGGTTAAGGCTAGTATTTTGCTGGTTTATGCTGGTTTAAGCTGGTCTTTTGGTGGTTTATGCTGGTACTTTGCTGGTTTATGCTAGTCCTTTGGCAGCATGTGACCAGCATAAAACAGCAAATGACCAGCTCAAACTAACATCCCATCTTCAAAACCTACCATATGCTGTTTTTTTTTTTGTAATTTTTTTTTTTGTAATTTTTATTATTTTTTACATTTTTTTAAGAGTGTAGTAGCTGCTGTGAATCATATTGCATTGTGAGTTGAGTGAATCTCTAAATCCCTAAAGAACGTATTAGCAACACAATGGCAACCTCTTGACAACACTCCATCAACCATTAAGAACAATGCAACAATGCAATGCATTTTAGCAGTGAGTTTTGCATAAGCAAACACTATTCACATTTTATTCATTAAATATAAGTCCAGTCCTCTTTTTGTTCTCCTCTCTATGAATACGAGCACGTCAGAGCTTCTGTTTGACTGCATGACTGCGCTTGGACAGAAGGGAGTGAAAGAGACGCAATCCATGCTGTTCTCACAGGTATTGATATGGTTGAACCCAAACACCCCCACGTGTGTCTCTGTGGTGTCTTCCATCTCCACCTGTTCCTCAACAACACACTGAGCTGCAGGTCGTACCAGCTCACCTCCCGCAGGGAAACACACACACATAACAAAAAGTCCTCTCATTTTCTCATGCATCTACTTCCTTTTGTGTCTTAATAACATCTGTAATATTTGTTTAGATGTTCATTATCAAACTTATATTATATTATTAATGTTTGTTGCATTACACAACTCATGCGATTTGCACTGTAAAGAACAAAAAAAGAGAAGTGTGCTATTATTTTATAAAGTTGGTTTTTAAACATACAATTGTTGCTACATTTACAGACCACAACAGAAACTTATCAATAATAATGCACTAAAACACTTGTGTTGAAAAAGTAAAAACTGAGACAATTTAATTGTGAATAATAAATAAATAAGTTAACACTCATTTAATAGAAATTGCTTGTTAATTGAAGTAGGTTCTAAATGTTGAGCTCTGTATATTCATTGTGTGAGTGAGCCAGTGAAATATTTCTGGCTGGGTCTGATCCTCTCAGTTTTGTGCTCCAAAACCAGATGGGTGAAACAGATCCGAGCCAAAACGACACGGAACCCCCAGGGCAGAACAAATCCACACACATATCGCAATACAATAACACAATCACTACCCGAGCCGCTCGAGACCCACAAACACTCAAACAAACAGTCAGTCAGTCAGTCGGGACATTTGTATCTCACTCATTATTCAGTGTTTTGGAAGAAATCTGTGGATATAAGCTTGTGTGTGTATGAGAAGCGTGGGTTACAACTGTGGGGTGGTTGAGTTCAGTTATGATGACTTATCAACGCAGACACAAAACCAACGACCTGAAAACCTCTTAAGGTCAAATATCCCACTTTCAGTTTGTATAATTCTACAGTGAAAGGTGCAGGATCTACGACTTCCCAAACTGCACTAAATCTGTCTGAAAGGATCCAGAGGTAGCGGTGAAATTCTTCCTCCATGTAATTTTTCCACTTTTCATTTCTGGATTATTTTGAGTGAATGTATTCATATTTTAGATTAAATCAATCAGATTGCTATTTGCTTCAAATCATGCATTTATGTTAGTTTTGAATTCCAATCAGTGCCAATAGTTGCCAGTGTTGGGCAGGTTACTTTAAAAAAGTAACCTTTTTTACTACTTCTCACAAATAGTAACTGAGTTAGTAGCTGAGTTACAACATTATAAATGTAACTAACTACCAGGGAAAGTAACTAAATTATTAAATGTTAAATTAATGAAACTAACTGCTTGTGTATTATTTAATGTTTCTATTTAAAAAACGGGGAAAATTATAAGATAACAAAACCGGCAGTTTTTGAAAGCTGAGGAATTCCAAAGGAAATCTTTTATTTTTACAGGAAAATACAATAAACAATATAGTTTACATGTAGCGTGTCAAGTCTGCATGTTATAAAAAGACGGTAACGGCGTTGTAACGGGGAAACAGCAATTAATTTGATTACTTGTTACTGAAAAAATAACGCAATTAGTAACGCCGTTTATTTATAAGGCTGTTTTTACCATCACTGATAGTTGCACGTTAATTACAAACTTCATACAAAAAACTCTTCTTACTAACCTCTAACTAAGTAACTTTATTATTCAGTACTAACTATGATATGTTACTCAAGACATGGTACCATGATCATATACTACTTTTTTCGTTAGCAAAGAAAGATCTTTAATATTTGTCACCATTTCACTGGAAAATTTACTGCATTTGAATTAGTTTTAAAACGTTTCGTTTCTACCAGTGAGTGGCGCTATTTCTAAAATGCTCAAGTTTCCCAAAAAGCATGATGGAAACGAAGAAGGTCAAGCTTTCGCTTCATTGCACAAAAACGTTGCCGACATACAGTTTCACCTTCAGCGCTCGACCCCTAATTAGTACAGCAGATGAAGTCCAGCGTTTAAGCTGTGTTTGACTGAATGTACAACATTATCTCATGGAAATAATATTTACAAACTGTGAAAATACTTTAACACGCCTCTCACACACTAGAATAATAAATCCCACATGATGAGAATGGTTGACTTGATAAACACACTTCTATTGCTTGCAGAACGCACACACACAGTCAAAGTATGCATAACACTATAAAAAACACATTCTTCACATTTAACACACACTACACATGCACAGAGAATACTTCAGCGCGCACACACACACACACACACACATACTTCTCACACAATAGGTGCTTTGTACTGTTACACACTACCACACTAAGAATATTTTACAATATCAGCTTCTAAATGTCTCAAAAGCAACACTGCATGTTCAATTCCAGTTATGAGTGCTTAATCGTCTTTGAAGAAATTAAATATGAATTAACTAGTTTAGTTTTGCTCACTTTGAGCTCATAAGTCAAAGGCTGAAGGTTTAATTGCATGTTTGGGTTCCCTTGAGATTGTGCTCCACCAGAACAGTCCGACAGAATTAATTTACCATGTTACTTCCATGCACTTGGTAATTATAAAGATGAATTTAGTATGGGAATGGTGGTATCCTGAGTGTTAAGGCAGTGTGTTGATTCTCTGTGGGAAACCGACCTACAGACTGATCTACTTTGAACATTTTTATGAGCCAACTAAAACAAAAGAATAGGAATCAAAATGTCAGTCACCTTTAAGAAAAGCTGTCAAGCTGTCATCTTTGACTTCAAATACATCACCCTGGAAAAATGCTGCACTGAAGAGGCAGCCCTTTCACTGCCAATGTTTCTAGAAAAGCCTTGAAAAGAAGTGTGTGTGTAGGTCATTTAAAGTACCTCCGTATCTCATTGGTAGTGCTCTATAACTCAGGGAAATGTGACAGAAAACACATCCACAATCTTAAAAGCCCCTCAGAGGAGCATTTGTCACTGATATTTATCTTCCGACGTGTTTTATTGAGCAGAATAATGCATGTTGTTTGAAATATTATTGCTGAGATCATGGGCATGCACGTATCAGAACAACCTATTTTACAGCACTGGATGCACAGCAAGCATATGCTTAACAATTTAACACAGCACAAGTTTAAAGCTTTATCATTTACATGATCAAAACGCATCAACCAACGAACGCGCATCCGTTGTTTAAATCCTTGCTAACAGAAATCGCAGTCTTAATCACTGAACAACGCCAGAGGAGGAAAGACAGATGTGTGTTTATATGCGTTATAGTTTGGGATTGCTGAATTAAACAGGCAGGTACTGCCAAAAGAACATTGAATGTTCCAGCCTGTCTTCTCTTTCTATTGTCTGTCTATTCAGGGCTTTCAATCGAGCAAGTGTGTGCGGTGTTTATATCCAATTCAGCTTTATACATTTTAATATCATGAAGCTGAAGGCATGTGGGAGGAAAACAAAAAAGATTGATGGAATGGACAAACAAACAGCTCAAGCTAACAAGAGAGAACAAAAGAATGATAGAACAAAACATTAACATGATAGATAGATCAACAGAACAACAGATAGATAGACATTATGCAACATAAAGAACATTAGAACAATAGATAGATAAATAGATAGATAGATAGACAGACAGACAGACAGACAGACAGACAGACAGACAGACAGACAGACAGACAGATAGATAGATAGATAGATAGATAGATAGATAGATAGATTCCGAGACTAGATTAGCTTCAGATGATTTCAGATAGGCACAGTAAGATGGGCTAGTGGTGTTTTAATCACTTGGCAATGTTTACTGCGGTGGCATGGATGTTTAGAACATCTAACTCCACACACTTCAGACATGAGCTCCCAGAAAGCTGCTTTTAGCATCAGCACACCCAACTCCTCAATCTTTAATCCTGCTCGCTGGAGAAACATTGTCTGTTATTAATCTGTTTTCACATATAAAGCGTGGCGTTGTGGTGAAGCCTTAATAGTTTCCAGTGAGTGTGCAGCTGAATCAGTGGGGTTGTTAGTGGGTCGTAAAAAAGATGAGTGAGATCATGTGGTTTTAGTGTTTGTGATCTAGTGCACGGACGGCCGTGGTGACACAGAAACAGCTCGGGACTCTGAGTAAACATCAAAAACCGCATCGAACCACAGCAGACCTTCAAGAGTTCAGCTTTACGTGATGGCCATTAGACAGAGCAAATCCTACAGGAATGGGACTTGCGTGAGGGAGACTGAGCTCTATCAGGTGCGGAGCTGGATGATGAGGTGTTAAAACAATGAAATGTCATGGCTTTGGCAGTAGGGTCCAAAACTCTGAGATCATATAGGAAGCCTGAAAAAAATATACACAATACACAAAAGTTATGATTATGCACTATTTATAATTCACACATTAAATATAAGTAAATGAGTGACAGATATTCTTGATTCCATTGATGCCCAGAACATGAGAAAATCAACATCAGGATCTTATCAGCTCCAGTAGCGCTGTCAATGAAACAAAGCAGGCACATTTCAAATCAAATCCCGCAAAATGGTAGACTTACATTTATTCAACAATTTGAATTAATAATTTCCTTTAAACTGATACCTTGAGGACGTAATTTCCCACGAAACGCCCCTATTACTGATTTTTGAGAATTACCTTTCATGCAGTGTGTAACAAAACAGTGGAAATCTGAAAGTGCGCCTATATAAAGTTATTGTCTCTCAAAATAAAGTCGACTCAGAATCATCAAAACTAGATGTTTATAATGTTGACGTCAAAATTAGCATATTGCCCGCCCACTTGTTGGTGTTTTCGCCTTGGTCTGAATGAAAATGCTAATTCATTCTTTGCCACTAGGTGTCGTTATGTAGCGGTAAAATCAAGCGGCGACCTCCCGCTCCCTCTAGTGAAACCAACACGGAAGTGATTAAAACTGCAATTCATCGACTAGCCGCTGGAGGCTGGC
>JAUMHQ010000075.1:15206210-15217526 GCA_032361165.1 Enteromius paludinosus | reverse complement strand
TGGGTCTAGGACAAACGGTGCGGGACTAGTTACGCGCCGAAAAGCGTACGGAATAAGAAGAAGAAGAATAATAATAAGTATGTGAGATAGTAATAGTGAAGCCTTGCCTTAGGGCAAGCTCCACTAATAAAAAAATATTGCTTTACAGGAATGAACATTAGGAGAAATTATGTGTACAACTGTCATTACAATGAAATTAAATTATTAAAAGCTCCTGATTGTCCTAGAAATATCATACTTTATTTGATTTTAACTTTCAGCAAACTATATTCTTTCTCTTTATTTTAAGTTAGAAACGTTCCAGACATGCAAACAGTTTTTGTCAGATTCATCTATCAAATCCACACAATTTGCTGTGTTTCACTGCGGGTTATATTCATGGTCAGATTAAAAACTTAGACACCGATCAAAGCATTTTGAGCAGTCTTACCAAAAAAGGCAACAAACTGGGATTCTGAACAGCTGGTTTGTATAATAGCCCATAATTGTGTTGTATTTGGTGCTAAACACATCATCTCTGTCTCCTCCTGTACTGCCCTCAAGCGCTCCTACAGCTCACAGAGATCGGCTGTGGTCCTGCAACCTGACTGCTCTTACACCAAATGTCACATCTATATGCTGCTTTTCTCTCCATAGCAAAAGAATACCAAGGGAAATTCCCTGGCTCTATTCCCCGTCTCCCCATCTCAGCCTGCTTCTGGAATGTGACGGTCCTTCTTCCCTAAATCCTTCCCTCTCATGTCATTTACATACTACTCCTTAATCTTCCCAAATCCCTCTCTCACGAAAGTCAGTCGGGAATTTCTCCAGAAGAGGAGGAAAAGCTGTCTCGACTGATATTTTATGACTCTGAGGGAATTATGCAGGGATTAGAGAGGAAATTGATGAGGAACAGCACTCTGAAATGTCTTTCTCTCGTTCTCACAGTCTCTGGAAGAACACCAGTGCTTTGTCTTCATACTTATTGATTACGTGGACTTGTTTTTAAAACATTAAAGAAGGCTAAGCAATTTATAAACAGTCAATATTCATAAACAGACGCACCTGTGCTTGGTCTCATGTAGCTAGACTTTTTGTAACTGTAAGAAAAAACACCAATTTAGACAGGAAGTGGCCATTCATGTAGAGTAGCTAACTCTCAATATGCGAATAAGCTGATCTGAAATAGAAAGATCATGGTTTTATATAGAAAAAAGAAGATATTTTGTCAGAAATTTTTCATGTAAAATTGTTATTATTTTTTTCAATTAATAACACATTATTATTATCTTTTATTTGTAATACAATGACCTCTAAAGAGCCTAGAAGAGCAAAAGAAACAGTTAAAAACCATTAAATATCTTACTGACCCCAAATTTGTGTATATATAAATATATAAATAAAAACACATGCATGTATATATTTATTTATGAAAAATATGTATTTAAATTAAATATATTTAAATATAATATAAACATATATTGATGTAAATATTTTTAAAGATATTGTCAGGGTGCATGTAAATGCAGAACATCACAACTTTGGCGGGTCAAACACAGAACTTTAATAAATCTAAATAGCTTTACAAGAACAGTTTACGTACACACAAAGTAACCTTAATGAACGACAAACCGGACAGAATACAAAGGGCTTTTAAACACTGGGGAAGATGCAGGACAGGTGAGGAACACAGGTGGCAAGGGTTAACTAATCAACTAAACAAGAACAGGAACATGACCAAATAAGGAAACACAGGAAATACCAAAACGAAACCAAAACTAAACTGTGACATCGAACGAAGACAAGGGCGTGACATTATCCTCCCCTCCCGGAAGGTGCGTCCTCGCACCTAAACTCAACTACTGGGGGAGGGAGGGCAGCGTCCTGGCCAAGGGGCGGAGCTGAAGATGAGGACAGGAAACCAAAGAACTAGGCCAATGGCGAAGATCCAGTGGGCCAAGGCGGAACACATGGTGCCGGCGACTGACACAGATAAGGGGATCCGGAGGGCCACGGCGGAGCAGGAGCGAGAGAGGACCAAGGTGGAGCCGGAGGGAGGGAGGAGTGTAGTCCAGAGGCGACAGATGGTCGGCGACCGACCGAGGCGGAGCTGAGGGGATGATCGAGCCCAGTGGGGTTGGTAGACTAACGGGCACCGCAGGAGAGGAGGGAGCTAGGGCCCATGGAGAAGCCGACGGGTCCATTGGACGAGGCGGAGTTCTGGTTTCGGAGGCCGGAGGTAAGATCGAGGGACTGGAGCTGAAACCAGCACTCCTGGCCATAATCTTGGGGCTGGAACGGGCATTAAAGGTCGTAATCTAGGGGCAGGAACTGGCACTACTGGCCGTAATCTTGGGGCTGGTACGGGCACAGTGAGGCACTCATGCAGTGTGAGCTTGGAGAGGCACTCGTTCGGCGTGGGCTCACACATACTCCCCCTTTACCCTTTCCTTACCCAAATAAGGAAATAGTAAAACGAAACCAAAACTAAACTGTGACATAGAACAAGGACAAGGGCGTGACAGATATAATGAATGTGCATGCATTTATATGCGTAGAACATATACTTATATTATGTAAGCAATTTTGGATGCAAATAATCATGATTAATAGTTTGACAGTACTTTAAACATGTCTTTCTTTCCAGACGGACTGATAAAAAGTGCACTTTGAATTATGGAAAATACATGAAGCTCATGGATTTGAAACTCTTGTCATATTTGTGCTGCATCAGACAGTTCATGGGTTTGCTGTCTGAGGCCACTAAATCTCACCTGGACAGAGTATTACGTGACACATAAGGTAAGAAGGACATTCATCACACAGACGGCATGTTTTCCTCTTCTCAGGAAGTTCTTACATTTAAATTGAGCTTCCTTGGAGGGTCAAAGGTCAGCCTGCTAACTCGGTCAGGACTCCCACTCCTGTCAACGGATTGAGATATAGGAGGAGAGAGATTAGAAGACTCGGAAACAGAAATAAAGTCACTATATTCTAAGCGGGAAAAAGGTTGAAAGTTGAACAACATGTGTGCCAAGAACTCAAAACAGTGAGCTCTCTCCACTGAGAATAAATCCAGCGCTGAACCGAAAGGAAAAGACAACAGAGAAGTGTGTGTCACAGTGGTCTATCTGGCATTCTCCGCTCTTCTCTAATCAACACATTTTGCATGTGACCACTGAAAAGCAGCAGGTCATGCTGGCAGCGACAGAGCAGACCAGTGTGTGTGTCACTAAAAACACATCAATATCTATACCTACAGTACTGTATATGCCTCCACAATGTCTTCATAATGTGTTATCAGAATTTAATTTACCTTGCTAAGCCTTTCCTATTGTTTCTTTTCTTATTATTAATTTTAAATGCATTTTTTTATTTATCCTATTTCAGATAGAGATGTTTCACCCTTCAATCAATGTCTGATGGATCAAGGCAGAACTACGTCAACTGTAGTTTCATTTTCACTGAAATATTACCAGGAGCTGCTATGAAATAATCTGTATTTTGGTCTTGTTTTCCTAGAATAAATATGCAAACATGCATAAAACACGACACGTTTACTTGAGAAGGAAACAGCATCACATACGAAACAGGAAAAATTAATGAGGTTTATGCTAAAAAGAATCTTAAAAAAAAATAAATGTGCCAGTGGGGTCAGAAATATCAATTTAACTCAAAGGGAAAACCGGTTTGTTTGTCTTTATTTGTCAATTTTTTTTTTGTTTTGTTTTATGCATAACCTCATTACAATTCTACAGTATATAAACAAGACTTATCATCTTGTGTCATTTTTCATCTCAAGTAAATGCATTATTTCTGTATAGATTGTTTGATTGTTTGACGAAATACAGTCATATTTGCTCTCCGGCAGCACATTAAGGCATAACTAACAGGCTAACAGGTGGACGGCAGTACATCAGCTCACAAATATTGTCACTCATTTTGGCTGCACTCATCGTTTGTAATGAACGTACCTGCTGTTCATCACATTTATAGATTATGCAAATATTTATCAATTTTTTTAACACAGCAAATCACTCAGTCAGGCACCTGATCTCTCCTGGTCACGGCACATTCCCGTACGCCTGACTGACTGCTCGACGCTTCTAACAGGATTACTCTTCTGCAGAGAGAACCGCAGGATGCTGAAGTGACCTGTGGAGAGGAGAAATTTGTGTTTCAGGAGCACGTCTCAAAGTGCACGATGTTTCTTTATAATCTGGGTTTTGAGTCAGGTCTATACATTTCAATGAAAGGACAAAGATTTAAAGTTAGAATTTAAGCCCACTGAATTTCACATCAAAATAACATAAACTGATTAAAACCTTAAGAAATTACTGTAAACTGCTATAATACAACACATATTTAATTGTTTTATTTAACTTTGAATAATAGTTGCTATAATTAAAATCTAAAGAATATTTGTTGGTCAAATATAATCTGAACCACTGGATTATTTCCGTTGAGGTATGGTTATGATTCAAGTGATTTATAGACACGCATACTGCTACCAGCAAAAAATAAAAATAATCAAGCACTCTTTCCGGAAATGCATCTGCATATTCATGACACACCTTTACTAGAAGCGTATTTGCATTAACATGCAGGGTAAATCTGAGTGAATTATTACATCATTGAGATGATCTCACGCTTCTGTCAGCAGACTGATGAATGTGAGCGTCTGATACATACAGTGCAATACACTCACTGTAAAGGTGTATAAGTCCAGGCTGCTGTTTATAATTCAAAGCAGGATCTTAATATGCAGAAAACTGGTTGACAAAATAACAAAAACAACCCCCAGTGTATTGTACTGTATTCTCTTTCTATATCCTGTATTAGGTCTCTCCTGTGCAAAATGTTAAAGGTGATACACAGGCCTTTCACTGGCCGCAATTTTGTTGGGAATACTTAATACTGCATACAAAAAATGTATTTAAAATGATTTCAGGTCATTTTTGACCTATATAAAGGGCATTTTCATATTTAAGCTGCACTAAGTGTATCATTTTCCATATCAAATTTTTATATTTTATTTATCATTTCACTTAATATAAGAATATATATATTAAGAAAATAAATAATTTAGGATTTACACTTCATTGTTTAATGTAGCTGAAATATAGCACAAATGCATTTACACTGCATGTAGAATTATAACAGCATAAATAATCTTTCGAGCTCTGTGAATTAACATTTTTCTATATACAAATACATAATGGAAAAAAAATGCAAATAAGCTAATGTCAAAGTAAACTCCCAGTAGGTGGCAGCAATCTTAATTAATGAGTCACTGAAACATGCCTTCAAAGGACAGATGATTCATTCAGTAATGAAGCAATGAAGTCAGGATCTGTTGCCTGGCTGCTAGTTTCTCTGTAGATTGCTAAGCGCGCTATTTTGTGTAATTTAAACACAAATTAGTACTAAAATCTTAATAAATTTCAGATCACCCTCCATACACGGTGGTTATTTACACCTCATATTATACGTAAACATTTATGTTACCATGGCAACAACTGACGTAATCAGAGTTGCGTTCCGAAGAGATCCGTTATGGCCCCGCAGTGGAAAATAAAACCAAAACCATACCAGCCAGCTTGGATCGACACGGAATGGAATGGTTCTGCAAAGAGAACTGTTCGGCCCAATAGTGGAAAAGTGGCTTATGTCAAAGCTGTTTCACAGTTTGTGTGTTTTCAATTTGCATGGTCAGCGTATGAGGCGGCTGCTGCTTGCTCTGTGACCTAGGCTTTAGCTTCAGCTTCAATTTTTGATTAAGTCATTTTCTAATCAGATTCATTTTATGTCATGGAAATGCCCCTAGAATGCATACTGCAGTCCCTTTAGTCTTACTTTCTCAGATATCTCACCTGTTCGCCAAAAATGACTAGTTATCTCTTTGGGAATGTCTGACACCGGTGCATACATACTGTAATAGCCATGCCAGGCACGAAAGCTTGACAGGCGTAGCAACAGGTAAAACTAAGGGGGGCGGGGCTTAGCAAAGGGTCAATTAGCTGCTTCAGGTGTGTTTGATTAGGGGTGGAGCTAAACTCTGCAGGGACACTGGCCCTCCAGGACCGAACCTGGTGACCCCTAGAGTTTTTTTCAAAACGTAAACAGTGCTTTCAAGAGCAATGCAGTGAAAAATAAAATACATGCCTAAAAACTGGTCAAAGGCAGGGTTTGCGATGTTTCAAAAATGTTTTAGAAAAAGATTCGGACTGTTTAGCAAAAAAAAAAGGTGCGTAACTATGTACGCGATAAAGCAACCATTGAAAATCATTTGAAATTCATGTAAGCGCGTCATAAATAGAATGCGGCAGCAGTTTTCTGTCTGAGATTTGTCTCGCTACTCGCATCCCATGTAAGTTCTAAGACTTCTACAGTACTTTGTCAAGCCACACCTCTCACAACCTGTCAGCTTCATAGTGTTAGCCCCGCCTTCAGACAGCAGATAAGGAGTGGGAAAGAGAAAGCACCATCATTCTTCTGCTTTATGAAGAGTCGGTGAGTACAATCCAGGGAACACACGGTAAGAACGAATCTAACAGAGAAAGTTTTATGATAGATTATAAAGATAAATTATTTTTAATTATAAAGTATGAATCAAAAATAGACCTGACATCCTAAAATCTGCAGCTTTCCAGTTATATTTTCAGAATGTACTGTTTTTGAGTACAAACTCCATGTTGCTTCTACTGCAATGAATTATGTCTTACTTTAAGATCACAAAATGTGTGTATTTATATTTAGTAAGAAACAAACAAACAAAGTCTTACGAAACCTAAAAGCATGTGAGCCAGCTGGGTACTTTCCCATGAACCAGTCACACCAGCAGAACAAGTTTAGTTTTGTCTTTCCTTGTTTTTCATTCCCCTGCCATTTGTTTTCATAAGACTTTGAAAGAATAAAAAGGTTTTTGCTTCCCCACTTACTAGCTTTATTTCACACAGACTGTAGAATAAATCTGTTCAGCAATTAGTAAAACAAACACCATGAATACTGAAGACACAGATTATCACAACTCTTGCGACAGAGACAAAAGGTGAGAAATATTTTTGATAATTTGTAGTTGTAACAAAGCTAAGGCAACATACAGTGGGTACTGAAAGTATTCAGACCCCCTTAAATTCACTCTTTGTTACTGTATATTGCAGCCATTTGCTAAAAAGTTATTAATGTACACACAGCACCCCATATTGACAGAAAAACACAGAATTGCAGATTTAAAAAGAAAAAAAGAAAAAGAAACTAAAATATCACATGGTCCTAAGTTCCAAAGGACCCTTTGCTCAGTATTCAGTAGAAGCACCCTTTTGATCGAATCCAGCCATGAGTCTTTTTGGGAAAGATGCAACAAATTTTACAAACCTGGATTTGGGGGATCCTTTGCGATTCCTCCTTGCAGATCCTCTCCAGTTCAGTCAGGTTGGATGGTAAACCTTGGTGGACAGCCATTTTTAGGTGTCTCCAGAGATGCTGAATTGGGTTTAAGTCAGGGCTCTGGCTGGGCCATTCAAGAACTGTGAGTTGTTGTGAAGCCACTCCTTCATTATTTGCTAAGGGTCATTTTCTTGTTGAAAGGTAAACCTTCAGCCCAGTCTGACGTCCTGGCAATCTATCCCTTCGCCGCATTCATCTTTCCCTTCTTTTTTAGGAAATTTAAGTGCAGAAGAAATGTTTTTTTTAACCTTTGCCAGATCTGTGCCTTGCCATAGTTCCTCATGATTCTCATTTGCTCTGACATGCATTGTGAGCTGTAAGGTCTTATATTGACAGGTGTGTGGCTTTCCTAATCACTATAATCAAACACAGCTGGACTCAAATGAAGGTGTAGAACCATCTCAAGGATGATCAGAAGAAATGGACAGCACCTGAATTAAATATATGAGTGTCACATCAAAGGGTCTGAATACTTAGGACTGTTACAAGTCTGGAAGTGCAAAAGACAGTGGAAGATCTCTGCTTCAGACCGTGCTGGAGTTCTAACCGTCCTTGCTGCCCTTACTAACAGTAAAAGGTGAGTCAGCCACACTAGCGATCTCCTGCCGGCTGCCGCCTGGAAGGCACTCCTTTGACGGTACTTTCACACAGGGCCTCATGGTCAAGCTTGACGGAAGGCGTGGGTGAAGTTTGGCCCTGACGCCATGGTCATAGCAGTGTCAGACAATGAAATTAGACAGGAACTCAACAACAAAAACTCGGAACGTGATTGGTTGCCGCCTGGCATAGACCGAAATCCTGATTGGCTGACGCTTCTGTCGGCGGCACTTCACTGGCGTTGCTCATGGCAGAAGTTAAAAAATTCTCAACTTTTGCCGTGAGCAACGCCAGTGAAGCGCTGCCGACAGATCCACAATGCTTTTCGGCAACTCTTGACGTCACCCATTCAAAGTCAATGGGAAGCATTGATGCTGACGCCCCGTGGGAACGGACTGTGAGGTGGGGCTATGTTACAAGTCAGCTGGAGTTTACTGGGTGGAGACATGAATTAATAACCATAACGACAGACAAGGTGGCATAGAAACGGAGACGAATACACAAAGAGAACACATAGCGCTGGAGTACCATCCAGTGGGCTGAGCTGGCACATTCAGCTGGATCATGACAAGGACCATGGGATATTTCAGTTTTTCTTTTTAAATAAATCTGCAAAAATGTCAATAGTGCGGTTTGTACATTAATGTGAAAAAAAAAATAACTTGAACGATTTTAGCAAATGGCTGCAAAATATACAGAGAGAAAACCAAACCACATTTGAAAAATTTACTTTATTGTAAAAAGTATTGATAATTTCAATCTAATTTGAGTGAAACAAATATTGAATTACTTAAATTATGTATTGTGGTGCTTCAGACCATGTTCAGTAGGAGAGACACATTCACTTCTCCTCCAGTTTTATCCATTAGTGACAAATCCACAAAAAGATGAAGATTCTGTTTGACCACAGATAAAACTGAACACTTTTTTGTATTTTTTTGTTTTAAAAATAAAGATTAATGAATCCAACTGTTTTATTTAATAGAACATGTGCTGAGATTCAGTGATTGAGAGTAAAAAATATATAATAGTTGATGTTGTCCATTTTGGTTCAAGGGAGAGATCGCATTTGCCCGAACACAGTATTTTGTCACTGAAAAGTGACAAATCAATGAAGGAGCCACTTCGCTTAAAGGATGAAGATTCAAGTGGGTTTCATCCAAGGTAAAACAAAAACAGATTACATTATGCCTTTTGTTCAAACCCTGCTCCAGACATAACAGTTTTAAAATAAGCCTGAAGCACTTGATTAGCTGGAGCAGGTGTGTTTAATTAGGGTTGGACCTAAACCCCGAAGGGCTCCTTCCATCCAGGAACTGTGTCTGACATGATTTAAATGATAGATAATTTAAATATTTAAATGATAAAAAAGTAACTGTAGTCTGATTATGAGCACAAATACCAAAGATTGACTTTTTTTATCAGATAGAGATTTTATATCTCGCAATAATTTTTTTTTCTCAGAATTGTAATATATAGACTTGAAATTGTACGTTTAAATTTAGTTTTAGAGGGAATTTCGTTAAGCCCCTACTCTCAAACGCAGATAAGCCAATGGCAGTAGAATTGCACAGAGAGTGGAACACGGAGATTATTAGGTTTCAGCGCTGCAGAGAAACATTGAAAGATCCAATACTCTCATCGGTTTGATGGTGTTTATGATAAACCGATGTGCCTGGGGCTGCAAACAGGTTACTTGTAACACTAATTCCAGATATCCTGAGAGGATAGGCAATGAAATAGATTTTATTCCTTACTAAACTCAAACAAAACAGAAAATTTTTGTTTTCTGTCTGTCATATTAAGTTAAATTTGAAATCTGCTCAAACAGAAAGTTAATGTCATCTTGTGCTCTCTGGCAAAAACTAGCTAACATTAAAGTAAGTGAATCCAGTTTATATAACGCAATTCTGAGAAAAATAATCAGAAACGAAATTGGGAAAGGAAAAGTCAGAATTATAAGAGAAAATGTCAAAATTGTATTTGTTTATTTTGTATTCAGTGGCAGATATGGGCTTCCATAACTGTCCATGCATTATGCAAATGAGTTTTGTGAAGTGAATTAATCTAAGTTGTTCTAGCTTGTATTGGTGATCTGTTTAAATACAAAACTCTATACTGTTTTAATTTTTTTGTGTTGAGATTCAGTGATTGAGAAAAAACTAGTAAGAACAAATTCTGAACACACATTTTTTCTTCACGAGAATTAACGTAATAGTTGATGTTGTCCATTTTGGTTCAAGGGAGAGATTGCATTTACCCGAACCCAGTATTTTGTCACTGAAGAGTGAAAAATCCATGAAAGAGCCACTTCGCTTAAAAGATGAAGATTCAAGTGGGTTTCATCCAAGGTAAAACAAAAGCAGATTAGATTATTGGATAATGGATTCAACTCTATCTGTGTTCGTTCATGACAATTATGTCAGGGTTTCCCAAACTGGACTTCATCAAATTGATTACTAGCTTTTAATTAAGCTAGCAGTTCCTTCATAAAATGAATTAAAAAATTTGTACTATTAAAATAAAACATTTTAAATATATAAAAAAAAATAACATATCATCTGACCATTAACCAATATCAGAGAACCATGAACATGTTAATTTGTTAATTAATAAAGTAAATATATAAGGCTTTGGCTGACAAAACGCTTGTGAATACATGCATTACTTGAAAATAGGAAAAAGTATATTTTCAAAAAGGAGAAATTTAAAGTTAAAAAAATCTGAATAATGTATGTAATATAATCTAATTAAAAGTATTTAATTTTTGAAATTGGAATACACAATCCAGATTACAGTACATGTAATAGGTTTCTACCCAAAAACTCTGGCTTTTGGCTTTTTGTAGGTTTAAGGAGGGAACAGCCTTATCTGTACGCAGTGATTTGTCCATGAAAAGTGAAACAGAAAAGTCATTTCTTCCACAGAAGAGGTATGGGTTCATAATACTTTTGTCCACTGTTGCTGTCACGTCCAACTGTACAGTGATGATCATAAATCACTTAAAATGTATTGCTTGAAATTAAAAAAGTACTTCATGGAAAATGTATCAAGCTCATACTTTAGGTAGAACCCATTAACTTATATATATATATATATTATTTCCAGACACAACAAGCAAACACCTGAAACAGATATCCATCAGAGATTAAAATCTCACATTAAAACAAAGCATCAGAATGTATTTGAAGTATTGGGAAAGCAGGGAAGCCCTACACTCCTGAATGAGATCTACACAGAGCTCTACATCACAGAGAGTGAGAGAGGAGAGATCAGTAATGAACATGAGGT
>JAUMHQ010000075.1:15179226-15189651 GCA_032361165.1 Enteromius paludinosus | reverse complement strand
ACTTTGACAAGATTTTTATTTATAAAATCCTTAAAACTCATTAGGGGTTGAATATTTCTGATTGCAAGTGTATATATAAATATACTAATCAAATAATAAACTATTTTATACTTTACTAGAATATATTTTAATAGAATTTGGTATATCAGTAACATATTTGAAATATATACACCATTAAATCTGAAAATATATAAACATTATTAATTTAATATTTCAAGTGCATATAAATGACTATATATTTAGCAGGGGTGTTGACTCAAGTCACATGACCATCAAATTTGATGACTTGTGACTCGACTCGAGATAACTGAAGAAGACTTGAGACTCGACTTATGACTCGAAACTTGACTTGGACTTGAGCCCTGTGACTTTGATCAGATTAGAGCCGTTATCACTCCTGACAGCGCTGCCCTGTCTGATTGATCACTGTTTTTTCGATTGCCTCATCATCGCTGGGAACGCTGCTGTTAACATAATTTTCCTCACTTCTTTTGTTTGTCCGACATCCGCATCCTGAGCATGACGCCACAACCCTCGCACTCTGACATCATGCGCTTTAATGAAATTTGTAAAATGCAAATGTCAAACATATTCTACCTGCACTCCTGATAATCAATTTAATATGGTTATTAATACTGATCAAAGAGCGCCTAATGACTTGTTTAAGACTTGAATCTTAAAGTTGATGAATTGCAACTTGAATGCAAAGACCCGAGACCTGCTTGTGACCTGCAAAACAATGACCTGGTCCCACCTCTGATATATAGTGTCATATTTGAAATATTAAGTATAAATAACTAAATATGAAAAAATGTAATTCGCTACTTTAACAATTAAAAATGTAAACCTGTTCTGACTTTTTAAAACAATCAGCTTCTCACATTTACAATTAACATTTTAATTCATTAACATTAACATAAGGAAAAATAAAGTACAGGAAAAGCCAAAATGAATAAGAAACATATGAACTGTGTAGAGTGTGGAGTCTGATGTTCTCTTACGCTCACACACAGCAGAGGCTGTAGGTTAGAGATATAGGGTGACACTCTAACCCCAAACACATTTAGCTCTGACGACGTGATTAATGAGTCTGCTGTGCTTTTTAGCTCACATTAGCCATCCAGAGCGACCCACTCCATCTGGAGACCACAAGGCTGTGTGTGTGTGTGTGTGTGCGCATCACATAGCAGTTTTTGTCAAGACATGCTCAGCAAGCAAACAGACAGATAAGCTGGACATGCATACATAAACACACAAGACCATTAGCACATCAAAAGAAAAACAGAGGGTTGAGCTCACTTCATATCCCAACTTCTGACCATAGCATTCTGCTGTCTGATTCTCAGAAGCATAAACACGTTTTATTAGCATACAAGGAAAAGGATTTCGACTTATTGGAGCATTTATTTGCGTAATAGTTTTTTTTGTATTTCTGAGAATTGTATTATTTCTGTCCCTGAATTCCACCATGGTTCCTAGGAAATCCTGATATGTCATACTCAAAACTGTTTAGGTCTTAGGAAACTAAAAATGACAGAAGAAGACAAAGAAAAGCCCTTAACTTGTTTCTTTTTTGGGTACTCGTTCCAAAAAGCTTGAGCACATAACACTTTCTCACAAAATATGATGCATTTTGAAGCATTTTTTGCTTTTGGCTAGCATTTCTAATGTTAAGGAAAATTTGCATTAATCCTTAATTAATTTATTTAATCCTTAAATAAAAAAATTAGTGCCATTTTCCTCATAGCCAGATTGCAACTATCTATTCAGCTTTTAATTTTTGTAATTAAAGCTTTTGACATGTGATTACTTTTATTGTTTTGATAAGTGCATCAAAGCTGATACATGTGTGTGTGTATATATATATATATATATATATATATATTTAGAAAACTTATTCTGTAAAAAATAAAAAGTCAATAAACAATAATAAAATTAAATAAATGCTATTTGTGTGTTGTTTTTCTATGTTTTTTCTAAATTTCACAGCCAGTCAAATTTTTTTTTGTTTATTAGTAGACAAATAAACAGACTTTTTATATTCAGAATCATCAAAATAGGTAATATATTATTTCCTTTGCAAATCAGAAGTTTTTTTCAAGATGCAGGGCTTTGTAATATATACATTACAATTTTAATATTAATATTATAAAACTTATATTTACTTTTTTTTTTAAATCACAAATTTATGTGCATATATGAAACAAATAAGAACCCATGATGTCAGCTTTGACTTACATTTGGTGACCACTCCTTCCAGGTGAATGATATTAGGATGGTCAAACTGGCCGATCACGCTGGCCTCGCTCAGGAAGTCCAGCCTCTGCTGCTCGGTAAACCCTGCCTTCAGGGTTTTGATGGCCACACAGATCTCACGCTTTCCAGGAAGCTTCAGACGACCGCTGCACACCTCACCAAACTCCCCTAAAGAGACAGGACGTGACTTTCACACGCATCTTTCATCAGTAAATGACACGCTGAACAGGCTGTTAACGTACCGATGCCGATCACCTTCTCGATCTTGATACAGGAGGTATTGATCTCCTTAGCGAACTCCCTGATGGCCTGGTTGGGGTCTTCGTAGGTGAAAGGGTCCACGTATATTCTCACTCCTGCCAGCACATTAACAGGAGGTTCGAGAATGGAAAATGTTCACTTTTTCTGAGAGCTAATGAAAGGTGTTTTCTTACCCGGCTGCACGTTTTTCTCCTCTGCCTGTTTAGTTTTGCTGTATTTGCTCCTCCTGGGATTAAAACATTCACAATTTTTCAGCATTTATACTTTATCTATCACAGTAGTATTTCATTTTTTTAAATAAAATATAATATTACTTTTGAATACTTGAATGCTTTTTACATTTGACAGCTTTTGTCAAATGATTAATCTCGATTAATTGCATCCAAAATAAGTTATTATAAGTTATATATGCATTTGTACTGTGTTTTTTATTATGTCTACATTAAAACACACATACAGCTATATTTTGACATTTAAATGCATTGATATTTGATATTATATATAAATATATTTTATATATAAACATATGTTTATAAAATATATTCATGCATGTGTTTGTATTTAAATATACACAATATATACACAGTATACACATAAATTATGTAAAGAAAAACTTATTTTGGATGCGATTAATCGCAATTAATTTTTTGACAGCACTTTATTATAATCATATAATTTATAATATATTATATTTTAATTGTTCAAAACTTTATAGAGTTCTATTAATTTTGTTATGTGCTTTTGTCTTTTTTTTTCATCTAATATTTATATTTTATTTTAGCACAGCTTTATTAAATAAAACTTATTTTTATTTTAACTATTCACTATTTTAGTTTCAGTTAACAATAACGACACTGGTCTGTCATCATGGAAAACATACTGGATTTTATGTCACCTTTTAGTGATGATGAAGGTTATGATGAGGATGAGGAGGAGAACAACAACACATCCGGCCACCAACAGCAGCAGCACAGCAGAGCTCAAGACTCCTCCAACAACAGGAGCTGCGACTGAGAGACACAACTACATTTACTCTCTTATTCATGCAGCATATATTTTAGAGCATACTGTCTTCATTCACATATTCATGCACTCTTCTGTGCTGTTTTATAGCATAAATAAGAGTGAGTAAGAGCTAGTTAAAGAAAAAGTGCACTTTAAAAATAATTGAAATAACAAAGTGTGTAATGTTGTACACTTTATGCACTTTTGCTTCAATTGCAAAATAAACTTATATAAATCGTAGTAGTGAATAAGTACACATTGTATAAGTGTAAACTGCACTGTGTGTCATATATTTATATATGAAGCTGATTCTGAACTCTACACTCACCGGTGTTGGTGCTGAACTCAAAGGGTGCGCTGAACTCCCCGTATCCTGCGGAGGTGCGAGCGCGCACGTGAAACACGTATGAGGTCAGAGGAGTCAGGTCTTTAATATCAGTGCTACGAGACATTGTCTTCACGATGCGATAACTCCGCTCGTTCTGATCCTGAGATTCACACATAAGAGAACGGAAGACAACAGGAAGGTGAGAAGTCAAAGGGCACACTAGGGGCTATTTTAACACTCTATAAAAAACTCTGTTCCTGTGTATCCAGACAGGAAATGCTCACAGGGAGCTTCTTAACGCTTTCCCTGCCATTGAAGAGATATCTCGGCAACTAAGAAACAACGTTTCCCTGCCAAAGACAAGATTTTATGGCAGTCACAATATACATCATATATGAGATCTCATATATATATATATATATATATAGGTCATGCATATAGATCATGTTTTGACCATTTTGAATCTGATCGGGATGACGTAGGCTAGTAAGTGACGGAGATGCCTTTACAGACACAGAAACATCTTTGATAAAATGCACTACATTGGTGGTGATAAAACAAAAACACAAAAAGATATAATAAAATATTTTTTTATTTTCCTATATAATATGTTTATATATTATAATATTCTGAAGGCTGTCAAATTTAAGTAAAAAATCATCAAAAATGCTGGCTGGCAACTTAAAAAAAACAAAACAAATGCTGGCAGGGAAAGAGTTAAAGGAACAGTGCACTCAAAATGTTCTGCTTTTAAAATATGACAAATAAAACCAAGAAGATTCACCTTCTCGTAGTATTTGACCTCATACTCCAGTATGACGCCGTTGGGTTTGTCGGGTTGGTCCCAGAACAGAGAGAGCGTGTGGCGCGTGATGTCCTTACTCTGAACCATCATGACCGTGGAGGGAGCTGAGCACAGACAGAAAGAGATAATATAAAATGTTTATGCTTACTAAATTGTACTTTTGTCAGGGTTTCCTGACACATCTGTCTTTCTTTTATCACATCACAGACAAACAGAGAGGGAAAGGATAAAGCCGGAGGACAAGGAGAGCTTTTTCTTCTTCTAAACTGTGGATTTGGAGTTAAGACCGCTATTGTCTGTTTGGTTTTCTTTCCCCACGAAGCTGTTTTTGTCGAGGGTGAGAAAGTCAAACAGACTCAGAATCAGACACGACAGAGTTTTCCAAAGACACACCGCACAGAGTGGTAAACAAAAATAAACAAAACGAGAAAAACAGCTAGAGAAAGTGAAAACGGATCTGCAAGATGACAAAGATCTTTAAGTATCAGCTTCCTCTGCCAAAGAAAACAACCCTACACATCAAAACCACAGAAAGCTCGGCACATTTCCACAGAGTTCATATGCTGTTTTTGGCAAAGTCCTACACATTGTCTTGGGTATTTTGGCTAATTAGTGGTGTTTGTCAAGCATCACTATTACAGTTGCTCAAACTTGCCATTGAACAAACATCAAACTCTAAGACCACGGTGGTTCAGAAAACGTTCGGTTTTGGCCTGGTTTCCACATCTAAATGGTATTTTAATTTAACGAAAACTGGAAAGTCTAAGCGTCACACAAACAAACAAAACATACAAAGCACAGAAACCACTAACAACACGCTGACATCATAGTGGAGAGTTTTAAACGAACACTCATACTCTCTTCAAAACATGTAAACAAACGTGCAATGAGGATGCTTTCAGCTAGCAAAAAGTTCACTATTTGTTTTATTTAACATATTTTACCATATATAGTAGAGCTGCACGATTTAGAGTAAAAAGATCCAATAAAAAAATTATTATAATTTAAAATGTGTTAGAAAAGTTTGTTTGTAGGGTAAATATTGTGTGATTATTACTGTTGTCAAATGATTAATCGTGATTAACTGCATCCAAATTAAAGTGTTTTTTTAACATAATATATATGTACTGTGTATATTTATTATGTATATATAAATACACACACATGCATGTATATATATATATATATATATGTTTATATATTAAATATATTTATATGATTTAAATTACACACATTTTATATATATACACATGTAAATATTTTCTAAATATATACTGTTATACATGATAAATATACACAACAAACACACATATATAATGTAAACAAAAACTTTTATTTTGGATGCAATTAATCACAATTAATTGTTTGACAGCACTAGTGATTATATATCAACAAGACTATAAAATATTAATATTAAGAAGAACTAAATATTAAACAATAACAAGAAATATTAATATTATTGCACTTTAAAAAATAATAACATGTTTTAATTCAGTTCTGAATAAAACTACATGTATTTAAAAATGTAAGTAAAAATTACAATACTAATATATATGGTTGTTTCATTTCTTCCTTTTCAAACTATTGAGCTTTTATTTTGACACAAAACCCTAAAGGCTTGTTGACAACAGGCACTTTATAAAAAATGATATCATTGTTTTTAAAGAATGACTTTTAACACCTTGTTATAATACTATGGCTGCCTTCATTTCTTACAATTGTTGAGCTTTTATTTTAAAAGAAGACCACATGGAGTCTCTCTTTTGATGTCATCAGCCAGTTTAAAAGTGACTCTCATTACAAGCTTGGGAAGACGGTTGGTGCATGTTGCATTTACAAATGCAGGTTATAAGAGACTCAAACTAAAAGCAGATGTGGAGCGGAGCAGCTACTGTGAACTGAGCCGCTTTGAGATGCTGGAAACCCAGGATCGTGAGCTGCTCGTGTGTAAATGAACACAGTGCTGTGCATCACTTCATGCAGTGCATTGATTAAATTAAATCAGCTTTGCAAAAAGCCATTTAGCAACTTCAGGTTTTATTTAGATCAACTGTGCAGTAATAACATATAGGCTTAGAACAATCCTTCCCTACTATCAGCACAGAAAACGTTTATTGTTAGCCTATCTACAAGCATCCCAAATTGGAATGCTTAAGCTAGAGTTTCATCTCTGTGCATTAGTGTGTGTGTGTGTGTGTGTGTGTGTGATTCTGTTAAACAATTCGATCCCCCACCAGCTGTAGCAGCAGCTCGACAGCGGCCCTCTACCATCTCACAGATCCGTCTTCCTCTGCCAGGCCCGACAGACTAAACGTGATTTAGGGTTGTCCCTCGGGGGACTCTGAGACGACCCCCTCCAGCCAAAAACACAGGGGTCAGCGGCCCCCCTTCACCCACCTAACACACTCATCTCTAACACACATCCATCATGCCGTCTGCTCTGACAGATATGGGCTGTAATGGAGTTGCGGGTGTGTGCGTGTCTGGATGAGATAACTTAAAGGAAAGATGAGAATCTGCGCTCGTTCATCATAAACACTCAGGCATGTTATGATTGGGTAAAACTGATTTAGGTACGTCATGCTATATGGCTCATTTAACACCTTTAGTGCATTCTGGGATACGCTGCACTTCACAAGTTTTGTGGCATCCCTGTAAACTGTGACTGCATACGTGAAAAATTATTTTTAGTATTATAAACCAAATTCTAAGAATATTCTAAATCTGTAAAATTAATAGTAATGACTAAAATTTGATTGGATTAGACATAAATATAAAATATACAAAATATGCTAAAGTTATGGCTAATAAAAATTCACCTTTGCTATTACGAGAATAAATTACATTTTAAAATATATTAAAGCAGAAAACATTTAATTTTATTTTAACATTTATTTTAACAAATTAATTTTTTTTCCTGTATTTTTGATTAAATAAATACAGCCTAGCTAAGCATAAGAGACTTCACTTTTTTTATTTTATTTTATATAAAATATATAAATATATTATATTATATACATATATTTTAAAAAATGCCATTAATATATAATTACATTTTAATATTTATTTTATTTTATTTAGAAAATATATTATATAAATATATATTTTAAAATTCCATTAATTCATAAATACATTTTAATATTTATTTTATTTTCTATCAAAATAAAAAAATATATATTATATTACATAAATATATATTAAAACATTACATGAATAAATAAATATATTTTACTATATTATATAATTATAATTATTATTATATACTTTTAACTAAATATAATATTTTTTATGTGGCTTTCCTTAAATTAAATAATAAAACAACTACTTCTACTAATTTATATAATAATTAAAATGTAAGTTAACATTTTAAGATTTGTATTGGCATATCCATTCAAAAGGTCTCATTATGATGCTGCAACAGTTATTAGAAAACCATAATCATCTACAATACAAAATAATTGTTTGTTTTTATTATTAGAAGCATACAGTATGCATGATTTAAAAGGTGAACATTGGTGTCTTTAGTGTTCTGTTCCTAACAATTAATACAAATGCATAAAAAGCACCAACATTTTACAGTAATTTTACCATGTTTCTGGAGGTTTATGTACTCCACAAGCACTTCTCTTTACCTCTAAAACTTCTAAGATACCTTTATATTAATTTATTTGTCTTATGAGTACTAAACATTATATCAGAGTATAAGACTCTAAATATACACTCACGACCGCCCCGCGCATGACTAAGTAGGACACATGTCTTCAAGTTCTCTGTTCTATAGCCAAAGGCACATCAATGCATGGTAAAACCCCACCCTCCACCCTAAAGATCCCTCGGGCTGATTTACAGGCTTGGATTGTCACAGAAAGTTCCGGATCTCAAGTGAAGGCTTCATTCCAACGGAAAGCCAAGACACCATCAAGAGCACAGGCCGTGTATCACACGTCCGCAATTACACACACACACACCACCATGAATCAAAACAGTGCTCTGGCGCTCTACATGTGTGTGACTGTGTTCGTAATGGAGCAGAAAGGTCACACAGAAGTTCTCCATAGGTGATTATGGCAGTGAAATTGAACCTTGTGAAATGTTTTCATTGAGGATTAGGGGAGAAATATAGCACGTAACCAGTCAAAAGTTCACAATAATTAAGACTTTATGATTTTGAAGTCTCTTACGATTTATTCAATCAAAACTTCAGTCTTCAGCATTCTTCAGAAATTAAACTAATATGCTAAATTGCTGCTCAGTTATTATCACAGGAAAAAAATATATTTTCAAATATATATTACAATTTAACAGTCATTTTAAATTAGTATTAATATTTTACTGCATTTATAACCAAATAAATGCAGCCTTGGTGAGCATATAAGACGTCTTTCACAAACATGTTAATTACTACACCTACTGAGGATCAGTTTCCTTTGCCTAATTACATGCAAACATGATGCTCACTTAAATTTGAGCATGTTTGGCACACGCACACACATGCATGCACACACACTCACCGGCCTGGTTGGTGGTGAGCGCGACGGACACGGCCTGCTCCAGACTGGGGTTGTGTTTGGACACCCCGTTGACAGCCCAGATCTGGAAAGTGTAGTTGGTGTGCGCCTGCAGCTGATGTACGGACACCCGCGTGGAGCGCAGACTCAGGCGCTGCGGAGAGTATCGCACGTCGTCTCCACACGGCGTGCATCTCTGCGTGTCTCTCACACACTGCTTACACACAACATTGTAGGTGAGATCCTGACGGCCTCCGGAGGAGAGAGGAGGACTCCACTCCAGCAGCACCGACGTCTCATTGACATTCGATATCAGATTGTGAGGAGCAGACGGAGGACCTGCGATAAACACACAGAGAAAGAGAACAAGAACTTTAAGTGCATGACCCTTACATAAAAACAGCCTAGTACTTCTTTAAATTAAAAAAACACTATTTCTATCTTTTGCGGTACCGTGTCACTTGGAAATATCTGTTTATATTTCCAAACATTATTTTTTGTCATTAATTGTAATAATGCAGTGAGATTATTGTCTCTGGATTGAGTCTGTCTCCGTTTGTTCTGTTACTTCATGTGATTCAAGACAGACTGGTGATGATCAGATCATGACAAAAATAATGTCATTTTTCACATTATATTATATTATATTGTACTTATGCGAGTACCGTTTTGTGTATTCTAAAACTTATCATCCACTCTGAATAGTAGGATGAAAGAAGAGAGACAGAAGAAACGAGAGAAAAAACAGGAACAGAAGGAGAAGATGAACAGCGTCTGTTCTACAAAGAGATAGAGCTGGTCATTAGTATGGAAGAGAGAGAAAGAGAGTGAGAGAAAGAGGACAGACAGACAGCTGGTAGAGTGAGACTGATACTGTCTCATTTAAATTCATTTATTTGATGTGAGGAACATCTGCTGCGCATAAAAGGATGTAAACAGAAATAATCACATGCCCATGCTCAACATTCTATTAGAATTTTTGCTTTCAAGCAGTTATTTCTATACAGTGGGTACTGAAAGTATTCAGACCCCCTTCTATTTTTTACTCTTTATTATATTGCAGCCATTTGCTAAAATCATTTAATTTCTTTTTTTTCCTCATTAAATGTACACACAGCGCCCCATATTGACAGGAAAACACAGAATTGTTGACATTTTTGCAGATGTTTTAAAAAAGAAAAACTGAAATATTTAACTCAGGTGCTGTCCATTTCTTCTGATCATCCTTGAGATGGTTCTACACCTTCATTTGAGTCCAGCTG
>JAUMHQ010000075.1:15106050-15123814 GCA_032361165.1 Enteromius paludinosus | reverse complement strand
TTTTATTATTTTATATATATAAATATATATTTATATATATTTTTTTTTTTTTTTTTTTTTTTTTTTTATTAAAGCTACCAAGTTCCAGAAATGATTCACTAGGTGGCTGTTTTCTTCTTACATTTTTAATATGGTTTATGTGAATATGCATTAATGATATTGAACATACTGGTGTTGTGATATCATGTGGAAAGTTAAAAAAAAAAAAAAACGCAAATATGAGATCAGTGAAAAACGACTCTCGAAAATTTGCCACAAATCTAATGTAAGAAATAAGAAATGTTTGTTACATTTAGTTGAACTGTGCTTGTCTATGTAAATATGCTATAGTCATTATTGAATTGAACAGACTGGCTCTCATGACAGATTTATTTTCTCAAAACAGATATAATTTCTTTAATGTTTTTTTCTCATTTTAGGAGCTTGACAGATGCATTGAAAAGAAAGGAATCAGAGGCGCTGGAACAACACAAGGGTGAGTAAATGGCATGAAACTGTACTTTTTGATCAACAGGTAGCCAACAAGTAGGCTTAAGTGCGTGCATCTTCATGCTGACTGAATGAGAATCAAGGCAAGTGAATAAACAGAACCGAACAGCAAACAGTAAACACGGGTTCAATCGGGGCAGAAGAATACAGACCACAGACTCAAAACCCATGTCATGGAAATGGAGCCGCTGGAGAATCTAGAGATATTCTGCCTTCTGTAAATACACAGAGTGCCTATATGTGTGTGTGTTCAGGTCTTTGGCATGTAAAGTTAGCGTGTAGTATGTGTTTTAAGATATTTTAGCTCTCTGCTATGTAAACGGTGCGGTCACTAAAAGCATCTCCATCCGCCGTTTCTCTTTAGCTCTGGGCCCTCGTCGCTTAAATTCAATATTCAGGGGCGAAATATCACCCCGAGTCCATTTACCTCGTGCGTTCATGTACACAAAATCCACCCAAGGACTTTCATTAATACTGTGGGACGGCGAGCGCATATCCAGCAGGCTTTTGCACTTAGTTTTGGTTGGGGGCAAGCGGCAGAGGTCCAAGATAAAACCATATGTGCGTTTGTAAAGTTATTCTCTGTGTGTGTGTGTGTGTGTGTGTGTGTGTGTGAGCGATTCTCTTGGGGGCAGGTAATGAAGAGAGCTAATTGAGCCAATGACATGCCCCCTCGCCATCAAAAACAGCCAAAAAAAGAAAGACAAAGACATGCACAAAAGAAAGCTTGGGAACAAATACAGCGTCTCGGAGAGGGGAGAGCAAGGCGGGTCCTTTTCAGCGCCGAGGTTGGCTGAGCGACTGCCCGACTACATTAAGCAGTACATAGAGAACTAACAGATGCCAGAGACCGAAAGGATGAGTGACAGCTCGTGGGCCCATCTGCCCCCCAGCGTTTAGGAACAGAGAGAAACAGAGGGAGGACTTGACTTGCTAAAGAGCAACTGTGACCCTCGCAGCTGCCCTCAAACAAGCACACGTTTCAGCTCCGAACCAAATGTGCTCTTCGTCTGTTTAGCCTCTTTTGCTTTGCTCTCGAGTCACTTTTGATACTTTTTTTGCTTGTGTGGCTTTTGTAAAAGAAGCTAGTGTGTGAAAGAGCATGCAGTATGCCACTAAAAACATTTTAAAGTAGACTTGGCATCAAGTAATTCATTATATCACTACTATGCATTATTATCAAAGTTTGTGTAGAAGTGTGTTAACTGATCAAATGTTGCTGAAACTTTTATTCAAAAAGGATGCATGAATTGATCAAAGTACAGTAAAGGCTGTAACAAGTTTTCAACAAGTTTCTTGAGCAGCAAATCAGCAACTCATTCCTAAAGGATCACGTGACGCTGAAGACTGGAGTAATGACGCTGAAAATTCAGCTTTGCACCTCAGGTATATATTATATTTTAAAATATATTCAAATAGAAAACAATCATTTTAAAATATAATAATATTTTAGAATATTACAGATTTTACTGTACTTTTTTTGATCAAATAAATGCAGCCTTGGTGAGCAAATAAGAATTCCTTCCAACCAACAGCAGTGTATCTTATTCTAAAAATATATAATATATTTCTTCATACTGGAGATGGAATATCAGGCCAATGCATCACCTGTCACTCTAAACCTTTGATCACTGGAGGTCAAACGCCAATGACCTCGGACTGCTCTGAATAACAGCTCAGAACACATATTCAAGTGTTTGTTGGGCATCGTCTGAAACAACGTAACACTTTTTTTTAAAACAAACTAAGCAAGAATCTGCACTTTGTGGTTGTGATTAGGTGAGTTGATTTACATGTAAGTCCTATAGACTCACTTATCATCTACTGAATAAAAAGCAGCCGCCCTGAACTCTCTCTGTGTTGTTCTCGTGCTGTCTGACACACACATACTGTCGTTCTGCCTTCAGGGCCTGGACTCAAGCAGACACGGATTCCTAAGTCTGCTGACCCTGACACTGCACGCTGGACACAATGGAGACAGTTTTGTTTGGGGGGTTTCCCCGCATTGTCCATCTAACTGTACTCCTCTCACTGTCTGCCCTCGCTCTGTGCCATAAAAGAGAGCAGTGCATGCTTTAATATTTCATATAAGATCAGACCAAAATAGACTGAATTTTTCACCTGTAACTGCTAGAGATTTTAAGCCTAGCCTAGTCTTCTTGGTGGTGCATGTGTGTTTGTGCGCATGTGTTTGTGTTTGTTTTGGCTTTCAGAGTGAATTACGACCCGCTGACTGCACACTCCATGGTGCCACACAAACCATCCTGCACTGGGCCAGTTGGCCCTGTTTGTGTACGCATGTGTACGTGTGTGCGCATCCATGCGTGTGTTTACATGTGCATATGTTTGGCGGCGTGTGCATATGTGCGCATTATAGAAGCGCCAATCATTTTACACTTCTGAGCAGTATTTTCTGTTTTGAGCATATCTGCTCCAATAAGTCACAATGCATGCTGGGAAGCGAATACGGACCATTCTCAGAACTCAGAGAACATTTAAGAGAACTTTGAGAAATTAAAACGTTAATTAAAATGTTTTTGTAAGCTGAGAAGGCTCTCTCAAAGTTATAAATAAACACTCTTGAATAACAGTTATCTAACCATTCTCAGAATATTATCACAAAAACATTATTTATACATAATTCAATAAATGTTTTATTACAAGATGTTTGTCTAAGGTTTCCTAAATGTTACAACTTATTAGTTTCAGGTGGTTCCAAATGTTAAAAAGTAACATTCCCGAAATAATTGATTAAAAAAAATAACAAAATGGAATGTTTTCACTAATGTTCAACCAAACAATTTTTTTAAACTGTGCATTTTGAATGTTCAGAGAATATTCATAATAGGAATGTTAGCAAAATGATCATAGAATATATTTTTGTTCGCTGGGAGGCCTGCAAACTGCGAGGTTTCATAAGCTACAGTCTCCCCGCACACATACGCCAACATCTTTGAGTCTTTAAGAAGATATATGGAGACAGTGTGAAGGAAAGTGTGCAGGAATCAAGATGTTGCCTATTCAAAAGAAGGGTGTAAATACTGAACTCAACTTGCCTGTGTCTCCCAGTAAAGGAGGGGCGGTGGGAATGGAAGGGACTGACAACGGCCCACAGACATTAACCGAAAATGTGCCGCAGGCCAAGAGAGGTAGAACGGGGCATGAGGAGCAGGGAGGAGAAAAAGAGCAAGGCGTGTTTGACTCATTGGCCAGATGAAAGAGAAGTTCAAATAAAGAGCCTGATTTAATCGGCTCGGGCAACTCGTCTTTCTTGGACCGCGAGACGGGCAGAGCGTGACGGACGGGCTTTGTGGCAGCGCGCATGACGAGAGGCTCGCCCCCATTGTGACCGCCGCTCCGGGCCATGAAGGAACAGCCGAGGAGAACACTGGTCCCTATTGACGGAAATAGCCTATAATAAACTCCCATCGCCATTAAGAGTGACACTGCATCCCGATCAGTATTATTTAGGGAGCTGAAGTGGTGTTAGCAGGGCATCAGAGGCAGTCAAATAACGTTCACCTTAATTAGTCACGCAGGGACAGGCTGTTAGCTCATTAAATATCATTACAGAACAGCAAAACATCAGTCACTTCAGCTGTCGGCCAGTAGGCTGCAAGAAGGCAAAAATAGACTCTCTTCCACTGTTTTTTATCAACTCCTTTTGAGCCTCTTTGCACAAAAATGCTACAGCTGTCCATACTTAACTATTCATTGTGTTGTCATGTTTTAATATGTATAATAATTTCTCCTTCAGAGTCTCACAGAAAGAAAGTCATAGGTTTGGAATGATATGAGTGCAAGCGAATTGTCTTCTTTTTTAATGGATTATCCAGTTTGTTGTAGCCTATGTACAGTAACTTATATTTTCATAAAATGCTTTATTGTTTTTTTCATTTTAAGTGAAATGCAGAACTCTTTTTACAGATTTCAAAACTTTTTTCTTCCGCTCATGCCTGTTGCATAATATTTATTAGTATTGTTGGGAGCTACTGAGTATTGGTAATCAGTAACTAATCATTAACACAAAGTAGTTGATTAATATATGACCGACATTACAAGTGAATACGCCACATGTTTGTTCATAGCCTATATCTGCTTTATAAACCACCAATCAAAAGTTTGGGCACCCTGCTGTTCACTATTATCCTCAAATGTGTAAAATATTCATAATAAAGTCATCAAAACTATGAAATAGCCAAATACAAGTATGTAAAAAAAGAAAAGAAAAAAGAAACTGTTTAGATTCCATCTGTACACATTCAACAACTTTATAAAGTCTGCATCCTGAGATGATTTTGAACACTATTGAAAAGCATGCATTCTCAAGACACTTGTTGACTTGTTTATTATCCAGGTCTGTCCATTTAAAAAAATGTTTTGCTGAGAAATTCATGGCCTCATTTCTTTTTTTCTGTTACTAGCTAAAATGGTATGAACCTTTATGAGTTTGTGTCACTATTATAAGCCCCAAGTATTCAATCCATATTCAAGAAAACATGGCCTATAGGTCTTTCATCATTATAATTACATTTCAGTTCGCTAAAAGCACATCATTTACAATCCTGCCGCAGTTGTGTTGATATTAAAGCATAAAGAGTTTATAGGATCCACTCACATCTGTCAGCGAGAATCCCTTCGATGCTGTGTCCGCTGCTGCGGGCTTGTTCTTCCTGCTCGCGCTTTTCGATGTCCTCTTCATCCTCCTCCTCCTCCTCGTCTTCACCTCTCGCGCCATATCGGCCTCTCATGATGCGGCTTATAGCGCTCACTGAACAAGAGTCGAACCGATTGCGTAAGTGCTCTTAATATGTTTTCTAGCTTTTTATATAATAGTATGCATTTCATTTCATAAATGTTTCAGTGACTGCGACAAATAGCCTAGTCTGAGTGTGTCGTTTAAGTTTTGTGGTTACTAAAACTATTAAAGACACTTGCTGTATTTGCTAACGTAATTAGAGCTAGCTTTTCGCTTCCGCCGGGTAACCATAGCAACAGTAGGCCTCTGTCAATGTTGACAAAATTCGCGTTTACATTTTTCATTGTTTACATTTTTATTTTACATTTATATAGATCACAAGAGAATAAAAAAAATATTTTATACATTGAATGTTTTTTAAAGATGTTTCTTCCGCTCATCAAGGCTGCATTTATTAGATTAAAAATCAAGAAAAAAATAATATTGTGAGATATTATTTCAATTTAAAATAACTGAAAAGTTTTTAAAATGTATTTTATCCCCGCCCCCCTTATTGATTATTCATGAATAACAAGTAAAAAAAATGACCAAATATAAAACATCTTAAATGATAAAAAAACATCAGCATATTAGAATGATTTCTGAAAGGATCGTGTGACACTGAAGAGTTCACACACGTTATTTTTAGTTATATTGACGCATACCTGAGGGCACGTTGTTCCGGTCACAAATTCCCTCTTTGAGCAATTTATCCCGAATTTCCCAACTGAATATTCCGGGATTTTCCCGTTTATATTCCTCAACGCGCTTCTCCACATCTAGAGATGAAGTCTGTTAAAAATAATGATAAAATAAAATAAAAACAGTCTGACTCACTTAAACACTTATTTCAAATTGAAGCCCATTATGACTCATCGAGCTGTTGCTTTGAGTTTATCCACACATTTATTTGGAAATATCCCCGCGCTCAGCTGCAGCAGATGAGTCCGCGCTTCAGCGCCTCTCTATCGGCCTCACCTTGGGTCTAGTGCCGCCGATGGCTCCAGGCCGGATGGATCCAGTCTCTTGATAGCGGCACAGGATTTTCGACACGCAGCCGTGAGAGACTCGGAGCTGGCGGGATATCACGCAGGGCCGGATCCCGTGATGGGCCATCTCCACTATCTTATGCCGAATGTGGTTCGGTAGAGGCCGGCCGTTGATGAAAACTCCTCCAAGCTGGTTGACTCGACCCTGACCCATCGGAGTTGAAACTGCATCGAAGCCAGCCCAAATTATGACAGTGGAGAGATAACATAATTGCAGAAACATGAAAGAAAAAAAAATCTGCATAGCTTTTCCTAAATAAGGCCTAACTGCAGTACTTCTAAGCAAGGGGTAAGACAGCCTATAGGCTCCATGTGCATTTAATTCTCTGACATATTTCATGTGTTTATAAACACATGGTAAAAGGAAACAAAGAAAAACGTCAATAACTGCTGCTTTACATTTTAGGCAAACTAAAAGTGTTTTTTTTCCCCAGCCTATTTGATTTTATTGACTGAAACTCTGAGTAGCTATTGTGACAGATTAAATGCATTTAAACAAATAGGCCTGCTAGTCTATTGTTTATGATGCAAATATAGAAATAATGATTCAGATTAAAACTATTTTATATCAAGAACGTTTTTTTTTCAGTGACAGTGAAACAGTTCTTAAAACTGTATGAAAGGTACTTTGTAATAAAAAAAAAATAGCTGAATTTTTATTTTATAATTTTGAACATTCAACATAACATAATATGCGGCATATAAACATATTTTTAAATATTTAAATGTCAACAAAAGTTTCTATTAGCCTAAAAGTTAGTCTATTTATGCAACACGAATGGTTTGCACTTGGGCTTCCACTATTAATTGAAACATTTTCATGTGCATATTTAATGTAACATATTTTACCCTCCATTGGGAAGCCACTGCGGGGATAGTTCTGGGAGAGAGATGGACGCATCATCCTGGGAACGGTCCCTGCCAAGCCGCTCATTGCTGCAGGGCAGCGCGGTGACTAAACGTTCACTTCAACAGGCTTAAAAACGCATGGAAATATTCCACAATCAAAAACCAAAAGCATAAACTCCGATGATCTTTTTGTATCCCTCCAGGAAAAACATTAAAAATAAGGAGTCGGGATGAAATGAAATGTTATTAAATAGATGTAGTCTCTTCTCTTATGTGGTCCTCGGTCGTTGTTTTCATTATGTGGCGAGAATTATAATCGCAGCGTTATTGTTATTAACAGGCGTTTAGGATGAGCGCGAGTTCTCAAACTACTGAGACATGTCTGAGTTCGCAGAGACCCTCTTGTCTATTACTCGAACAGCGCGTTCTGATTGGTCCACAGGATCCCGTAACCGAGAGCTGATTGGTCGACGAAGTACACTTTGCTTCCAAAGTAGACAACGAAAATATTAAAGCGAGCGATGATGATGTGTAATTAAATTATAGTTAAAATATTATATATTGGCTACGGATATAAGACATAAATGCAAACACTAATAAATATAATAAAATGGTAAATTATAATATCGAAACCCGTTTTAATAGGTCTAGTGACAGTGCAACAATAATGTAATAAAACAAATCAAAGACAGAAAAGAAGAAATAAATCCATTTAAATGAAAAATTATTGACTTTGAAAGAATGGCTCTGTTATTTAACACTCTCTCTGACTGATCCACATACACACACACACAGTGACTTCAATGACATGTGGCTCTTTTGTTGGACTAAAAAGAAACTTCAAATGTTTTCTTTCTGCCTGCGCGCGGGGACAATGGGGCGCACGCGGGAGGGAAACACGCGGGGAAACGGGGGTCCTTTCACGTGCAAAACACTAGGCTAGATTATTCTCTCTTACTTAAAAAGTTAAATCAACGCCAAAGAGGCTGGACCCTGGAGACACCGAGCCAACCATTTAATGGTTAACAATGATTGTGTGTGTGAGCGTGTTTGTTAATGAGTTTCTATTCGATGCATTAATTGCATTATTCATTATTTTCCTGTCAGGTTCATATATTTTTATTACATAATTATCTGCTATTATATATATTTGTACATTTACAGAGGCTGCATATGAATTCAGAACATTTCAATTTTCATTCTAAAAAACAAGTTTCTAAATAGAACCAAATACATATTTAAAACAAACGGAATATTATGCATTTATTTCCTGCTTTATTGGCATGGTGTGAGACTGGAAAAAAAATTATAGTAGACTACATCTACCTCATTAAAAATAAATCGTTTTTCTAGGTTCTTCCCATTTTATGCAGCATAAAAACAGAGGGTGATTGTTTGAAAGGAACAGAACAGGCGGCGGTATGATGCATGTTTCAGGCTTTGAAACACCGGATCCGCGTGTCGAATCCATTTCTGGAGAAGCAGAGGTGCGCTCTGATGTGAGCTTAATTAGTTTTATTATCAAGGGTCAAATATCAAAATTCTCTAAGCAAATAGTGCCAAAATAATTTGAATCGGTTTTACAATATAGGCCTATGTGTATGAAAGTTATTAAAAAGTTTGAATGCCTATGCATTTAGTCCAAGACTAAGTTTTTTGATCACCTTACAAAATATATGTTTATTCAAAACTGTCATTACAATTAGACTAGGTTTGCCAGTGTATAAAAAAACTTGAAAAGTGTATAAACCTATATAGGAATGTAGCAAGAATTCACCATTTGACCATTTAATGAACTTCTTGAGCAGTGCATATGTTGTTGTGTCATTTGTCTTGTGATCTGTCTTGTCCAGCCTGAGGAAGGTCAGCACCCCTTTAACCTCAATTAGATGGGGTTCACTCAAAGTAAACGTAAATCCTCCCCAAAGACAACTTTTGGTAAAAAATCATCTGTCCTGCATTTACTGGCACAAGCATCCCTGAGCGCCAGGCTACAGAGAACGCAGGACAACCTGCTGAGGCCTAGCAAGGCACTGAAAACATGTATTATTCATTGTCGTGCTATAAAATAATCAGAATTCAAAGAGCATGTAGACTGCGTCATTGTATGCCAGCTAAATAAAGTTAGTATGCCAGGTCAAACTTCTCAGGTTTAAACGATGAAAAGCTACCAAAGGCAACTTACATGAGAATTCACAGTAACATTTAAATGATATTGGGAAGAAAATATGTAATTATTTATTCAACTTATTTTTAACGTTGTTGACGTTGATTGTTCGCGAAATAGAAGCTTCCGGTGTAATTCACTTCCGGTTATTTTACCTGTTCAAAAACAGGCTATGCCGCTTGTTGTCGCAAACTGCATCGTATTTGTCATATAAAATGTATTTTCGTAATCGTGAATACACTTGTTTGTCGCGCGAATAGTTTTACTATTTACGTTTTTGTTATTCTAAACTTTAGCGGCTAATACTTTTATACTTATATAAAAATATAACTTGCTCATAAGTGCTCACACATGCGATTTCATACACAGTAATATACAGGTATATATGAATTACATGGAGACATTCGGTTTTTTTATTTATTAGCCAACCAAGAGGTGTGTTCTTGTATGTAAACAGAACCATTTTAATGTGCAAATACAATTCAAACAGGTTTCACAACAATAATTGAGGCATAATAGTAAAAACACACATTTTCTAATTCTAATAAACATATTACAGAGTATATAAGGGCTGTGTACAAAGCCCATGACCCTACGTAGTGTTACTAATAGGGCTGGAGTGCATTAAGGGAAGTATAGTCATCCCAGGCAGTAACACTGGGTTCAGGTAAGTGCCGTGCAATCACTGGCCCAGTGTGTGCGGGAGAAACAGACATATAAACAGATGTGTGCACATCAGGTCTGATGGTCCAGACAGTCACAGCGATAGCGGTACCATGAGAACAAGGGGAGGTCACACCGAATGGTACAGAAATATCAATTTCATTGGATGTGAATATTTTGATCATCAGTTTCGTTCTTTACAGTTTGGTCCTTGTTTTTGTGAATTCAAGTTGACTGAGTTCACAGCAGACTGTTTCTGTTTCCTTTCAGGCTCACGTGTATGAAATATCTGGACCAGGACAGAGGACAAGAACATATTTTCTCTTCTCTTTATCCTCATCCCTGTTGAAAAGACCAGCATATATTGAGCTTTGAATGCTGGTGTGCGTTTCAGGTCTCTTGACCAGCAAGATTTTCTTAGTCCACCAGCTTTACCAGCAAAACAAGCACTAACCAGCAGTTTAGACTACTGTACAAAAGATTGGAGTCAGTAAGATGTTTTTAAAAACTGTTTTTTACTTTTTTAGTTGATCATAAATACAGTAATACTGTGAAATATAATTGCAGTTTTAAATAACTGTTTTCTGTTGTGTTATTACTCCAGTTTTCAGTGTCTTATGATAATTCAGAAATCATTCAGATTTCCTGGTTAAAAAACATTTCTGATAAGTATCCATGTTCAAAGCAGCTGCTAAATTTAATCTGAATTAATTAAAAAAAATAAAAATATCTCACTGCCCCCAAATTTTGTTGTTGGTCTTTTCAGCAGGGATCAAACTCAACTGAATATTTCTCAACAGAATGGCAGGAGGAGCTGTGAAGCTGGTAACCACATTACACAAACTGCACATTATACTACTTTCTCTACAAGTGTTGCTTTGTACAGCACGGATAACTGCAGATGATGGCCGTTTACTACCTTAACACTCAGGGAGATAACCTCTGCTTGTCTAAATCACTGCTGCAACAATTCAAATACCCCCACATTCACTTTATAAAAACTTCCTTACAAAAACCTATACACAAACGACTGCGTCACTACACTTGTCCACCAACAGAGGGCAGACCTGGTTCAATCCATCACATCTGCCTACAACAGCACAGCTTATGCATATCAAACGGTAAGCTCATAGAAAAATCACTTGATAATTCCTATTAAAATGTTCAATTCCTTTGATAAATAAGAAGTAAAGGCACATAATTTAAATTAGTAGTGATTGAAAATGATTTACACACTTTCATGTTTTTAATATTTCTCCTTTTGTGTTCCACAGATAAACAAGAGGATTCGAGAATCGAGTAAATGAATTGTAATTTTTACATATACTACCCCTTTAAGAATTAGATCAGGTAGGTTTATCATTCTAAAGAAAATGGCCTTTACCCTAATGGAAGGAAATTTAGGCCATCAAGTGTCCTTAATCATCGTCACAAAACCATTAAGTCTTAACAATCTGGACGATATATTCAGTAAGATGCTTAAGCAGGCTACTTGTGTTTTGCACTCAGGTTTAACAAGTCACGGTTAGCTAGATGAATTTAGCAGTTTGTCACACTAAGACAAATGAGTTATGGGAGAGATGCAGTTTCATAAGTGGGTCAGTAAACACTCGAAAGCACCTCTTGGCTGCAGTCCCAGTGTGCGAGTCTTTATCATTGATTTCTCTACGGCTGCATCCTGTCACTGCAAGGACACAGCAAAACTCTAGCTGCTCCTCAGGTGTCAGATTCCTGCTTGCATCGCCTGCCTTGAACATCTTTTCTAAATGTGCGGTCAGATTAGCCAGATTTTGTTGGTAAAAGCATCAGTTGTCAAGTTTATAAAGCACAGCTGGTGCAAAAGTCGCTTTACCAAGCAACCCGCGAAAATGCGTTGAGCAACTGTAAATGTGACCGCACCTTAACAGAGAATTGTTTACGTTTTCGCCAACACTTTTTAAATGGAACATCATCATATCAAATACCCTTGATAAATGACTGATTTGTCATTGCTTAATATAGAAAAGATGTTTGCAAACAAATTTCGGGACTAGTAATTAGCACGGCCGGCTCCTCGTTTCCTAATCAAGTCATCATCCTATCAGAAGAAGAGAAACCTCCTATAAATTGTACAAGCCCTCTCTCCTCAATATCTCCTTCATAGCATCCCTCCGCCACCCAAGACTCCTCCGTTTGTTCTATGCTTCTCCGGGGTACTCAGGGACCGGGCCGGATGCTGAGCTCTGACCGTTCCTCACGGACAAGAAGGGATAGAATCCCTAGGGCTCAGGAGTCCACCGATTTCCGAGCCCTGTCCCTGGACAGCACACCAAACACGCTTAATTATATCTATTACAAGCAAGCACGAACTCGCGAAATGGTAAAGCAGCAGCACTGATTCGATTAAGAAGGAGGCTTTCTTCAAGTAACAAAGGCTGACCCTCGTTTCCAAGCACAGTATCTAGTTTTTGTTTAACATCATGCAGGTTTTCTTCTAAACTAGGTACATCAGATACTGCTCGTCACAGGTTTGCGTGGTACAAAAATCCAATGCACGTCGGTAAAGTGAATACTAATGTCAATGCACTGTGATGCTACGCACATTAAAAGCTCACACAGACGATAGCAAAAAGAGATTGTCAGTTAGTCGTCAAACAACACGGTTTTACCGTGATAGATGCATAGGTGAAGTGGAGAACAAAGAGGTGGTATAAAATTCACAATTTCTATAGTAAAGCTATTGATCCATAAGAACAAAGAGGTCTTCTTTTCAAAGACCGAGTAGTATATGATACAGCGAGAAGATGACAACACCCAGCAGCTATTTTGAGAATATCATCCAATAATAGCGTTTGCTTGGCTGTGTTTTACCTAGCTACCAGTCTTTCTGTTAAATTCCAGTTAAAATCACATAAGTGCGGATTTGATATGAACTGTACTATGCACATTGGGGTCCAGAACTCTGAGACCACATTTTATTATTTAAACCTGGATATGAATAGAAGTATGTGGATTAAAAAATAAAATAAATTAAGGTTTTACAAAAAATGTTTTAAAAGAAGTACCAATTATACGTTGATATCCAGATTTGTGACTAGATTTACTCAGTGCCATCAATGCTAATGTCATGAATGGATACATGGGGAATGAATGAACTATTTGAAAGTTGTTTTGGATAAAAATATCTCCCAAATGCATAAAAATGTTGGGTTAAATAACAAAAACAATGCATTTTCACTAGTGGTTTTACTTTTGGACCCCACTCTACAGGCTGAATATCATTGCACTAGCAGCTAAATATCACACCGAATGGCAACTCTCTGGGTTTAACCCCAAACTATTTTTACAGCAAGGATGTACGATGTCAGTTCTTTTCAAGCTCTCACAGGTGTCCTAGCCAGACGAACCTCAGGTGGCCGTGCACAAATATGAGGCCCACGAAGAGCAGCACAAAAGTGGACAGGAAGGAGAAGATGGCGCCACACGTATCCGGTTTGCGGTGGGTGCCGTGGGACAGGTTCTGTATCTGATAGTCTGGTATGTGTGGCATAGGGGCATCTGATGCGCCACGGTATCTCCTTGCACTCAAGCGACATAAGCAGACACTTCTTGCTTAAGGTGTCCATGCACTCCCAAGATTTTGGGCTGAAATTGTTGAAAAAGTGGCAGATTTTGCACCCACACTCCTCGTCGGGAAACACTGGCCTGTACTATTAAATGATCTGATAATGATAACTAGTACTTCTGTATGCACTAAGTTTTTAGTTATTAGTTATATTTAGCACTTAGTTATTGAAATTACTTGTATGTTTCCCTAGTACTAAATGAATAGACACTTGTGTCACAATGAGGTTCCATTTGTTAACATTGGTTAAATGTATTAATGATTAATTCATCTTGGTTAATGTTAATTTCAACAATTAAATGAATGCACTATTAAAATTAAAAGCTGTATTTGTTAATATTAACCTAATGGACCTGAACTAACCAGAACTAATTATGAAAAGTTTATTTTAATAACTTTAATAAATATTGTGACAAATATATGCTCATCGTTCGTTGATCTAATGCATAAACTTACGTTAACAAATGGTCAATAAATAATCATTATACAAATATAAGCAATTGTAACTAAATGTTACTAGTGATTATACTGTAAAAAATAAAATTGAGAAGTTGGCCTGTGCTTTGCAAGGAAATGCTTCCAAAATGTAATCAAATGTGTTACTTGAGGTTTATTTGCAATTATTTGTGAACCATACTAGAGTGAAAAATGTTTCAAAGTAGCCTTATTTTTTCTTCATTATACTGGGATTGAGTAGGTGTATCTCAAATAATTACTTGTTTAGCTATGTAAAATATATGGTAACACTTTATTTTAAGGTGTTGCATGTACTTATACTATTATAATCAGAATGAATTATGCATAATTACATGAAAATAACCCTAAGTAAAACCAAAACCGTATGTAACTTTGGACCACAAAACCAGTTATAAGAAGCATGGGTATATTTATATACATTGTATTTATGCCAAAAATAAAAAGGATATTATGTAAAGATTATGTTCCATGAATATATTTTCTACTTTATATCAAATTTTAGTTTCTTATTAATATTTGGACAACTTAAAAAATTAATTTGCACCCTCAGAATCCTTATTTTTAAATAGGTGTATCTTGGCCCAACAAACCATAATTAAATGGAATGCTTATTCAATCAGCTTTCAGATTATGTATAAATCTCTGGTTCCCTGGTTTTGTGGTCCAGGGTCACATATAGTAGATAATTATATTATTCGGTACTTACATAATTACATTGTAACAAGTACACCTTAAAATAAAGTGTAACCAAATATACTGATAGTACTAGTAATATGAAAAGAAACTAACTGGTATTAATAAATGCTTTTAAGGGTTTGTCATACGACGCTCATCTCCTGTCACGCGTTTCTCCGGCTGGCGTTAGTGGTGGCCGAGGAGCGGCCCATTTCGTTCTCCGGTCGGTCTTTGAGCCAGTAGAGGAGCCAGGTTACCATCGCCGACACCATGGCGAGAATGCTGGCCACCGACAGGCAGAGGGGTCCCGCGGGCGAGGGCGGCCCGCCGTGGCTGTGAACGAAAATGAGGCCCATGAAGAGCAGCACTAGCATGGACAATAACGAGAAGATGACGCACACGCATCCGGTGGTCAGCGCGAGACGCCTGCAGTTTTGGCAGCTCTCGTAGCGCGAGACCGAGTCCTGGGACAGCGTGGTCGCGGTGGACACCGTCGTGGTGGAGGGCGTCGCGTGACCAGCCATGGACGCGTCTTCCTCGCGCCTGAGCGCCACGAGCGCGGGGTGCAGCGGAGGCCGTTGAGGCGGCAGAGCATCCTGAGGCACGGGGTCCGAGTCGATGTACAGAGGGAAGTCCTCGGTGACCTTGGTGTTGTTAGGCAGGTTCTGGATCCGGTAGTCCGGTACCGGAGTGCGGTGGCGGCACACGGGGCAGCTGATGCGCCACGGCCGCTCCTCGCACAGCTGCAACGCGTGCAGACACTCCTCGCAAAACGTGTGCAGACACTCCAAGCTCTTGGGCGCCCGACGGTCGTGGTCGAAAAAGTTGTAGCAGATTTTGCACTCGTATTCCTCATAGGGAAACGCCTTGGGTGCCGGAACACCGGGCGGCTCCGGCCCGTTAGCTGCTGCTGCATCCGCCACTGCTGCCATGGCATCTCGCGCTGCTTCACATCCTCCACACAATGAACGCGAGCCAGTCACGCGAGCAGCCTTTCCTTCTCTTTATCCGTCAGGCAAAGCTATTAAACCCGGACATTTTTTGTCGGGCCTTTAAAAAAAACAGGCTTATCCTCCGTGCACGCTGAGTAAATAATTAACCGTATCGTTCCGGTGATGTAATGACTTTAATTGCTCTCATCCAGAACCGATGGGCGGCTGCGGACGCGAAGGGAATCACCTCAATCAAAGCGTCAGACGCGCGTCCTGGTCAAACAGCACGAGCCTTTCGGCTAAACGATGCTGTGCACGTCAGTAGATTTAACTCCTTTTTTGCTGCCCAAACCTCTGTGTGTTCCTCCCTTGTATCATTCTGGCCATTTAACCGCGTTTATTCCTCATTGTGAGTCATCTACCTGTTTGACATTTCATCTGGCTCACGTGGTTGTCATGGAAACTAATCATCCAGAAACACTTGCCTCGGCTATACTGCAGCTTCATTCACAGACTTCTCAGACACCCTCCATTCAAATAAACATGTTTATTATGTTTACAGTTTTGTGGTGTTATATTGGGTACAATATTGAATTTACAATTTACCAAAAAAAAAGTAAATAAAAATGTTGGTCACTTTTACCCCATAAATAAATGTTTCTTCATTTTATTTATTTATTTTACTAATCAAACAAAACATTAATATAATTTTCTATTCACATCATGTTCTAGATCGAAGTGCCTTTGCTTGGTCACTTGATAATTTCTTAAAATTACTTTCAGATAGCCTACAGAAATATACGTCACTTAAAGACTAGAGTAACACTGGAATACAACTTTTTAAAGGCACAGAATCAAAGCTGGACTACCGCAGCAGGAATGACCCACCTGTGCAGGTAATTTTCCGTAAACATGTCAGCCAATCAAAGCAGCCACGAGCTTCTACGTCAGCACACTTTCAAGCTCTGTCACCTGCAGCTGTAAAACACCCCTGCACGCAGGTTGGGTGCGGAAGCGCGTGCGTGCACCAAGGGCTCGAACTCCGCGCGGCCATGTGGGGGTTCATCTCGTACCTGAACAGCCCCGAGCTGGTGGCCGGTTTCCAGCGGTCCTGCGGCCTGGTTCCGAGAGAGACGTGCTCGCAGGTTCAACGGAACGGAGTCGTTCACGCCAGTAGATCCGCTAAGGAAGGTCCGGTCACGAGCCACCGGCGCAAAGCGGAGCAGGTGTCGAACGGGACGTCACGCGCACACGACAGTAACTCCAACTATAAACCGGCCAGTTCACCGTGTGAAGCCCAAGGCGATGTAAGTAAATCAGATTTAAATGAGACTCTTCATTCAGGCGATTTAAAACCGAGAGGTTCTCAAATTCAAAGGCAGTGCTTTTAAAAACACAAATACCACAAGATTTTCCTGTTTCTCTGGTTGGTTTAGACTGTCAGATGTTTATAAAGCAATTTTTGATGTCTCATGTAGATACGTAAAAGAAAAAGTATTTTCAAAATGTTTTTAATATATACAACGTAAACTGACCTAAACATAAATCTTGCTTCTTGCATTAATAACATACTTTAATGCTAATAATAATAATAATAATAATAATAAAAAACATAGCCTCTCAGTTTTTAGTGTGGATTAAGCTAGTTATGCTTTAATATATTTTCATAATTAGATTTAATAATATATGCAAAAATGGGATTTTAGTTTTGTTTTGATTATAGGCTGTGTGAATATATTTTAAAATGTAATTTATTCCTGTGAGACAAAGCATCATTATTCCAGTCTTCAGCGTCACATGATCCTTTCAGAAATCATCCTAGTGTATATCCAACTAAGTGTCATGTGATTGTGGTTTGATGATGTGGTAAAGCAGTTTATTCTTCTAGATGAATTTCTCTGTGTTTAGGAGCATCCCAAGACTCGTTATGAAGTTAGGAACTGGCTCTTCTACTTCCTGTTTGTGACTTCGGCTACTCTGGGCCATGAGGTCTTTTACATCACCTTCCTGCCCTGCATCCACTGGAACCTCGATCCGTTTCTGTGCAGACGCCTCGTCAATATGTGGGCTGTGAGTGGCTGAGAAAATCACACAGACACACACATACACACACACACATGT
>JAUMHQ010000075.1:15074716-15090738 GCA_032361165.1 Enteromius paludinosus | reverse complement strand
AAAATGTCCTCATAAAACACCTACAAATTGTAATACCTATGTCATACCCATGTCATTATACAAATTTGTGTCCTCATAAACCACATAAACCCGCACACATCACTATAAATGTTATAACTCTTTAAGGCAGTTTGTAAACAAATACAATTTCATGTGACTTACGATTTCGTCCAGCTCGAGCCCAAACTCGAAACATAGTTCATCAAATTCTTCATCAGCTACAATGTGAATAGACAATAAAATGTCGTTATTAGAATAAATTAAAAAAAAAGATTTTTATGTCGCTTATGATTGCGTCATCAACAGGCTTCCGATTTGACATCTCAGCTTTTCAAATGAATGAAGAATAAAAAAACTACATTACAAGACATAAAGAACTACAGTATTCAAGCAGCACCAGAATAGAAAAACACATATTGAATATAAAACAAAGTGTTTATTGAATTCGGTAAAATCTCGGAAGAATTTGAATCTGATGCAATCGCTGCGACACACCGGAGAAGTAACTTATATTTAAATATTTGCTGAGTCTCAAAATTAATTCGTTCAGTAATTATGAGACCAGTAGAATAAGTGATGTGTAAAATGTAATCTGTTTTTATAAAGATATTGCTCCATCATTTCCCCACATATGCAGACGCAATCAGCCAAACACACACACTGAACACATTTTCCCTGCTAACAACAGAGCCGTGAAAGCGCTCGCTTTTATAAAACAAATACATGGTAAACCCTTACTGTATTTCTTTCCCAGAGCTTCAAAGAGCAGATCTCTCTTCACGCTGACTGTCGGCATGGTCGCAGCTGATCACCGGGGTCTGATCGGAACCGGAGGGCCGAGCGTCACAGGAACTCCACGTTTCAAAATAAAGGTCCGATTAGAACGACATGGAAAAGGCTTAGATTTAAAAAATAAAAGTCCAAACTGGACCCTTGAAAATTTAGGTAGACATGACATACTAAGCTTCTTATATTTTGAAGAAATTATAAAAAATTAATTCGTGTGTATTTTATATGACGGGATTTTTGGAATCTTTATTTATTTATTTACGTATTTATTTATTTAAAAATTACCAGATTTCTATGTTAAAATATTTATGAAATAAATTAAAAAATATATCATTGCGTGTTCTGGTCTGTTGGTGATCAAAATAAATAAATAAAAAAATTAAATTAAATTAAATAAAAAAAATAAAAGAATAAATAAAAAATGTCACCACAGTTGTTCTCCGGTCCGCGGCGTGGCGCTCTCTCCCCGCGCTCATCAGTCCTCAGTGTTCGCGGAGGGTTGTGTCGAGTTTCTGAGCGTCTCTCATGCGGCCTTCAATTCGAAAATCCAGTTTACACATGTTTGTTTTGGTCCAGGAGAATATATCCAAAGACGTATTGAGTCAATAACGCTCATGGACATGGAAGCGGTGAACGCCTTTAACGGGGAGGTGAGATTTCGCGTTTTATTTCCCGTTTACCCCTTAGCATTAGCCGAGCGCGCGCGCCCAGCGACTCCAAAACAATCCGTTTATGTTTGTTTGTTGCTCGCTGATGGATGAATGGCATAGTTTTTAATGCAGCTTAATATTCCAAAGTCAAATAAATCCCAAAATATAGCTAAACGGAGGTGATATTAGTATGAATGTTGTTATTTTTGTTTAGTGACCTTCCCCCTGTCGTTCTGTCAAACCGCGCTTCGTTAAAAATCAGTTTGAGTGCTTAACAGCACGTTTATGGTTTACAGAGAGATTATTAAAAACATAAACAATATTTTAAGTTGTATAATCTAGGTATTACCTGTTCGTTGTATTAGAATTAAATGTAGAGAGAACTGCGATGGCGCCCCCTATAGAGCCAGATAACTGATCAACTTTATTGATGATTTAATCTAATGTTATGAGGGTGTTTCTGAACTCAAAACCGAGGTCTGCCGTTTTCATTCAGTTTGTTAAGAGTATAAAAGCGTGTTTTATTCATTTGGACATTTTCTGTGTTTTCAGAGGTTTTGAGATTGAGTTGGCCAGTAACTTAGCTGAACGTTTTGTTTGTCATTTCTGATGTTTTGCTCTCGGTTCTTTCTTGGTCTACATTTCTTCGTCCTACTTTCTGCCCTATAGATGCAGTCCATGATGGACATGACTCCCCCGATCTCTCGAGCTAAAATGATGTCTGTAACCAAAGCAGGAATCAAAGCAATCAAGGTACTTCAGGACAGAAGTGGGGAAGGGAAGGGGTTTTGATAAATTCTGAAGATATTTTTTATAGTTTTATTTGAATTATGTTCCTATTATTTTGAGTTTGCAATGTTTCGTTAATCTAAATAAGGGTTTAAAGAATCTGTTTTACTAGCACAACCATATACTGATTGTGTTAATCAAGAATAGTTCACATTGAAATTGAAAACTTGCTGGAAATGCTCTACAGTATATGGGTGCCGTCAGAATGAGAGTCCAAAGGGGTCATTAAAAAATCATCACAATAATCCTCATGGCTCCAGTCCATCAGTTTACATCTTGTGAAGCCAAATGCTGAAAACTAAATTCATCATTTGAACTTAAAATCATTGTTTTCTGGCTAAAATACATTGCTTTCTCCAGTGGCATACTCGTTTAATCTAAATCAGGAGAGAAATGAGCACAGATCAAGCATTGTTTACAAAATACAACAAATATATCAGTGGGTTTTGTATGTGAGAGGACAACAGGTGCACTGGAGGAAGCGATTATGGCCAGAAGCGATCAAATCAGCTGCTCGGACTCTGATGACACCCGTTCATTTTATACTGTAGGAGAGAAATATATAAAAATTCCCATTTAAACCTAGTTTTCACGTGTTGTTTGATAGTTAAACCTGATACTTCATGTTTTTTTCCCTTTTATTTCTTGGTGTTTTGACGTTCTTTGTGACCACACTTACACACTACACTTATGTTTCTGTTAATATTTAGTTGAGTCTTTCTTTTCTGACTGAATTTGCATGATTTATTTGCTTTGTTAGCTTTACAAGCACGTTGTTCAGATTGTGGAGAAGTTCATCAAAAGGGTATGTAATAATTATACTGACAACATTCTTGTATTGATGATTGTTGTCGTGGAAAGATTGAATGCCTTTCTTTTTTCCATCAGTGCAAAGCAGACCTGAAGGTTGCTGGTCTCTATGTGATCGACTCAATCATCCGACAGTCGCGTCATCAGTTCGGCACGGACAAAGATGTGTTTGGTCCGAGGTTTTTGAAAAACTTCACTGTCACGTTTCAGAACCTTTTCCAGTGCCCAGCCGATGATAAGGTAGTGAATAATTACATCCAGTGAAACGACAGCGAGGTGTTTCTGTGCTGTGGAATTTTATTGGTGGATGTTTTTGTTGTCGTCGAAATGTAGGGGAAGATATTGCGTGTGTTGAATCTGTGGCAGAAGAATGACGTGTTCAGCATGGACATCATTCAGCCGCTGGTGGACATGGCCACAGATCCTGTGCTTCCTGTTGTGGAGAACGGAGTCACAGCAGCCGGTAAATATGCACAAGAATGAAACGTTGGATTATAATCAGATAAACTATTAGGCATTGACTAATATTAGACACGGTTTAGTCACGCAGAGTGTAGATGTAGTCACACATGCAAGTGATTTACTTGCAATGTAGAGGGTTGCTTACCGAGCCTAAAGTGGTGAGTAGTAGTGCCGAATTGTTTTTGTAACTTGTATCCTGTTCAAACCAGCAGCCTCTGAACCTGCGTTTTTTGTGTCTTTTCGTAGCACCTCCAGCCGTGCCAAAGCCAGTGGAAATGGTAGTGCCAGAGCTAGCACCAGCACCGGTGGTGGAGACGGCAGCAGCCCCGGCCTCCCTCCAGAACCCAGTGGCCCTTGCTGCAGTCGCCCAGCTCCTCCAGAGCACAGGGGGCGTAGAGGTAAAACAACACTCACTGCACTCAAACACCAAAGACTTCATTGTTCAAGTAACAGATTATTGACCATAAGATATGAAGAGTACAAAGGAGCAACCAGGCACACACACACTTTTGTAAATAAAATGAAGATTATTAGAGTGTGTTCTTTCTGCTTCAAAATGTAATTTTTAATTCAAAGCATTGTTGTTTCTGAATAAAACTTGTTTTGAGATGCTTGACTGACTTCATAGTGTCAATGAAATGTGCTGACATTTGCATTAGTAAATGCTGAAATTACCATTAAAATAAAAAAAATGCTATTGAAGTTTTAATTCTTAGTTCATGTTAACTAATGAACCTTATTGTACCAAAAAAATGAATGAGAATATACAATTATTTACGTAGTATTAAATATTTGAATTTTGATATTTAATCTGATATGTTTGTGTGCTAGTTACAGCAGCTGATCCAAACACTCCAGTTGGCTGGAGGGGCGGGGCTTCCTCTGCCCACTGCCCCGCCCCCTGAGCAGAAACCATCATTAGCTAAGGTAAGCGGTCTGAATGGTTCAGTGTGATGGTTCACAACCATTCTGACATAACCCACACATCCATAAATGTCTGGTTTGGTAATCAGTAGTGTGGATTCTGAAAAATATCAGTCTTATCTCGCTGGTCTTATGCTACATAGAAACCACAGAGTGAATGTGTAGTTTAGCGCTATTCATTCAGTGTCAGTAACACTGTGTTTCTGGTTCGACTCAGTCTCTGCTGGATCGATTTGATTATGATGATGACCCTGAACCTGTGGAGGAAAAGACCGAACCTGCCCCTGCTGCTCCCATTACCATGTAGGACATAATAAACTCTCTTTCCCCTCTCTTCACATAAGGTTAAATCTTTTTTTTTTCTAGTATAGATTTAATATTGTCATTCTTCACAGAAACCTCCCACCAGAATTACAGCAAGCCCTGCAAGCTCATCTTCTAAGCCAAATTGTTAACCAGGTAATTACTTGACCAACAGAGCTTTAAAGAATAAGGACATGTCAAAGATAATGGATGTTAAACATGAATTATAAGTAATAACACAAGGTGTTTGTTCATGTCCAGACACAGATGCAGGGTCAGATGGTGTCTCAGAGTCAAGTGCCGCCCCAGGATCAGATCTTAGTACCTCAGGAGTTCCCAGAGATGGTTCAGACCCAGTTGCTTGATAACACTCCTCAAGTCTTTTTTGAGAGTGCCATACAGCCCAGTACAACACAGCAGGTATAGAGCATCATCTCTGCACCTTGATTGATGATTGTTTTCTGCATTAGGAAATTAATAGGGCTAAATGCTACAAAAGTCATTCTGGAGTTTCTGATGTAGGACCGCCCACATCAGTGACGTTAAATACATTCCGTATGTCTGTTCATTTCAGGCTTCAGCTGAGGGTGAACGCTTGGTGCATGATGGGAAAGATCGAAGACACAGCAGAAGGATGGGATCGAGGTATGTTTAAGTGAATGCTCTTGAACTGAAAGTCTCTTAAACAGATTGCGGTTTAATGTTTTGAATGTTGTGTCTTTCCAGGTCTCCGCGGAGACGATCGTCATCGCGCTCGCGGAGATCGCGGTCCGGTTCACGTTCCCGCCGAGAACGGTCGAGGTATCACCGCACACGTTCCCGATCCAGAGAGCGGCGAGGCCGTTCCTCGCCGGGCCGATCAGAGGAGAGGAGAGACAGAGAAAAGGACAGAGAGCGACGACAGAAAGGACTTCCGCCCATCAAGAAGGAAACTCTCAGTGGTATAGCAGACTTTTGCACTTATGTTAATGTGCACTCATATATATATATATATATATATATATATTTAAATGTATAATATGAAATATATTCCATAAATATGTCTTAATCATGAAGGTGCATGTTTTTTTTTTTTTTTTTTTTTTTTTTTTTAAAGCATTGACTCATTGTGTTCCGATATGCTGGTCAGGTGGTCTTGTTTTGTTGTTTTAGTGTGCAGTACTACATTATGGATAGGACAGCTGGACAAAAAGACTCAGCAGCAGGACATCATGAGTCTCATGGAGGAGTTTGGGCAGATCGAGTCCATCAACGTGAGTATAGATCAGTCACATCAATGTGTGTATATATATAAGATGAAAAATAACAGTGAGGTCATTAACCGTGTTTCCATTACCCTTCAAATTACACTTAATGGAAATGCGTCAATTTCACAAAAACTCACCGGGCCCCTCCTACTTAGACTTGACGCGCACACAGGTTGCCAATTTGAAGACACCAACTGGAATGAGTGCAATGACAATGGAATTTCCCCCAGGTGCTTTCAAAACAAGATTGGGTAACCTGGCAGTGGGCGGGTTTCACAAACCCAAACATCCTGCATTCTGGGCTGGAACGCACATTTTCAAAGGAGAATAATTGACTGTAGCATTGTTTTTCAATTAAAATATTTTGAAAGCTATCTGAATGCTTAAAAAAGTGGCACGAAGCGGAGATTCTCCGCGTGTTTCTCATTTGGATATTCAGAGGCTCCGTAGCAGACGTGACTGCGTCATTGCATTTTGAAAAAATTTGATTCGTCAAAGAAATCCAATGCATTTCGTTACTCTGAGCCAAACAGGAACGATTACTGATGCTTAGTCCCGACCCCGTGCACAGATTAGTGCAAACGGTCTTGCGTTCAACCAATAAACATAGGTTTTGGCCCTTTTAAACACCTTTGGGGGGGGGGTTTCAATGGAAATTTGAATGAGCACAAAGTGAAAGTAAAGTATATCGTGCGTGCATGAAAACAAACACAAAATAACACATTTGCATGACAGCACACGGCAAAGTATTTTGACATCAAACAAACCAAAAACAAGGATGAAACAGCGGCGGTGCACATCGGATAAAGCGCTGGAGTTTAGGTATCATCCGTTCAGCGGTTATATTATGTACTTCTATAGTTCATTATTCGCACAATTTTTTTTTTATGTAGTGCACTGTATATTTCTCACACGTTTTGTGTGTAGTTTGTGAATCATTTGCACTGTTTGTATTTTTGTTGCTGAAGATTATTTCATTGCTTTCATTATTAGCTGCACGGTTTGTGTTTATTGTTCGTTTATCAGATTGACAAAAATTGTCTTTTTACTGTGACTTTTCTCTATTTTCTTTCTCCCTAAATGTTTTTGGACATGTCTATATTGTTAGGAAACTAAATGGACCGGTTTTTCACTGAAAGCGCTGATGACAAGATTGCAATAAATGGCTATAACTTGCTTTTATATAAAAGTTTATTTGGAAGTGCAAAACTTTCTAGAGAGAAGAAAAATCCAAACTTCAGGAGTTTCTGTTTGAGTACATAGTAAAAAAACACCAAATTGTTGCTTGTGTTTTTATTTAAATTCTATTAACTCTTAGAAAAAACAGAAGGAAAATTGAGAATTTAAATGATCTACGCTTAATCTTCAAGTGAATGAAAAAACAGAAAAGTGCAGGTGTGTCAGGCGCCCCAAAAACGCTCTAGGTCTAGCTCTAGGGTTAAATATATCTTCTAAGCAAGAAATAAACTTTTAAATGAGCATTTAAAGCATCACATGTAAACAAGGCAGTCCCAGAATGCATTGCTTTTTATGTGTATTTTTGGAACGGAGCCGGTATGTAAAGCCTGCTGGAAAAATGTGCATCTCTTCCGCATTTAAAATTTGTACATGTGAAACCAATGTGATCTCTTTGCTTAAATTTTGCATTGATAGCTTTTTTCTTTTTAGCATGTACTAAAGTTGAACTGTTTTTATCAAATTAGATGATTCCTCCCAGAGGTTGTGCCTACATTGTCATGGTGCACAGACAAGATGCCTACACAGCCCTGAATAAACTCAACAGAGGGGCTGTTAAAGTCAACCAGAAAACCATTAAGGTACCGTAACAAATCTTTTCCTCTTGCCGAGAGAGAGTTATTATTGATTATAACATGACTCTCTTGGTTACTTTTAGCATACTCTTTTATTCAAACCAAGAACATAAGCGATTTGTTACAGAACCAACAATATTGCTTAGTCAAGTTAGGAAATGATGCTTGACTCTATATGGTCAGTCGTAGAATTCTGTGGGTGTAATTATTTGTATCGGGAATGCACGATTTTGTCAAAAATCATGATTGCCAATTATTCCTTTGAAATTGTAATTGCGATTGCGATTGACACAGTTTACACTGCCTTTATTGCTTTTCTGTAGTTTTAACCCTTAGATGTCAATCATGCATTGGATTGGTTGTTCCTCTAAACAAAGTAAATTAAAAAAGGATGCAAAACGTATGTTCAACTAAAATGAAAACAATGCAAAAATCCTTAAGATAACCTGTGCAAAAAACCATCTAACGCACACGGAATAACATAAGTGAGCTTTAATTGGCAATTTGAACGATAACATAATTGTGGCGTCCGTAGTTGCGATTTAAAAAATAAAAATCAATTCTGCAGCCCTAATTTGTATGATGATTATTGGTATAATTAGCCTTTGGCTTAGGAGTGAGTTTACTACATAGCTGTGCTAGTTCTGTTTCCTGCTTCACTCCTTACCTTCCTTCTCATGTAATTATTTGAAGGGTTAAGTAAGAAGCTAATTTTGTGAATTATTATTTTATGTCTGCGAGTAAACTTCTAGACAATCTCTAGTTAGAAACATCTATTCTTGAACCAGTGTGTTTGCTGCTGGGTGACTTGCTCGGTTCCTTTCGGTCAGATCTTATGCTTGCGTTTGTGATAGCTTATTTTGAATCTATATGTGGGCAGTTTTTTTAAATCCTTGTCCTTGGTCAGATCGCATGGGCATTGAATAAGGGCGTAAAGACGGACTTGAAGAAGTTTTGGGACGTGGAGCGGGGCGTCACGTATATCCCATGGGATAAAGTGAAAACCAACGATATTCGAAATCTTCAGGAAGGAGGCTTGCTTGATGCTGAAACACTCAAACCAGGTAAACGCCCACATATGGGTTCGCTTCAGCTACTAGTTTATTCTTTGTCACTTTTGAGACTTTACATGAACGTATGTGATATTTACATACAAATATTGTTACTTTAGAGTGGAAAAGTGTGGCCCATCCGGCTGTGCCAGTTACAGAAGGACCTGAAGGAAAACAGGAAGAGGGAGCTGCACTACCAGCGGTATTACAGGTAAAATACGAGGGGTTTCCTACAGAACTCCTCAAGGGTGTTCAGTGTCTCGGTCAAATTTTCTGCTCTCGTTTTGTCACGTCTTCGGGATATGGGAGGCAAACAATGTTTCTGTGTTCTTTGCTTTGCACTGACGCTTTACTGGTGCATGGTTGCCAGCGTTTTTGGCGAATGAAGAGCCATAGAGTACAAAATAAAACAAGGTTAGTGTCATGACTGTCTAGTTTCTTTCCGTGTTTCCGTGGCATCGCTTTCAGTGACTGCTTTCGGTCACTGCTGTTCTCTAGTAGAGCTGTTTTTGCATAAATGTGAGTCTGTATTGAGCCAATTCGTGTTGGTTGACTTGTCGCACACAAAAAGGCTCTTCTAAATCTGTCGTATGTTGCAACTTATGAGACTTCATTGAAGTTGTTTGATACGACTTACAAATGTTTTGTTGCTTGGATTGCTGCTCGAAGCAATATATCATCCAAAGAAGAACATTTGCTGAAATTTTAGGCCATCTTCAGGCTAAGCTATAAATTTTAATCCTTCATCTGAACTGGGTGAATTTGAAGAAAGGTAGAATTGCATCATTTTCTCATCAAATGCATGCTCTGCAGTGAATGGGTCCCATCAGAATCAACTGTCAAAATAATAATCCACACTTCAGTTCATCACTAAGATCTTGTGAAGTGAAAAGCTGCTTGTTATCGGCTATTTGGACCCTCATTCTGACGGCACCCATTCACTTCAGAGGATCCACTGGTCAGCAAGTGATGCGAAGCTCCATTATTCCAGATGCAAATTCTTCTACATCTTGGATTGCCTGTGAGAAAGAGAATTTTCTGCAAATTGTCATTTCTTTCCTTAAAGATGCACAGATGCAAATGATTATACGTGAGAGCAAAAACTCAGTTTTAATAAAGAGAATATGCAGACTTCAGATTTGAAACGAAAACAGTGCAAAAGAGAGAGCAGGACAGTACCACGAGTTTTAAATGGAAATAACATACGGAAACCCAAAGAGACCATGCAATATTAATTGTCTTGGTCTTGACATGAAAAAAAAGTTATAACCATAAAGAACTGCCTCCAGATAACTTGCCAACATTCAACGCCTGCCATTCTAATTCAATTAGCCTTAAATAGTATCATTTCATTGTTTAGTTACTGAATAAAATGGAACACGTGCAAAAAAGAGTGCCTTATAAATAAAATAACTTTAATCTTTTTTTAAAGAGAAAATGTGCTGATATAACTTGAGTGAGCTGTTTCCCTTTAGATAACAGTGTCTGACCATTAGAAACAGTTTATAGATCTGTGCTGGATCTCCAAACGGTGTTCACCGACACCTCACATGCACTCAATAACACATTGAAGCTCATAGAAGTGGCCAGGAACCAAAGCTTTAGGAATCGCTTTTAGGGGGAAACCAGACTTTTGGTGCATCACTGGCTGATTTAGACAGAAGGCGGAAGAACAGTTGCTGGGAAAACGCGAAAGAGGACAACAGGTGGGTTCAGGAAATACTTGAGTTAACACCTCAGCTTATGTCAGATTAAGACTTCTTTGCATGTAGAATAAAATGTTTGCAGCTGGTGTATTAGTAATTGTAGTAATGCAAAGACGGCAGCCTACTCAAATGCATCTAGTATCATTTTAAATACAGTTTTCTAGGGACGGGAGTACAAGCTGCATGGCAACATGTTACTGCACTAAACATCCTTCTTTCAGTAAGGTGAAATGTAAAGCTACAATTGTTTCAACAACTGTGTTAGGAGACAGAACCTCTCCAAGAAAAGTACGTCTTAAACTTAAGACAGGACGTATGCATGGTCAAAAACATCTAAATTAGTAGCACAATAGCACAAGCTTGCTTCAAGTGAACCAAAAAACGAAAACCAGGCAAATGTTGGGATGAATTTGTGGGAAGGGTTGTTATTTTTGCACATCATTCAGTGCTGATTTTGTTCTCTGTGCTCTGAAGTATCTTCTCATTGTTGAACTGTTAACTCCTGAATCACTCTGACCAGTTCAGCAGTGGATTGTCACAAAGATACTCCTAATACTGACTGATGCATCGAACTGACGTACACAAATCGTTGTATTATTTTCTGGTCCAGGTTTTGCCCAGAAAACAAAATTTTTTTTTTTAGATAAAAACAACATTTGGAAGGTAGTAGCTTATTAAACTCTATGAACAATGCATTAAGAACAAACGCCCCTCTTCAAACACATTCAGAAAATAGATAGGAGTCAAATGGTGAAGTTTGGAGTAAGTGCTACTGGAGTGGAGATTTCTTACTTCGTATATGGAAAAGGGTATGTATTGGAATAGAAACCTGCAGAATCGAGTGAATAAAGTGTAATAAAGACTTTAGTGCGCTTTAGCTGTACTCGGTGATGATGTCTGCCACGTTGCTACTGAGAATAAATAATAGCAATGTTGCCACCCAACAGTGGTGAGTTGCACCGGTAACCTCAGTCTGGTGTGTGGTTTTCAAACAAGTTAAACGGATGATGATATTAAAAGCAGAATTTCTGCAGACAGATACTTTCTTCAAGCTTCCTCTCAAAAATAGCAGTTCTTTGCCAACTATGGTCCCTTGAAAAACCTTTAGCATCTTTCCATTGTGCAAAAGATTTATAGTTGATCCCACTTTATAGTATATTGTATTATCATTTGGTACAATGCACTTTTTGTGTGCATGCATGTTTTTACATTGTACTTCTATTTTTAAACATGCCTATATGTAATTACATCAAATTTCTGTAATTACTTATATTTACCTTGTTGACTTACACCTTAACCGACCCATACTGCCAAACCTGTCCCTAACCTTACCAGTCTCCCTCCTTGACTGCGGCAGAAGTGTTTTGTCATACAATATGAACACAATTAGTACACTTGTATTTGTTTTATTGCGAGTAGATAGTAGTTAATTCCACGGAATATAAAGTGTGACCAAAAAGTGAAGATGTTCTCCATACTTAGTCAAACCAGTACTACAGAACATGTTTTGTATGTCTGCCTTATTTTAATCTCCGAGTTGGGTGTTGGAAATAAAGTAGACATACCAGATGTGTATTTATTCTTTACGTAACCTGAAGTCCATAAACTCGTCGAACAGCCCGGAAGCGCTTTGTTGAGACTAATAACGGAGCGATTGAAATGACACGTGTTTTGTGCCTCTGGAACGAAATCATCAGTACTCTCCAGTGGACTCACAAAGGTGGTGCTGGATTTCAGATGTCCGTCTGCTTTGCGGTTCTGTGAAGAACTCCAGTTCCGGGAAGGTAAACACTGATTGATTTCAGGACAGTCGATGTTCGCTGAGCTTCACTCGGCCTCATACACACGGAAAGGTAACGGCCCAGTGCCAGGATGAATGAAGTTTCACAGTTGTTCTAATTTAGTGAAATATTTGAAAATGGCAATGCATGCATTGCAAAGTATGAAATGCGTGCACCTCGTTTTCGAAACGGCAGCAGTGATTCGTATATTGGAGAGATGGAGCGATGGCCTTGTGTACCTGTGGACTGAGGCTTTCATACGGCATCACCAAATGGTGATTGGTTGGAATCATTTTGGCCGGGCAACCAGGATATTCTGGAGCATCTGCTCTTTTCCTCGAAGGAACCAGAGATTTGGTAAGGTGAAATTCTCTTACTTCAGTTCAACTATTGGTTTTGGGCCACGCTTTAACTGCCTCTTGTTGCGTTTGTTCCTACTCTCAACACAACATGACTTCCCGCTGATATTCTAAACATGTTTCTTTAAAATGTCAGAAAACCGTCTTGTGCAGATGTATTTAAAGACTTAAGTCTTGACAAGTTCAAAGTACTTCTCTAGAATTGCATTTAAGTCTAAACTTTAAACAATAGTTCTGAACTGGCATCGGTTCCATGAAGAACTTAGAACGTCAATGGAACCCTTCCATTCTACAAAAGGTTATTTTGAACCTGTAGAATGTTCTTCACACACAAAAAAAAGGTTATTTTATGAACTGTTCCGTGAAAGGTTCTTTGGAGAAGCAAGAATGGTTCTTTACAGCAGCATTTTTTTTACTGTTCTGTAGTGTGTGAACCAATAACTAATGTTTTAAATATCTTGCCTTTTGGCAGCCCAATTGAGTTGCTCTGTCCGTACTGCATGGACGATATATAAACTGCACATTGACAGATTGAGCTTTACTGCCAGGTATTTTCATACAGGATCTCTGCACATATCGTCGTAGTTAAATAACTTGGCTTGAATAAAGAAGTCACGAGACCTTTCATTACAGAGGTTTTTACCGTGGATAAAGCATGCAAAATGGCATTTCATAAAGGCATCCAATTAGATGATTAGAAATACTAATCATTTTTAATGCATTTAATCTAATTTGTCGGCAGGTTCATTGTGGTCTGTGATTATTCTATTCTATTGTTTTGTTCTGTGCCCCAGAAAGTATTTTTGACACTTCAGTCATACATAATTTCAGAATTATTATTGCATTAGATGTGAAATTTCAAATCAGAAGTCATCAATACACAAGTTATGACACTTTGTATTACTTTCCCAAGCCTTTTACCGTGATTGTTTTTAACTGTTCTAGACCTATTTTTCTTTCTTTCTTTATTTACATCAGTGAAGTGCCTTTTTTACTACACTTTATTTGTCTTGCTTAATGTACTATGGAGAAAAAAAACAATCAAGGTAGCAAATACTGTGAAACAGTTTTCCAAAATAATTGAAAAATGAATAGCTGTTATAAGATGAAATGCGTTAGTACAGGCTATACACTTTAACTTCTACAAACACAGACATGATACAGTGATCTTAATGCATCTGTGTAATTATATGACTAAACTTTATTATTGAAGTTAATTTCATCTTCAGGCTCATAAAACGTTGTTAAATCAATGGCAATATGAATACAATACCCCTAATAATAAAGTACCTTAGTTCTTTAGTTGATTGAATAGCAACATTATTATTAATAAATTATAATTAAATATTAATTTTGGCTGTATTAATAGGGAATTTAGCATTCAGCTTCAAACATGGCTTATCTTGTTGGTAAATAAACTTTATTTTTTTGGTATTTTTAGGGGCACTTTTAATATCTTAAGTCCACTGTTAAATATTTTAATATAAAATGTTTTGCAATAATAACTTCAAATGTAAATGATATTTTCTCTGCTCAGTAAGGGCCAGCATGTACAGAATGACAATGACTTGTGAGTTCATGTTGGGTCTTGAATGACTGCAGTTGGTCAGCCCTGATGTCTCCTGCTTTCCTGTTACAGTGTGAGATCTGTCCCTGTGATTTGCACAGGACCACCACTGATTCAAAATGATCTTTATAGGGTTAAAAGCATGGCTCTTAAGAATCCTGTGGAGACATTAAAATACAACTCTTCCCCTTTTTCCCTCTTTTAGCAGCTTAGTCACAGGAGTATCAGTATTAATCAGACTCTCTAACTCTTTATTGTGATAGCATCTCAACAGACATTCACTGTAAGTAACTTAGCATGAACAGGTCAACTTATTCTAACCCTACAAGTCCACTTATACTCGCTCTAACGAGGGTTAGTAGATCTGTTGGTGCAATGTTACCTATAATCAACAGGATGGGTTATAGGGACCATCAAATGAAGTGAAGTTTTTTTTTTCTCCTAGGGCATGTTTATAAAAATGACTGTGAAATCAGGCTTCAAAGTGTAAAGGCAAATGGAGTAATATTTTCTCTGTAAATATAATGCAGTGGTATTACAGTCTTACAGATCCATATATTAAAACTAATGAAGTAACTAAAAAAATGCTTCCAGAATCAAGCTTTTTTTTTATTTATTTTTTTTATTAATATTTTTACATATTCTGGTCATTTTTTCCCCAGCTATTTTTCTGTTTCGGCTCACTGAATATAGGTTGCTTTTTTTTTTTTGGTTTGAATAATTTTTTTTTTTTTTTTTATTCTTAAAATCAATGTATAACTCCTGCTTATTAAATACATTAAGTCAGTGTTTCCTAACAGTCCACAGGGGCCGCCGCTCTGCATTTCGTATGTCTCTCTTATCTGACACACTCAGTTCAGTTCATGGATCTCTCTGCTAATCAGCTGATATTCTAGATGAGGTGCTTTAATAATAAAAGGAGACGGTGTGCCCTGAGAACTATCACTGCATTGTTACATTTGACCAAGTATGGTGACCCACACTCGGAATTTGTGTTCTGCGTTTAACCCATCCAAGTGTACACACACAAAGAGAAGTGAACAAACACACACCTGGAGCAGTGGGCAGCCATATTGCTGCAGCACCCTGGGAGCGTTTGGTTCTCAAGTGTCTCACCTCAGTCGTGTTATTGAGGGTGGACGGGAGTGCTGGTTATTCACTCCTCCCACCTACAATCCCTGCCGGACCTGAGTCTGCACCCTTCGGGTAACAAGTCCGACTCTCTAACCATTAGTCCATGACTGCTGCTTGAGTTAGGGGAGCAAGGGCAAGACACACTTCCTCTTTGTCATTCTCTGTTGTGGAACATCAATCAATGTGCTTTCCTTAAAAGAACATACTATAGGAAAGAAATGCCGTTACGTATCAGACTTCATAGATGGCTTGAGAAATCTGAATCCAAGTTCACTTTTACGTGGTGTTTACTTAAGCAGTGAGTGGACACAACCACCCTACAATGATGGAAATCTCCTTTTTTTGCCAGCATATTGTTTAAGCACCTGTATTAGCTAGGGCATATGTCTTCAACCCTGCTCCTTGCAGTAAAGTCATTGCATCACTGCGCAGCCTGTTATAAGCTCTGGTTCCCATAGAAACCTAAGGTTAAACCAGCCACTGCGTGGTCATAAGCGTGTCAAAACTGCACATGCATTGGCTGAACTAGTCTGAAAACTAGCTTTTTAAACACTATCTAAGCATAAGAAACAACATTCATAAGGCCGTTCATTTCAGATTTGGTGTTGCATTGAAATATGTAAGTTAATTTTGAGTTT
>JAUMHQ010000075.1:15061454-15072148 GCA_032361165.1 Enteromius paludinosus | reverse complement strand
ACTTCTTCAGTTGTGTGTAATGAATCTAAAATATATGAAAGTCTAATGTTTATCAGTACATTACAGAAAATAATGAAAATTATCACAATATACTATGTTTTTGAAAAGGACCTGTATGGCCACTGAGTGAGCAGACTTTCCTTGAAAGGCACTTGGGAGCCGCTGAGAACTGGATTAGTTTTGTTATTGACATCCCATCGAATACACAGAAACAGAAGAGAGGGGCGGGGTGAGCAGTAGCTCATTATCATTTAAAGAGACAAGCACTAAAATGGCTCGCTGGTTTTGACGAGATAAAAAGGGTGTTGTTTTACGTGAGCGTTTAGAAATTTTAACGACAGCATATTGCGGGAATTTCATGTTAAAAAACAAAACAAAAAAAAAACCATGGAGGCAGACACAGCCTGATGATTCAGGATCCAGATCACTAACTCAAAGGTTGAAGGTTCAGTCTCAAGGAGGTCTGATCCAGGACCTGAAGAGTGTCTGAGATCTCAAGCCAGCATCAGGAAGGCACTGTGTGAGCGCTGCTGTAAGTGCAGAGGATATACTGTATCTCCTGTGAAACACTCAGTCTCAAACTCTCAATACTGTGCAGACATTATAATTATTATTATTATTATTATTATTATTATTATTATTAAACATTATCAGTGTGTTTAAATTCTGTACTGTTGTTTAGGCTTCTTTAATTTAATGTTCCTTTTCATGACAAATGAAAGCAATGTGTCCTAAAGAATATCAGACGTTTAATTTTCGAAGACTGAATGAAATAAGAGTCTGTGCTCATCATATACCATCTTCTTTGACTTCCAAACATCTGCAAACTCACTCTGACTTTGCTTGTTCATATGTAGATAAAAAATCTGCACAGAAGCTGTGTATTGTATTTCAGTCTTTAGATGGAAAAAAAAATATTTTAAAGAATAATGGCACTAAAAGAATTTGTTTTAAATTCTAAGGCAAATACCGGTTACAATGAAGAAGAACGTATTGTGTCCCACTTTTTGGTTCTCTTCATACCTAATAAAATGGCATTTAGACAGTTTAGCTGTAAATGTAATGTCTAAAAAGTTCTGGTTTAAAATGTATAACTTTAAATTGATATATTTTTGGTAACACTTCATCATTAGGCTCTGTTTGTTTGTTATTGCATTAGGTGTTATTTTAATTGAACAGTGAATAAAACTTGAACATTTATTAAGTTGATGTTCATTGCTGCACACACTATGCAGTCATGGCCAAAATTGTTGGCGCCCCCGAAATCTTTCCAGAAAATCAAGTATTTCTCACAGAAGAATATTGCGTTAACACATGTTTTGCTGTACACAATGTTTATTCCCTTTGTGTGTATTGGAACAAAACAAAAAAAGGGAGGGAAAAAAAGCTAATTTGACGTAATGTCTCACAAAACTCCAAAAATGGGTTGGACAAAATTTAAATTTAAAATTGTGGATAAATAAGATGCATGTAATGCATCCTTTAAACTCACCTAGGGTTAAGTAACAGGTGTCAGCAATATAAAAATATATTAAAAGCAGATAAAAAGGAGAGAAGTTCAATTAGTCTTTGCGTTGTGTGTCTGTGTGTGCCATGCTAAGCATTGACAACAGAAAGAGGAGAAGAGAACTGTCTGAGGATTTGAGAACCAAAATTGTGGACAAATATCAACAATCTCAAAGTCACAAGTCCATCTCCAGAGATCTAGATTTGCCTTTATCCACTGTGCACAACATTGTCAAGAAGTTTGCAACCCATTGCATTATTCTCCCTGGGCGTGGACAGAAGAGAAACATTGATGAGAGGTTGCAACGCAGGATAGTCCGGATAGTGGATAAGCAGCCCCAAACAATTTTCAAAGAAATTCAAGCTGTCCTGCAGACTCAGGGAGCACCAGTGTCAGCGTGAACTATCCGTCGACATTTAAATGAAATGAAACGCTGTGGCAGGAGGAGCCCACGGCTGACACAGAGACCTAGAAAAGCCAAAATGTACTTGAGTAAGCTAAAATCATTCTGGGAAAACGTCTTGTGGAAAGATGAGACAAAGATGGAGCTTTTTGGTAAAGCATTTCATTCTACTGTTTACCAAAAATGGAATGAGGCCTACAAAGAAAAGAACACAGTACCTACAGTCAGAGTTCAAAGAAGTTTTGGGGTTGTTTTGCTGCCTCTGGCACTGGGTGTCTTGACTGTGTGCAAGGCATCATGAAATCTGAGGATCGCCAAAGGATTTTGGGTCTCAGTGTAGGGGCCAGTGTCAGAAAGCTGGGTTTGCGTCCGAGATCTTGGGTCTTCCAGCAGGACAATGACCCCTAACGTAGTTTAAAAAGCACCCAGAAATGGATGGCAGCAAAGCGCTGGAGAGTTCTGAAGTGGCCAGCAATGAGTCCAGATCTCATTCCCATTAAACACCTGTGGAGAGATCTTAAAATTGCTGTTGGGAAAAGGCGCCCGTCCAACATGAGAGACCTGGAACAGTTTGCAAAGGAAGAGTGGTCCAAACTTTTCAGGTGAGGGGTGTAAGAAGCTTATTGATGGTTAGAGGAAGTGAATGATTTCACTTATTTTTTCCAATGGGTGTGCAACCAAATATTAAGTTAAGGGTGCCAATAATTTTGTCCAGCACATTTTTTTGAGTTTTGTGTGACATTACGTCAAATTAGCTTTTTTTCCCTCCTTTTTTTGTTCCAATACACACAAAGGGAATAAAAATGTGTAGCAATACTTTTCTGTGAGAAATACTTGACTTTCTGGAAAAATGTCAGGGGTGCCAACAATTTTGGCCATGACTGTATGTAAAAGTGTGTGTGTGTGTGTGTGTGTATATATATATATATATATATATATATATATATATATTAGTAATATTAGCTAATGCATTATTATGAGCAAACAGTATTCATTTAAAATGTGAACAAACCAAATGAATGCATGTATGTTCCTGGGGCACAACTTATTATAAATAACTGTGTTTTAAAGTAACTGGGTTTTGAAATGACATTTGAAATGTGTGCATCTATACAGTCATTTGTTATAATTTAATGTAATAAGTGGATTAGTAGTGGATACATATTGAGATTACACTATTCTAAAACCGTATATAAATAACTGAACTTGATCTAAATCCTCAAAAAGAAAGCCTATAAGTGCTTTTAGAAACGATGGTGTTAATCTTTCTTCAGTCTATTAAAAGTGTGAGTCTTGAAACTGTTTCAGTATGATTTTCTGAGCAGTAAAATCAGCCACAAAATGCAAAACATGCCACTAGATGTCATCGTTCTGCCGTCATTCTGCATTCACATTAGCAGTTTATTATTATTGTTGTTATCATTATTATGTATTGAACAGAATATACGCATACAATGGGACTGATAAATGTAGCAGGCACATTTGAAGTGTTTGTGTCTGTGGATATCTGGGATTCAGTCTGTTCACCTGAGATCAAATTATTTATTGTTGCTGTGCTGTTATTTTGAAACAGTTTAATATTTTGCTTTTAATACTAGGTGGTAATATTCCAGATATCCCCAGCAGAAAAAGAAAAACTGGTCAGATGCCTCAAATACTGCACAGGCCTTTCAGTGCCTTGAGCTGGAATACAGTACATAAATGTTCATCTTTAAACAGGTTTTACATCAATAGGCATCACACCATTGCTGATCATGTATTAAATGTATTAAACACACAGAAACACGCTCTAGGAGACGCATGGCAACTGAAAACAATATGTTCTCAAAACATGTTTGATATCCTCTCGCTGGACAGATTTGCAGTCTGTAACTAAACAAAAAAGGCAGATTCTGTGTCTGATACACTTCGTGATTTTCAGTGAAATCAGTCATCAGCAGACAAGCTTTGACTTTCAGCAGCTTGTCCAGACTGTAAACCAGAGCAAACTCAGTGTGAAGTATACAGTGAGTGGACTAGCTGAAAAACTGCAATGTGGACTAGACCTTACGGTGGGTCACAAGTCTGGCTGTGTAATTAAAAGTGAAGTTCACCCAAAAAAGAAATGTACTTGCCTTCAGGAAATGAATGAGTTTGTTTCTTCCTCAGATTTGTAGAAATGTAGCATTACATCAGTGTCTCAGCAATGGATGCTCTGCAGTGAATGGGTGCCGTCAGAATGAGAGTCCAAACAGCTGATAAAAACATCACCATAATCCACAGCACTCCAGCCCAGCAGACAACAACTTGAGATCCAAAAAATAGAGTATTTAGAGTAACGAGTCCGTAATAATGCTTCCTCCAGTGAAAAAGTCCTGCCCCCTGTTGTCCTTTCACATCAAAACCCACCAACACATTAGTTTAGATCTGTTTTGGATGGGTTTCATGTGTAACCAGTGCTTGATCTGTGCAGATTTCTCTTCCACAATTCAGACAAGGCCATTTTTATAGATGGAGGACTCAAATGTTAGCCAAAAGCAATCATCTCTAATTAATAGATTCATGACCAACACGCTGCTTTTTAACGCCGTCCACAGTTTTTTTCTTCACCTTCATGAAGATCAGTTGCCACAGATTCACACTCGCTCATGCACAAAATGCAGTCATGCTTTGTTATTGCTAAATGATCATTCACTGAGATGACTTGGGCACCAAACACATGCCTTTTTATTCCAAGATGGATCTTGCAGTATCAAATGCTTATTTTTTTATTCACACTGGGTGTAAAAAAGGGGGATGGAATAAGAATCACCAGCATTTTGAGCTCTGAATGTTGTTCAGTAGCTGTACATGTAAGATCTTTAGTCTTGAGTATGTGGCTCACGGTGGCCGAGAGAGCTCAACACGCTGCAAACGCCAGAAAACACATGCAAACAAAAAAAAAACGACAACACATTACGAAAACATCTTCATCAGTTTGACAACACAGTTGCAAACGCGCTGCAAACACAGAAACGTGCTGCAAACCCATCTGAGAGTAAGTCTAGCTAACAAAGCATTAAAATAATGTTTCACAGTTCAGTTTGTAATTCGTCAGATCAGTCTAATAATGTCCAAAAGACCGTATGATCAGGTTGTTAAAATAAACACACAAAACCTCATCTTTTAGATCATCTCTGCTCTGACCAAAAGCCACGGAACAAATAATCAGGTCCCAGATGGGTTTGTCAGTTTTTGAGGTCCCCCTGAAACCTTTCCGTTGTGGTCCATGCTATTTGAAGCGCATTTCTGTGTTTGCAGTGCCTCCTTGTGTTTGGTTGCGTTGTGAGAATTTGCAGTTTGCATGTGTTTTCTTCTGTTTGCAGTGCTTTGAGCTCTCTAGTGGCTTCATATGGCAGCAAATCAATGTTGAAGTTTATGGAATTTTTATGCATTGAGTCGACTCTGAATCATTGATACAAGTCGTCTTTAAAAGTCCCAAGCCATTGCATGTTTACGTCAACATCAAACATTAGCATATTGCCGCCCACTTGTTGGTCTTTTCACTTCGGTCTGAAAGAAAACGCAAATTCATTCTTTGCCACTAGGTGCTGCTTTTGGAGCAGTGAAAGCTCACATACAGTGAATTACCCAATCACTGGAGAGACGGGAAAAATGAATTGTTGAACAATTAAGGTACAAATGCATATAAGTGTTTTTGACCCTGCATGCTGTTGCTGTGGACTCTCAAAACCATAATATGAACCTTTCATAACCAATAACGGGCACTTTCTAAATTGTGTCACCCTGCACATGTGACTCTACTTCTGGGATCGATCCCGACGTTTGATTTACGAACTTTCCGGAATTAGTTTATCCAAAGTGTTTTGTGTGCAATAAAGAATACAGCAGAACACTGTTTGCCTCCTCGTGTCCTTTTAAACATATCTGTATGATATCTAAAGTCTCATTGACGTTAGAAATGTCCTTTCTTACCTTTATTTACTATGTTATAGAACCCTTTGGTTCAACCTGTTGCTGCGATGAATATCATCCCAGGACCCCTTCCCAACATGGGTTTACCACTTCCAGCCATGATCACAGGAGCCTCCCCTCCATCCTTCCCTCCTCCAGGATTCAACCCCCCACAGATGCCTGCAGGTACTGCCTTTTCTGCAAGAAATGAATACTGTTATTCAAAAATGCATTCAAGTTTTCAACAGTGGCAGTACAGGCATAATGTTCCAATTCATTATTTTAAATAAATGCTGTTCTTATGAACTTTCTATCCATCAAAGAATGAAGTGCAGTACAATTGTTTACAACATAGATAATAATCAGAAATGTTTATTGAGCAGCGAATCTGCATATTAGAATGATTTCTGACAGATGAGTAATAATGCTGGAAATTCAGCTTTGCATCACAGGAAAAAAAATACTTCTTACAATATATTCAATTAGAAAACCCTTAGTATAATTTGTAATAATATTTCATAATTTTACACAGTATTTTGATTAAATAAATGTAGTCTTGGTGAGTCATAGACAGAAAGAAAACCCCATACAGACCATAAAGCAATTTTTTTCTGCATGTAGATACAAAAACAACCCAAATTCACCTCATCACAAACTCTTTTTTTGTTTTTAAACAGGATTTGCTCCTGCCATCCCCATGGCCTCTCTGAACCCCGCAGGTCCTCCTCCATCCTTCACAGGTATCAGTCAACTATAACTCAAAGTACAGTTAAATTCCCATTGTAAATCATTCAAATAGTTTCAGATTGTCTTGTAAATAATTTATCAGTGCTCATAACTCTAAAGAAATCATAATGGTTTCTAAAATCTTTCAAAATGTGCTCAGTACTGCTAATAATGCACAGTTTTCAGTGATATTAAAACTGTTCAGATGCTTTCTCCAGGCAGTGCGGCAGCTAAACTTGGCTGAAACGTATAGAAATGATGCTGATGTGATGATGCTCAACGTGTTTACTAAAGCTGCTGATGTTTTTGTCATTTGCAATATTAGAAACCCCAACCGAAGAACATTCAGATGAACCTCACGAGGCTCTCACAACACACATGGACCCGGCAGGATCGCAAGCGCTCAGTCCGCCTCCTCTCAGGGGGATCCTAGGGCCCAGACCGGGGAACCTACCGCCCCACCCCCCCGTGGGACTCCGCCCACCCTTTATGCCCCCTTTCGCTAATAACGGACCCCATCCCATTCTGCCCCCTCCCAATATGCCTCCTCAAATGATGCCGTCTAGGGGCCCCAACCCTATGTTCGGGGAACCCCCTGTGGGCCGATTCCGGATGCGCATGATGGGGCCTCCAAGACACGATTTCCCCCCTCACAGGCTCCCAGTGGGTCCTAGAGAAGAGGAACCGCACTGGCGGGAGAAAGGACCTGAAAGGGGCCCCAACAGATTCGGAAACGAGCCTCCGTTTCATCGGGGTGGATGGGGAAGGGGCGGCCCACGCGGAAGAAGCCGCTTTGGGAACTGAGTTGCGTTTTTTTTTTTTTTTTTAGCTGTGACTGGACTGTGTAAAACAGAACTCTGCGTCCTTGTGAAACGGGAATATGGAGAATATGTTCTACGTATTATATACGGAGTCCATATGAACTCTAAAAGCCCACATATAAGTGATGGTGCTCACATTTCTACATGTTTGTTTGAAATAGGCGAGACACAGCCGGGGATCATATATTATGAAAGTCTTCGAGGTCTGTTGTTTGTGGACGTTACACTCACTAATGTTAGACTAATGTTAGAGGTCTAGTGTGACATGTTCGATGTAAATAGTGCAGGTTTGCACATTTCACATTTGTTCTACTATGAAGAAAAAACCTGTGGAAAGTGTTCAGCCCGTCTTCTGTTCTGTATATTTGGAGGTAGTATTTGCTTTAAAGCTTCTGTAGGCTTTCAGGAAGGAAGAAGAGCATCAACTTCGGCCGGTTAATTTTACGAAGCTGTTTTTTACCAATACTTCTTGTTTTCTTTTTCTGTCTTAATGGTTTATATTAACATGCTAACACAAAGTCGAGTAAATGTTGTGGCTACTTGAACTCACTGGCTTTCCTCTGTAGTATTGCAGTATTGAGGCTGTCTCAGTAGAGGACGCCATTTGTCAAGATTCAGACCTGAACCCTGTATTCAGTATTTCTCAGTCAGGGTTATTATAGTTAACTGAAGCTAAAACCATAAAGAAAATCTGTACTTGGGGGAAGAAAAAAAACAAAATATAACTAAAATAAAATATTAAAAACTTTTTTTTCAGCTAGTTGCCAAGGCAAATCTTTTGTATTTTAGTTTAGTTTAACTTGAATTACTAGAAGTAAGCTGAAATAAAAAGGAACACAAACTATACAAATAATTTTTAATTTTAAAAAATATAATATAAGCAACTAAATGAAAAGTATACTTAAACTAAATTATGCACTTTTAAATATAGCTACTAAAATAATTTCTAATACAATATAAACATCATGTTTATATTATATATATCATGTTTATACAATAAACATTTGAATTATTAATTTGCATGTTAAAGCAAACGTTTAAGCCTGGATATTCTAAATCTAAAATGTAGGGAAGGTTCAGTGAACAGTTAATATTCATCAGTTTTTGTAGATGTGAACAATTTATAACAAAAGTATTGTTAATGCACTTAGAGCCAGGATGTTTGCTTTAAAACACACACACACACACACAACTATAAGATTATATCTAGTAATACTACTGCTACTACATGATTATAGCTACTATACTATTACTAATAAATTACTATTAATTATTGGTTTGTGTATTTATATAATAATTTATTAGATATTTTACTATTATTTAATTATTTTGTGATGTGTATGTAGTTTAATAATCATTATTAAATAATAAAAATTATAATTATAAAATCATTATTAAATAATAAAAATATAAACTTGCAGATCACAAGATTAAAATGATTATTTTAGTTGTAATAAAAAATAGAGTAATAATTCTAATAATATAATTATAGTGGTAATTGAAAAAGAAATGCAATAATACAATATCATGTCATGTATTTCATATAATAATTTTTTTATTCACTTTTTATTTACTATTTTATTATTGTGTGATGATTACGTTTGTATGTAGTGCAAAAAAAGTCATAATTTCATAAACATATAAAAATGTGCACTTTGTAAAAATTGTAAAAAAAAAGTTAAAATAAGTGTTTAAAAAATAAAAATAATTATAGTCAATGGATCAGCATGGTACCAACAAGTGTATGCGCGCACCACGGTTACTGCGCGCGCCCCTTCCTTCAGCCGCGAGCTAAACACTGGAAGAGCGTGTGCGCGCGCAGAGCGGCGAGTCTGACAGCAGAGACGCGCTGGATGCCATGATGTCTCACAGTCACCGTACACGCAGGACGCCGCGCGGAATTATGACAGGTATGTTCATATAAAAACACGCATTTACAGATCAATGGCAATATTTTGTGTGGAATTGCGATGAGGCGGCAGAAATGCTGAAGCGCGTGACTGCGGCATCACCGGGGACCGCACGTGCTGGGCGCGAAATGTTAATTGACTGGCAGTAATTGTGTTTGTTTATCTCGACTGCGTGTTTTCCCAAAACAAATAACGGCTGCGCTTCGGTTAACGTTAGTGATTCTCAGGTAATGTTAGCCCTTTTTTTGGTTCCCGCCCTAATCAGAAATTTTAACGGAAATTCAGTCAGAATTAGACAGCGTAGTGGACAACATACTACAACATATAGGTGTTTCAGGACATGATTTATAGGTGAAACATAACAAAATACAAATATGAAAACTTTACCTTCATCCAGTGGCATATTTTTTGGTTATTTACCAATTTATTTATTATTTTTTGATTGCAGGTTATGATATAAATCCCAATATGAATATGATTTGTAGTATGTTCCGGAAACATTAGTGTAGGGTTTTGCATCAAATAACCCTTAACGCAACCTTTAATGCATGCTCTGAATAAGTTTTTATGAGGTAGTCAAACAAAAACCTTTCTTCAACATTCAAACAACATTCGTTTTTGGTTCAAGATTTACAGAGCGTCCTGTGTAAGGTCCTTTAAGGTTATTATTACACAAAAACCTTGCTTCAACGTCTGGTTTAGGGTTCTTAAAAACATAAATGATTGTTCCTATATTATGTTAGGAGTCGGTTCCCAAAAATAACCAAATGTGAACCATATGGTAACGTTAAGGGAACGTTCTTGAGTCCTGTCACATGAGTTCTGCTGGTAATTATGGCTTTTGTGTTTTATTTTCAGCAGTTAAAGTCTAACAGATGCGTTCGAGATGCATCAGATGTTTGAGCGCGTCCGAGCATGTGTTATGAATTCATCTGCAGGACGCTCAGTCAATGCCAAGGGCACGAGCTCCCCGGTGACCCTGTCCTTACAGCCCTGAGCTCACTGTACTGCTGATTTTAAAACACAGCCGTGACAATCCATCATTGCTCGTGTCATTGGAGGTTTTCCTCTTTTCTTGATGTGTGAGATGCTCTGACCCCTGCTGTCTAGCATCTGGTTTATCGATGCTTAGAATATGTGCCCCATGGTGACATGCATTAGATCCTAATTGATTAAAAATGAATGTTTTGGTGCATTTCCCTTAATTTGATTAAATGCATGAACAATGCATAAGATTATTTTAGTGATGCATTTTCAGGCTCATGATGTGTTGTGGGTTGTAGATGTTGCTGCTCCCAAGTCAAAGGCCAACCCAAAGTTATATTAAAGGTGCCATAGAATGGAAAACTGAATTGACCTTGGCATGGTTGAATAATAACAGTTCAGTACATGGA
>JAUMHQ010000075.1:15035728-15047243 GCA_032361165.1 Enteromius paludinosus | reverse complement strand
TGCCATTTTAAAGGTGGCTAATATTGTTTTATGAGTCTCTTAAAACAGGTTTACATGTATGCAAGGTCAAAAAACACAGTACTTTATTTTACCCCATTTCTAAATGATTCGTAAACGACTCGTGTGAAGCAGAATTAGTCTGTCTAAACCCCGCCTTCCCGCAAGCCCTCACTGCTGTGATTGGTCAGGGGGCACAGTCCTTTATGATTGGTCTACCGCTGCAGAGCTTGTACCAAAACTATACTTTCTGACATTACTAGAGGTGCTTTCTGAGAGAATATGTTAACTACTGTAGTTAACAAGGACTACCGTGGAAAGTGCTCGCAATTTGCTTTTGTAAGCGAATCGGGCACAGCCCTATGTTGTGAACTTCAGCATTGTGTTTAACATTGTTTATCATTACTTAACCTAATGAGCCAGACAGACAGTCGAGCTGCATCAATCACAGTATTAGACTACATTAGGCCCACAGCTGAACTACAGAACTACAAGTTAGCCGGTGACCAGGACATCTGCAGGGTATTTACACAACATAACATACACAAATACGTATTATAGAAAAATACAATCATCAATTATTAATCTTACTTATAGGTAAAAGTTCAGAGGAGCAAGCCGGTCCAAATAAAGTGGCACTGATCTATCTTTTCAGACCAAGCGTTTGGTGAATATCGCGTTGTACTCCAAGATTGGAAAAGCAGTCATCAGTAAAATGACGTGAACACAACAAGAGATTGTACTGCTGAGGTGTTGTTGAAAAAATTTATGTTAACCACTCAGTCTTTGTAGATTCATCTTTCAGAAGGGCATGTAAAACAAATTAACTCACAGGATACAGCGTCTTCTTGACATGATGTAATCGTGGAAATTGTACTGTTTGTGGGCGACGCAGAACGTGGGCGGACATTATGCAAATATGTTACTTTGTGACGTGGCTCGGTAACAGAGAAAGATTCGAATTGCTGACGACTCGTTTAAGCGAATGTGAGCCGACTCTGTTTTTTGATAGACAACAACTTTATTAATCGTGCACTGTCGGCGTCACAACTGCAGATGGTTTGTTCACATACAGCTACATGACATACTGCATGAATGATCATATTTGAAAAAGCATAATAGGGGCACTTTAAATGTATTTCAACCAATCATACGTGTTTTTGCTTTTTTGTTGTGAAATAAATATTTAGTTAAAAACATCAGGTGTAACATTTAAAATAAATCCAATAAAAATAAGGGAGAAAATATTTTTTTTCAGACTTCACTTTAATGATGGTTTGTCTGTACAATATCCAACTTACTGCATACATTTATTTGATCAAAAAACACAGTACAAGCCCTTCTATTGTGAATTATTTTAAAATAGCTGTTTTCAGTTTTAATCTATTTAATTTTATGCTGAATTTTCAGCTTCATTACTTCAGTGTCACATCATTCAGAAATCATTGTTATATATGCATTTGCTCTGCTAGAATTAATGCCTTAATGAAAATACATATATATATATATACATATGTATATTTCATTTTTTTAAATTATGAATGTATTTAAACTCACTTTTTATCAATTTTATGCATATCTGATGAGTATTCATTTCCTATTTTAAATGGATGTTAGCTATGAAATATTGGTTTCCCGAATGAGCAGTTAGTTATGGGTTTTGGTCTTTGAAATCAGAAATATTCGATTGCTAAATCAGAATCCAGAATTCCAACAAGCTGTCTGTTATGTTTTTAAGTGTCAAATATGATTTAATTTATGGTTGCAGCATGCTATTCACTTCAGTTTTGGTGTGACTGAATTATTAAGAAGAATATCTCCTTCAGCGATAGTGCTTTCTATCTGGAATTGGGGTCACAAAGGTCATTTCCGATTCTGATACCATGTAATTATTATTTCACATATATCCCAACATTACCATATTAAAATGGCCTGAGGATCTGAAGCATCATGAATACTGAACTGCTTTATAACAGATCAGTCCATCCCGTAATGAACCCTTCGATGCAGAACATGAGAGCTTTTCACGATGGATCTTAGGAAGCCAGCTGATAGTTTATCATTCGGAGAAGACGTGGTGGTCGGTCTGGCATTCCTGTGGGCTCAGACGGACCTGCGTTTGCCCTGCTCCTCCTCACAGCGCTGGGAGAGTGTCATGTCACGTCTGTCTCTCTCCTCACAAAAACAACACAGTCTTGTCTCGTTGAAGCTGACGTGTGTCATTTCTGCACACATCAACAATATTTCATATTGTTTATAAATGTTACATTAAGGATGCAAAAGGCATTTCTTCCTCACTTCTTTCTCGCTCTCTGTCTCGCTCTCTGTGTTTTATTTGGGGGAAAGTATCCAGCTGTGGAGTTTGTACAGATTAGGGGTCATAACCTTGGCTGGCAAAGTTAGTCACTTTTAAACGGCATCAGACTAACCACGGCGTTGAGGTTCTTATTTTAGACCGTTTAATCACAATCGTCTAGACAGGAGGTTGTGCTTCTGAGCTGCGTAGAGTCCAGTTCATCCGTCTGAGCGTGTCGTCGCTGGGTTATATCAGCCAGCCAACACTCAATCTGGCCCCGGGCGTCTGCGCTGCTATGTATGCAAAGCAGCTCGCAGATCACATGATCCGAGTGATGGAGCAGCTTCCTGCTACCAAACACTGTGGCCACTGCCTGGCGTCCCAGAATACCTACACAAGGTGTGTGTGTGTGTGCGTGTTGAAAATGAATTCAGCTCGGGTCGTCATCATTGACGTCTGTGTCTCTCTCCTCCTACAGCTCTGGTGCTATGACAACAACGCTGCTGCCTTCCCACCAATCACACCTCTATCTCCGCAGACACATATGCATGCTGTGCTGTCCAAATATTTAAGATTTAACCTCTTCGAGCTAGTATTGTGGCATTTGATAGATGTTTTTGGTAAGTAAGTGAGGGCGTGATGGGTGATGTTACTAAACCCTTTTAAGGACCTGAACATGCCTGGGACATAATCTTATCCTAAAACCAAAAGATAAAAGCAGTAGTAATTAATAATATCTATAGATTTATCAATCAATCAATCAAATCAAAAGAAAAAAATACTAAAAAATTATATATTATTTAAAATAGTTATGTAGCATGGTAAAGTTTGTTGTAGCATTTATTAAACCTTTCAATAACATTCATTAAAATGTTTTATTTTTTTGGTAATACAGTAATTTATTGAGAATAATTGGAAAAAATTAAAAGAAATAAAATATCCTGACACATGATGGTGATAAAAAATAGGAAGGAGACATGCTGAACTGTCAGAAAAATAATATTGAAATGGAAAAAATTTAAAAAAGGGGACATTTTCTTTTCTGAGAAGTTGATCTTTATTTCAGCAAGACAACAGGTTGCCTGAGGTGGGCGGAGCTCTGTGGTAGAGGTGTGAACAGTGGGCGGAGTCAGTGTCCATGAGTGACAGGTTTTAATACTTTTGTAAATTTGAGGCTCTCCACAGAGTCATACCAGAGCTGTTCAGACAGATGATAGAAATGAGAGCAACAAAATGTGGTTAATAGTCATAAAAATAATATTGCAATGGGAAAAAAGGCACCATGGTTGTAAAATAAGCTTATAAGTAGAGACCCCAATGAATAATTATTCTTTTGATTCTAAGTTTAAATGTACCCTAGACATGTTTGTTTGTGTATTGTGCTCTTTAATTTGCTGCAGAATTGATTTTTGTTTTGCCTTGAGGTGGGCGGAGCTCTGTGGGAAAGGTGCGATAAGGGGGCGGGGTCTGTGTTTGTGGGAGGCGGGTTTGAATTCTTGTGTAAATTTGGTGCTCTCCGCAGGGTCATACCAGACCGCTCAGACAGACCATAAGGAGCAGAACCACACGCATTCCTGCTCCCAATCTCAGTCATTCCGAGACAGAAGGAAGGGGGGAAGGGGAAGGAGGTAAAAAGAGTGTGGGAGAGGGGAGGAGAAGAGAAGAGGGGGGAGATCGCTGCACGGACACAGCCCCCCATCCCAAGCTGTTTCAGTTCCCGTCCACTCACGTGGGAGTCGGTATGTTGTGGAGTTGGAGACGGAATGTGGATGGCGCTTCAGGAAACATGAGGTTTTAGAAAGGACGCGTGTCATTGGGTCACAGGATCGCCCCCTGGGAAGGTAAGACGTTTGTGCGGTTATTGAGGTGTGGTGGCAGGCTTTGGGTTTGTGTTAAAGACACACTGCAGTTTCACGGCTTGAAAGACTCTGTCGAGAGGCAGAGAAAGCAGATAAAAAGGATTTCCCACATCTGAACTGCGCTGTCTGTATACGTCTGACTTTGTCTGGCTCGCTGACTTGCTCTAGCTGAACACTCAAAGAAGCGTATTGACACGGTAAACAAGGGTTTGCATCGGCAAAACATTAATAACCATTACATGTTTGCGTGTTTGTTGCTGGTTTGTTGTATACTGAACACAGAGCTTGAAGCCTTTTTTGTAGATGTGGAAAGCATGTTGGTCATTTTCAGTGGTTTCGAGAGTTTAAACATTTAGGTTTGTTGTTATTGGGGCTTTATGTATAGCTGGGATATCTGTATGGAATATTCCTGATGGAATTTGCAATAAATGCTAATGGAATCACATAAGAATTGATTTGCAAGATTGCGTTTGGGTAAAATGCTTCTAATTATTTTTGATTCCGGGTCCCCCACAGTCACAACCTAGAAATATAAGAGAGATTATTTTATTTTTATTTTTAGAGGATTTATAAATATATATTTTTTTTCATAATTAAAAAACTATGCATATCTTTATATTTTATCTTTAGTTAATTTTTAAGTGTTAAATAATCACAAAATATTTCAGTGCAAAGAAATTCAGTGCAAGTTAACTTATAAAAAAAATATTAATTATAATAAATAATTTATTATGCAGTTGACTATTTGGGAATGACTATAAAAGTCAGTTGAGCCCTGTTGAGTCATGTTGCATATTATGTCTTATCTAGAACTTTGCTGGTAGATTATTTTAAGAATTTCTTTTATTACTAGACTAAAAAAATATAGGATATTTAAAACCTGCTATTAAGTCCTTGTGATTTTCTACATGGGCATTTGATCCCATTGGGAACCTAATAGTTCTTTCTTAAGATCCACTTGTTGGTTGCTGAAATTCTATGTTAGAATTCCTATAGGATCCAAATGATGGCAGAAATTCCAATGAAGTTTGGCTGGGGGTGTGAGTTTGCATGCATGACGTTTGGATTGTGGTTGTGCAAAATAGGTTTTATATTGCCTTTAGCAAAGCTGCATGTCTTAATAATGCTGCTATTCCAATTGCCTGTTGCATATCAGAAGATACATCCTGAAGGAACAAAGCCTATTTAAAACATTGTTATTGTCTTCCACCCATGGTCTTAAATGCTAATTGAACTGGTAGTTAATGACAGAACATCAACACGCAAACGCGGGTGTCAGACGCCGTAAACAGTCCGTGCGTGTGTCGTTAGAATGACAAAGCTCCTGTGCTGCTGCTATTGTGTAGCCGTGTGAGGACGATGATGAATTGCAAATGTGCGAGTCGGTCAGAGTCAAGGAGAATCCCCTCTGAGCGTGTCCTGGTGTGAAGGACTTTAGACGGGCTGAATTCATTGGCTCTGAATGGCCTGAGAAAAGGAAAGACGGGAAGACCGAAGGAATCTCTCATCTGCTGGTATACAGATGGAAATGAATCAGCCATCCGCCAGTCAGGCAGGACAGGAGGTCAGAGCTGGAGGACGCAGCTGTGAAGTGCATTGCATCATATGAGAGACGGCAGAGAACACATATGGAGAGTGAAAAAACTTGAAGCTAGTGTGAGTCACGAGCAAAGTCAGATTTGGGGCAAAAGTGACCACAATATGATGCAAATTCTTACTGTCTAACATTTCATATAGAGGGCAGACCGCGGCTAATTGTCTCATTTTTTACGTTAGTTTCTTGGTTTGTTTTTAAAACCCTGTTTCACCGTTATTGCTTAGGAGTTTAGGCTCACAATTCGTTGGCAACATGCCCCAATAACCAATTCCTCTTGCCTAATATTCAACGGGGCTAGTTGTCACACTTTTTACTTTAAGAGTTTCTTGGCTAAATTTACAAATATGGTTCTGAGAGACATGTTTCATTATTATTAATCAGGAGTTTATATTCACAGTTGAATGAAATCACACCGCCCCTTTGTGACAACATGCCCCTGTAAGGATCACAATAGAAACTCTTTAGCCAATTTTGTTGTGTCACATTTCTTATGGCTAGTCACACTTTGTTTTACTCTAATCCATAGGTTTTATTCCCAAAATGATGTTTCTGAGAGATAGTTTCACTTCCAATGAAAACACAATAAATGTCTGTGACAACATGCCCCAATAGCATCGCAGTGGGAACCTGCCATGCAATGTTGTATGTAATAAGCTGCTTTTTTCACGTTGATTTGAATGTATATTTAGGCATTGAGTGTTAAAATTTTCGGTTAATCAATTCAGTTCAATTCTTCTACTAAAAATGATTAGTGATTTGTTTGAAATGAATAAATGCCCCATAATACCAGTTCCTGGGGAAAATATATGCACTTAATAGGCTAATTTCTAAAAAAAAAAAAAAACCTGCAGAAACAATATCAGCTTTGAGGAACTAATACTTTGTTTTGACCGTAGTGCAGTTCAGTTTTCATAATCTCCATACGGGAACCAGCAATCAAGCCACAAAGGTTTAATTGTTGTTTAGTTCTGCACGAGTGAAAAAAACTAAACGGGTTTAATACCGAGCCAAGCTTTTTCTTCCCTTGAACGTAATTGATTGAAATAGTTTCCTTCTTGACTTGGGAGGCACACTGACTTTGATAATTAAAACTGAAGCTAGAACGTGATTTTCATAAATACAGATCACTTTCATTGTGCTTTGATGTGGTCATTGCCGCCGGGTTGCGTTTCCTGTATCAGCGTTGTTGATTAACTCTCCTGGATTGGTTTTGGGGGGGTTAGAGGGAATCAATCCCATCTTAACCATCCGATAGTATCTCATCCTGCGCTTCTGCATTGTTTTCCAAACACATCCTTCAGAGTTTTATGACTTGCGATCCATACCAGGAATACTTGCCTGTCAACAGGATGGAGTGATGTGTTCACACTAGCAGCTGTGATTGTATGGTGAGTGATAGTAGTGTTTAAACACGGGGAATCCCTTTTATCTGTGAGCCTCTCAACTTTCATGTCAAGATGCTTTGGTCTAGTTCTCCTTCATAACCCAACTGCTTTCAGAAAACACAGGCATCATCTTAATAGAAATTAAACCTCATACTTTATGATTAAGTAGTTTGTTTAAACTTTTCCATAAATGTATTGTTTTTTGTATTCCTTATTTATAGTCTTTGAATTTAATTAAATATTTTTAATATATATTTTTGAAAATGGATTATCATATGTTCAAATGTGTTATTAAAAAAATGTGTATTTTTTGAAAATGCATTATTTTTTTATAAATAGCAATTTGAACTATAATTATATTTTTTTTTTTTATCACTACACTAGAGGTTTCAACAGTGTTTATTGTTTTAATTTAATAATTTTTTATATAAGTGTAATTTTTTATTATAAGTAGAAATATATATTCTATTCTATGTAGGCTTTTTCATTTTATTTTTATAATTATATATATATATATTTATTTTTGAATATATTTCTTTATAGATGTATTATTTTACAAATATAAAATAAGTTTATCATTTATTTAATAAAGTATTTTTTTATTTAATAAGTAAATATAAAATTATTTTTTTGTATTAATACTCCAGGCATGAATGAAATAAGTATATTTATAGTTTACATATCTCTAACTTTGATATTTTATTAGACTTTTTTTTTTCTCTGTGCACTGCATTGTGGGATTGCCTTCTCCACAATGTATGCATATGACGATCTGGCTATATCTTTTATTTTGCTGGTGCATATTAACTTAAAATGTCTAAGTAAGCAGCTGACTTGGTCTTGTCTCACTGGCTTCCTGTTCTTCTTGAAGGGGCCTATAATTCCGTTTTACCCAGAATGCATCAAAAACACCATTCATACCTGTTCCACCTTGCGTTTTGATTTAATTGAAGGGTTATTATCTCTGGGGTTGAGGGCAGCTGTTTTAAAGTGGCTATCTCTGCTGTCAAACTCCAAGACAGGTGGTTTAGGTCGACAGACCTGTGAACACTGTTAGTTTGTTCTTGATCTCCCAGCTCCATCGTGGCACGGAGCGGGAAACAGGGGGCGTTATTGTGCTGGAGCCGGGTGGAAATTAAAGGCCTGTGATCAGAGCTCGGAGCGAGTAAACTCATTTCAACGCGGCTTTGTGTAGTCATGTGTGTCTGAATCCCGTCTGGTTACGCTCGGTTGCACGGCGCGGGGCGGGAGGAGAGACCCCAGGGTTCGGCGGGAGGCTTCCACAGGGGAAAAACTCAGATAATGTGCAGGAGAGATTTTCTGGAAACTGGATTTGGTTAATCTGTTCTCGGCGTATCACACGGGGGCTCAGGTAATCAGAGGAACACATGCCGTCGCTTGTCCTTCGCAAAATACTTCTCTGAGCCGGAAAAGTTTGTTGGTCTGTTCTCCGACGAGCTTTAATCACCTCAGTGTGTCTGAGAAAATGCTGTTCGTTGGCTTGCATTTAGTGTGTATGTGTGCTAATTTGTATTTGTTTGTTTTATTAAATAAAATACAGCGCTGCCTAGTATTTCAAATGCATTAATCTAATTAATTAAATGATGGGCTGATTAATTTCTTTCACATTTAATTAATTAGATATTAAAAAAATGAAAAGACAAATTAATTTGGGTTGAGAAACTACCCACCAAAAGACCATTTTTAGTCATTGTGTTAAATGAGAAAAGCATTAAATAGACAAGAGTAGCTTGTTTTTACTCACAAATATTTACATTTTAAACCAATTTGTTTTGTGCATGAAGTGGTATGTTTGCACAGGTGGCATTGCATTTACAGTGCAATTAGAATTGCATAAATAATGCTATGACGGTAATGAGTCACCTTTATTTATATAGCACTTTTAACAATACAGGTTGTGTCAAAGCACTGAACCGTATCAGATAGGAATATGTATGTCTTTGAGTCATTCATTCAACTCATTTGTCTCTATGAACGGGCCGTTGACTAATTAGCACACTTGATTTGTGCAAAAACGTGGATTTATTCAGCAAAGAAACACCACTGTGTGTTTGTTTGGAGCTATCTTCATTTGTAAAATTGAAGCAACGCTGTATTGTGACTAAAACCAGCTGTAAATGTGTCAATCGTATTAACGTCCTATTTACCCCACACCAAACTTCACCACAATCCATAATGTTTTTAATGTTTAAAAATGCTCTGCACATTTGTAAGCATTGTTTCCTTAAGCGAGCTTGTAGCACGTTGATCCATTGTAAAGCCTTGTTTATGCTTGTCACGTCCAGTCTGGCGTGAACTGATGCAGACGCGCTCATCTGACGGCTCTCCAGAGGTGTTTACGCTTCACACGCTGTCCAGAAACAACAGGTGGAAGTGCAGAACACATCTGAACCAACACAGGCAGCTTGCGTTTGTAAATGACGTCACTTTTGCCAGGAACGTGTATGAATTAACGTAGTTTGACCCCAGCTGCTTATGGGTAAAATTACTCCAGCATTATCGAATCCACTGAAACTCAGTCAAAGTTAAAATAGTTTTTAGCATTTAGTTTCACTGCTGTAGTAATTATAAAGATGTTTGATATTGACAATATCAATGGTGATGCCATAGAGTTAGCCTAGCAGCTTGCCCTCCCCCCTTGTCTTATTCGCTGACAAGTCAAAAACTTCACACTGTGGCCCATTTCATGTGTAAACATGTAGCACAGAGCCGTTAAGTCCTAACAGTAATTATTGCTAATGCTAATAGACTCCGAGTGGTGTTTTCACATGCAGATTGTCTTAAAGGTCATGTGACCTCACTCTTCCTCTGTGCTCGAGAGTCTTCTTTTGTTTGCTTCTTAAAGGCAAAAATAAACAGCGTGGACTGGTTGGTTGACACTCGAGCGTGCCGGAACATAGACTTGTTGCTTGTTGTTAAGTTGTGCCAAGTCTTGTGTACTTTACTAATATAAAAGATGTGTTTTGTGATTATTTTGTGACTTATTAATAGTAATGGCATTCATAAAACATGTTATTAACATTTTAGAAATTGCATTAGCTAATTATTTTTTTTATATATTTTTTATATATATATATTTTTTTTTTATTTAATTGTAATTTTTTTTTTCAAGTTCTAAGTTTCCATCTATTTCAGTTTTATTTAATTTAATTTTTTTTTTATATATTTTAAGATTTAAAAGTAATTTTTTGTGCTTTTGTTATTTTATTTTATTTTAATTTAGTTTATATAAATATTTCTGTTTAGGTGCCAAGGCACATTATTTTTTTTTTATTTATTTTTTTTTACAATCAATTCTTAATTTAATTTTAACTTAATTTCAAGCCATAATTTTCAGATTTGCTTTTATGTATTTATGTAACTGTATTTTAACTGTACCTTTTTTTAGTAGTTGTATTTTATATCATTTATTTATTAGATCATTTATTTTATTATTTCAGTTCATTTTAAAGAGTTAGTTACCAAGGCAACCGCATTTTTTAATAAATTTTTTTTAATTAAAATTTTAATTAATTTATATAGTAATATTTGATTTCAGTTTCATTTCACTTTTTCTAAATAATTTTTCATTATTTTCCAGATTTGCTTTAGTATTTTTGAATGTCCCTAAAAAGTCAGCGTAAACAAGATTATCATTTCCTCGAGTGAAAATCGTGTTTGCAAGTAAGCAAAGAGTAGTGTTGTAGAGCAGTACTTTCTTTCAAGCTCGGGTGGGTTTTGTTGGGGGTCTCAGGTACGACTCCTCCACCTCCCATCCCCCATCCACCTATAGAAGCAGGGGGCAGGGGATCATCGGCAAATGTCCCTGAGGAGGTGCTGGGGCATGCCTGTGTCTCCTATCAGCACGTCGTTCACGGGCTTCAAAGACGCTAGATTAGGGCAGGGCGCTGCATTTGCTCTGACCGAGAGGAACTCAGGAAATACGGGGCAATTTCAGGAGCATCAAAAGGTTTAGTGGACGGTGAAGTATACAACCAGTTACTGTGGTTACGCAGTAAAGATCAGTGTAAAATTAGTGTTTAAAGAATCTCTTTGATATGTCAATTATCATTCAATTTCAGTGTAGTTGTTTTTGTTAATGTCAGTTATGTTTTCCATTACTTTGGGGGCGTGGCCACCCCACAAGTTAGTTTCACTAAAAACATGCAGCATGGTTATTTTTTTTATTTTTAAGGTTTTAAATTTTTTAGTTTTTTATCTAATGTTTAAATATTTTTTCACTAGGGGTGGGCATAGATAATTTTTTTTAATCTAGATTAATTTCGAAATGAATCTAGATTAAAATGGCTAATTTGAGATCTGTCAAAGGCATTCAGAATTTGTGTGCTACCTATTATATTTGAGATATCTGTGTGTCAGT
>JAUMHQ010000075.1:15018305-15031556 GCA_032361165.1 Enteromius paludinosus | reverse complement strand
AAGTCTATTAATAAAGTATCTGAAAAAGATTTACTCTATGAACAATACATTAAATTACATTAAATAAAAGACAAAATAAAAATAGAATAAGCTTATGAAACAATAACTAACAAATGATCCAATGCCAGAAGTCTCAAGTCAAGTGAATAAATCTTATAACAGGCATCCAATACTGACTTCCGGAAAAGGGGAACAACCAATGACATATGAGATTACAACTAAAACAGCAAGCCACACCCCATGACAAAAAGAAACATATCATGCACGCGCGGGATTTGGAATGAGCTCGCGGGATCCCGTTTCTTCACAACTAGATTTGTTTTCATCCTGTGGAAATGATTGACCGCGCTCGCTTATTAATGGCACAGATTTGACGCCATAGATTTGTTGGGTTTTTCGTTCAGGCACGGCACCGAAATCCGCGTTGTCTGGTTCGGTACATACCGGTTACTTAGGTACCGGTGCCATACTGGTACCGGGTTTCGGTACCCAATCCTACATATAACCCTGCCCCTAAACCTACCCATCACTTGGATTTAGACAAATCGTACAAAGTGAGGTCATGCTTTGTTCTACGAATTAGCAGAAATTTGCCAACTCATAAAATACGTATGAATTGGTCATGAGACTGTGTTGGTTTAACAAGAGTCTACGTTCAAAACGCTAACCCTGTAGTTTGTGTACTAGGGTTGGGTCGATAGACGATGGCATGGTCCATTGCAGATGGCCGGTAGACATCACGATGCTGAGCCGGCATCGCGATACTCCGCCCCGCCGCAGCAACCAGCTCGCGGAAAAAACACTTAATCTATGGCGGCAAATCTATGCCATTAGTAAGTGAGCGCAGTAAATAATTTCCGCGAGAGGAAAACAGATGTACATGTGAAGAAACGGGGCCGTGAGCTCATTTCAAACCCTCGCGCGTGCTTCATGTGTCATCCGCTCGCAAGTCAAGCACTCGTGCGCGATCAACTCCTGCGATCAATCCTCTCTCACCTGCTCGCGCGAACACTGTTTTGTCAGTCGTGGGGCGGAGCTAACCCCCCCAACCCGTCGTTGTAGGCCATCGTGTAGGCTGTTTCATATTAGACATCGTACGATGCCAAATTGGTCGACATCGCCCAACCCTATTGTGTACGCACGAGTAACACACTTGACTTAGCAAAAACTACTGATAAATGAAACAAGCAAAAATGAGACAGAATTGAAGCTGATAAACATTGGGCAGATATCGAGCTGTTTTTTTTCTCCTCTCTTCTTCAGCATTCATCAGCTCTTCTGTCCCCGTGTCCTGATGGTCTTGTGATATAGAGCGGTTATTTTCCGTGTCGGAGGAGATTTGTGCTGGTTGAGACACGACATGCCATTAGTTACAGATAAACAGGCTTATGGGATCTATCTATTTATCCATCTATCCCTCCCATCCATGTTCTAGTCATATTCAACTACATCTTACGCATTTAGAGTCTTCCTTTTTCAACATTAAGCCAAGTAGATCATTTTGTAACCTTTTCACATGTGTTTATTACTATATGGGGCAGATTATGTGGGCAGCTCTTTAAAACACAGCCTGTGGGCGCTTGGAGCTGATGTCCTGAACTCGCATGTTTTTACCCATGAGCACTTGCTCTTAGCTGCTGTAGTGAGAGAACTTTGATCGAGCACTTGGGGATGTTGCTGGCCCAGTGCTGAAGTGCTTTCTATTTTGGTGTTATCCTGATGGTTTACGCTAGCGTGTGTAGACCCCGCTCCGTCAGTGAAGAGCTGGCCTGGTTTCCACAGAGACACGGGAGAATTTCTGTGTTTGCGTATTTTCCTGGAGTTTTGCGTCCTCGTGCAGCAGGATGACATTTTCCTGAAATGTTTTTTGGACTCGCTACACAAAAAGGTCAGTGTACGAACAAGCCTAAGGACTGTGAGGATGATAAATAGGTAGGAGGATTGAATGCAGTCATATGAACATCCATGAAATGAGAATCATTTGATCTGAAAAAGGATTATTTTGCCCTGTTGTGGGTTATGAAAGGTTCTGACATGCATGCAAGGTCAAAAACTTTCAATATGCATTTATTTTCACCTTATTTGTTCAACAACTTGCAAACGATTCGTTTAAAGATTTATTTTTCCAAATCTCTTCAGTAATTTCATTTAAAATAGTGTTTGTGAGCTTTTAATGCTCCAAAAACGGCACCTAGTGGCAAAGGATGAATTAGCATTTTCAGATTCAAGGCCGACTCTTTCTTTGAGAGACAGTAACTTTACACACAGTGCACTTTTAGAGTTCGCAGGATGTTTACGTTACACACTGCATAGAAGCACATGTTTAAAAATCCATAATAGGAACACTGAAGACAATACGTGTCGCATATTCATATACATTTGCCTATTTTGTTCAGTTATTTAATACCGGCTGTCTAGGAGAGACCCACATGCAAATCAAATTCTTGTTATTCATGAGCCTTTACTATATGAAAGAGCATTAAACATTAACATGTCTCCCAGTTTTCCCACAGTTAAAATCATTTGTGTTCTCTCAAAATGAAAATATTGAGTTGAAACTGGTTGATAATAGATTTGTTTTTTACAAACACACATCTTTTAACTTCTCAAGATGAACTGGAGTGGTGTGGATTATTGTGATGTTTATATCAGCAGTTTAGACTCTCATTTTGACGGCACCCATTCACTGCAGAGCATCCATTAGGGAACAATGCTACATTTCTCCAAAACTGCTTTCATCATGGATGGCCTTGGCATGAATACAGTTTCAGCAAATGCTCATTTTTAGGTTAACAATTCCTTTATATCACATGACTGGAACTCTAATTCCACATTGACCTTGAGCTGGTGATATTATTAATTGTTGTTGGTGGTTCACATTGCTTCTGGTGGGTTTTGTTTGCCAGCGAGTGCAATAATGCTTAGTCATCACATGGTACATTTTCCCTCTTGGTGCGAGGGGGTCCACTGGGAAAATCCTGCATGAATAGGCTTTTAACTTCAGATTAATCGTGAAACTAATCTCAGTTCTTTGTGGTCCATGCGAATCTAATGCCACCGGATCAGTATGTGTCAGGAAATTTAGTGCAAGTATATCTTAAGCGTGTAAATGTTTGGGGTGTTTGTTTGTAGTTCAATCAATTTGCTAGCGGGTATGCTATTCGTTAGTATACTCTACAGCATGTGCCAAGCAACCTCTCTCTCGTATCCAATGAGAAATGGGTCTTTTGGATTTCCTTGTGTATATATTTCCATTCATGCAGGCGTTTATTGGAAGCAGAAGTAACCGCGGGTTGATATATCTGCGACCACACACGCACACAGCCTCTCATGTGGCGGCTCAGAGTGAAGTCCATCATCTTGCGTTTGTTGAAGCTGTCCAGAGCGCCTGAGCATGTGTGGTCTCCAACCACAGCGGCCAATCTCTTCAATCCCTCTTTCAGTTCTAATTCTGTCGTATTTCTCCGCGGTTCGTCTAATTTTATCCCACAACAGCTCGTACCGCCTCAGAAAACTGCTGTGTTTGGATTCTCTTAAATAGTAATTTATAACTCTCTTGCCTCTCTCTCTGTTTTTTTTTTCAGATTTTGGACGTCACCCAGCATGGTGGTAGAGGCTGATCTGTATGCAGAGTGAAATCTATCATGACTGTGATGTCATTGGCACACCGCAGGTAATTTCAGAAACAGTCATGCTGTACCTGTCAGAATATATAAAAATATGTTTCATTTTTGAACATTACAGTTTACTGGATAATTAAGAGTAAACAAAAATGTTGAAATAAATGTTTTTCTCCAGTACATGTTGGCCACAATTATTGGCACCCTATTATTGCTACGTCCTTTACCCAAGAGTTTTCTCCTGTAACGTCCGAAGATACTGGAGAACACCTGATTAGAAAAATAAAAGCATTCCTTCATCCAGAATTGCTCCAGACCTTCAGATTACCAGCTCCATGATGGTTCTCCTCTTTAGTTCTCCTCACTCAGGGTTCAGGTCACAGGACTGGGACAGACATGGCAAAAGCTTCATCTTGTGAGTCAGTGAATTATAGATTTGTTATCTGTTTGTATTTGATAGTCCATGATGTCAAGTGTCTAAACAAGATGTCCAGGACCTCCAGCTGAAATATAGACCCACAAAATCAAAAACACAGCAGGATACTTCACTGTACACATGGAGAACTTTTTATCCCTGTGTTCACCAAACACATCTTGAGTTTCATCTGATCATAGAAGCCAGTCCCATTTGTAGTTCCAGTCCTGTCTGACAACTGAACATGCTGGAGATTATTTTTGGATGAAGAACATGTGCTGATGTAGGGGCTGTTTGACTATTTTTTAAAAAGGTTTTCTGACCCGGAGACTCAACTATTTTCTGCAGTTCTCCTGCTGTGATCCTTGAAGAGTCTTAAGTCACTCAAACTCTACTCCTCTCCGTGTATTAGGAGGATAGAGACACACGTCCTCTTCCAGGCCTCTTCCTAACATTTTATGTTGATGGGAAATTCTTCATTATTTCACCTGATGGTGGAAATGGTAATGCTCACTGCTCTAGCTCATTTCTTAAAGCCACTTCACTAATTTGTGAAGATCATTTATCTTTTACAGCATATCAGAAACATATTATTTGGTTTTTCTCATTGTGTTGATGATTTTGGCTTTGTTTTCCCTACTATATATATTTCTGTGAAACAGGGCTGGATAATTTCATGTTCACAATCACCCTGGAGAGCTCAAAATTGTGAATATGAATGGGAATATACTTCAGAAATATTTTAGATTCTAGGGGTGCCAATAATTGTGGTCAACAAGTATTGGAGAAAAACATTTATTTCCTTTTAATTTACAAGAATTTCCCCCTATTTTTATTTGTTTTATTCAATGATTGGTTAGAATAGTGTGAATTTTTTTAATGATAGATCAAAAGGATAAACAATGCAGATTTATTTTCACAGCCACCTTTGTTCAGATTTACCAATGGGTAAAGGGTGCCAATATTAGTGGAGGGCACTGTATATACATAATAAATATATATTTATTACGTAAATGTATTAGTATGTTAGTAGTATATTAGTATATATGAAAATGTATTTTGTGAATGAATGTAATATAAATAAAATAATAGAAAATAGCAATTATTTTTCAGTACAAATAATATATATATATATATATACAGTTGTATTGTAAATAATATATATTATATTAATAATATAGTACACTTTCAGTAATAATTTGAATAATTAATACACATACAGTTTTTGAATTTCTTATATTATATTTAATTTTTATATAATTTTTTTTTAGCTGCATGAATGCAGTCAAAAAACTGACCTTATTTAGATATATATATTTTTATATATATATATATATATATATTATAAAATAATACTTTCAGACATGCACACTGTCATATAATGCAGTAAAATGAACCAGTGAGCTAATGAGTCCTGTGCTGCTTAATCAGACTCTGGGCAGATTATCTTTAATTGTTGTATAGGTTTTGATTTTCTATTGTATGACACAATGTTAGACTAAAATAACGCATAAATAGTTGTCATTCAAATAATAACCCAGTGCAAAAACAATGTTAATGGGTCAGTTATATTTAGTTGCATGACCTCTGTGTTTTCTTTTTCTGCTGCAGATACTGAGCCATGGGTAACACAGAAAGTCATAGCGGCGGCCATGGTTACTATGGAGATGGCCAGCGCCACCTCTCCCGTAAACACATGTCCCGCTCGCTCCGACTGTCCAGCAAGCAGACGTATTGTTCCCGCCGAACGCCGTCTGGAAAACCGGAGCACCGCAACTCCGAGACCAGCACCCGCTCCAGCAGCACCCCTAGCATCCCTCAGTCGCTGGCCGACCACGGCCTGGAGCCCTTCAACGACTCCGACATGCTGCCCGACTTCAGCGGCCCTATTTGGGTGGATCGTGTGGCCATGAATCTCCGACCTGTGTCCTTCCACAACCATCCGACTCATTCGCCTGCCTCCAAACAAGCCAACCAGGACGCCGCCGAGCTGCCGGAGGACACCACCCTCGTCCAGTGCACACGGGACAGCCCCCAGGATACCTCCAGCTTTAAAAAGAAGCGCTCTAAGTCTGCAGACATGTGGAGGGAGGACTCCCTCGAGGTGTCTTTATCCGACCTGAGCCAGGAGCACCTGACCAGCACGGAGGAGATCGGAGACACACCGGACGACTGCAAGACCCACTTACAGTCGTCCGCTCAGGACCGAGCCAATTCTTTAGACGAACTCTACGGGCCGAAGAGCCCCACCTGCAGGCCCACACACGGACGCTATGGCAAATGGCACAAGGGAGGCGGCACAAGCAGAGAAGGTGACGAGGATAAGATGATCTCGCCCTGTGAGGACGACGGGGCTGCGTACAGTGCATATACGCTGCCCTGCCGCCGATCTCACTGTCTGTCAGAGGGACCGACCAATCATCAAGGAGTTATGCAAGGGAGGCGGGCACAAACCATACAGGTGAGTTTGAACTGGATAGCCCCTTCCACTTTGAAATCTTGTTGGTCAATACTCCATGAATAAACACCAAATACATTCTGAGTAGACTGTCCAGGTGTGTAGATCCAAAACAAATGCAAAACAGGAAAAAAGGACCTGCACACAAATATTTAGGCAAAAGCAGGCATAGATTCTTTTTTTTTTTGGAGGCCACAAAAAAGTGCAAAAATTTAATAATAATAATATGATAAATAAATAAATATATATATATATATTTATATCATTATATTTTAGAATATATATTTTTTTAATTCTATGAAAATGTAATTTATAAATACTTTTTCGTAATTATTTGCTTTTCTATATTCTATAAAATTTAAATAAAAACTATTATATTTGTATAATCATTTCATTTAGATATTCAGTCTATAAAAATATACAATATAACTACAATTATATTTTATAATTGTTTTTTGTTGGTGTTTTTTTTACATTAAATCTAAAAAAATATAATTTATAAATTATTTAATGTTTTCATAAGTTTTTGCTTTTCTATAGTCCACCTATAGATTATTATTACTATTATATTTGTAAAATAATTTGCTTTCTATATTTTTAGACCACTGGTTGTCTGGGATATTCAGAGTAGATAGCTAAGATTAAATGATCAAAAACACAAACGGGAAAAGTGTAGTGAAACTAAGTACTTTTTGAAATGGCAGCGTCCTTGTAACTTAACTACTTTCAAATAAAGGCTAGTAGCCTTTTGTGTTTGATAAACATGAGCTTGACTGTCTCTGCTTCTGTTGGTAGTGAACTCAGATCAGCCGCTCTCATTGAAAGTGAATGGCTTTGTTAGAATGACTGGACTCATTGAGTGTCAGTGTAAACGCCCGTAGGTGTGCAGTAAGAATGTGAGTGTAATGTTGTGTTAGTGTAGGTGTACACTAGGGAATTTTAGTCTTGCTCTGAATGTTGACTGCGGTTAATCCCCCAGAATCCTCTGGATCTCCTCAAGTAGAGAGACTGTAGATATGAATGACTCATTTGTGTGCGAGTTCACACAGACTCCCCTGTTGTTTCCCATCGAACAGTATTATGATTTAACAAGATGCTCATCCCAGTCAGCTGTTGGTGTAAACTAAAAAAATATAATGGTATTGATATTTTTTATAAATTAAATATTAAACAAAATGCCAAATATTTATATTTTTTTGTATACTAAAAATTTAATTTATTTATTTACTTTATTTACTTTTATTAATAAATAAATAATAAAAGTAAATCAAATGTGTGTGTACAAATCAAATAATTAAATAAATTGTTAAATTATTCTGTTATAAACATTATAAAGTTAAAATGTACAGAATTGATATTTATATGGCATTTATGTTTTTTTTTAATAATATTGGTATGGTATTAATATTAAATAGTTTTATGTTATCATTCAATGATTCAAAATGTGTTTTTTTATTTTTGTATATGTAATATAAATTTAAAAAAATTATAAATATGTATTAGTATTTTTTTTAGATAAAAGCTTTATTATTATTATTATTATAATAGCACGGTTAGATGGACATACACCAATGTACTACAGTTTTAATTTAAGGACACTTTATTAATGTTTTATAAATTCTGTGCTATATCAAGGTACCGTGGTACTACTTTGACCATACTATAGTACCACCAGAGTAGCTGTCAAAGTGTATTGACAGTCATAGTGCATTGTGGGTAGTGGTCTGTCACTGTCCATATGGTGGTGGTGATGACTGTATTTTCCTGCTCTCTCTCAGATGATCTAGATCCTGGAGTCAGACTTCTGTGAGAACAGCTCGCTTCTTTTGTCATGCTAATGAGCTGTAACTGACAGGAACGTGATTGAGAGAGAAGCAGAGGAAGAGAGAGCTGAGCTGTAGATACGCTGGTTTATTTCTGACTCTTATTTCTTGCATAAATATGTGTGTGCAGGAGAGAAATCAGAGTGATTCAGTTGCACGTAGGTATTTTGCTAAAGCTAGAAAGAAAAAGATCGAATCACCGTGTGACACTGTCTCCCTGTGAGGCTCCATCGGTGAAGATGAATGGCATGCCGGGCCGCACAGTCCAGTCATGTGACTCCCGCTAGATGCCGGGTTTGGTGGGTAATATCCCATCATTCCCCAGCAGCAGCACAGAGTGGTATTGTACAGTCAAGTTTAATTGACACGCTGTGCTCTCTCGGTGTCAGCTTCTGTAAAATGTTCTCTTCACGACCTGCGGCATGTGCTCTGCTTCTGAAGACACGACGAGCTCCGGCCAGCAGCAGGTAGGAGAAGTGAAGATGTGCTGGAGAACAGCCACGTTTAATAGAGTGGAAAACTGAGTCTTTATCTTCCATTCAGTCAGTTTGGTTACTGAACATCCTGGAACTAGAACTGGTTTTGGTGCTTAGTTTTAGTTAAAGTCAGTCATGTTAAAACCAAAAAGTCCTAGGTTAAGTAGACATAAAAAAAAAAAAAATAAATTGCGTACATTCATGATACAAGTTATGTCTTTTCATACCATCAGTTTTCACAGAACTTATAACATGTGTTCCAAAATTTTATTCCAAAATTACCCAAATTAATTTATTTGGGGCCTATACTGTGTATATATATATATATATATATATATATATATATATTACTGTAAAACAATGAATCGCGATTATTCACATCCAAAATAAATGGGTTTTGTTTACATGTTATATGTAAATTTACATGTATATACATTTATATAATCATTATCTGATATTATATGTAAATATATTTGATGTATATACATAACATATTTTTCTTAAATATAAACTCACATATGTTTGTATTTATATATGCATAATCAATATGCACCAAATATGCACACAAACATTTGACAGCACAAATATATATACATACATAGATGTGAAAAAGAAATTCACAAGTGAGATATTTCCAGGCCTAAAAAATTAGTATTTAAATATATATAACAATATTTTATATATATATGTGTATATATATATATATATATATATATATATAAAGATTTTTAGATTAATGTTTAATAATTCATTTTTAATAGATAATAGATACAGAACATATTTATATTTTTTCTAAACCGTATATAGTTAATAATAAAAAGTGTCTTTTTATGCTCAGTTCTAAACGTTGTCTTTGGCTAGAAACTATTCTAATTCAGTGTAACTATAATGTGTGATGCAAATTAAATCATTAACCCATTATCAGGAATGATCAGGTAAATGTTTATTATTTTTGTGTTTATTTGGTGTTCAGGATGTCACAGCAGGAGACGGCAGTGATTATGAGGACAGTGGTATCGATGGGCTGACGGGGGACAGCGAGGCGTCTCAGCACCACGCTCGGCGCTATAAGACCATGTCTGCGTCTTTCTCCGCTTACTCCACGTCAGCAGGGGGCGCCTTCGCCGGGAGCGACAGTGGGAGCAGCAGCGGAGCTGGAGCGGGACCCTCAGACGGCACACAGGTGAGCAGGGGGATTCATTCCTGCCGTTTCTTCAGTTCCTAGTTTATAGACATACAGTAAGATGCAGGGATATATCAGTGCATGAACATTATGACCAAGTGATATTCATTCCACAACAACTTTTTGCCAAATGAGTAATGCGCAGTAAAATAAAACATATGCAAACAAAAAAAATACAAATATTTATAAACTGAAAAAATGATAAAGTGAATATTATGTCACAATATTAACATGCACCTGAAAAATAAATAAACAAAAATGAAAAAGCAAAAGAGATGATGGTTGTTATAAACGATGACATGTTATAAAATCAACAAAATGCAGTGTTATTGTGATTAAAAAAAATCCTTCATTATTTTTGGATTGCTTGATGGAATAAATATATGAAGTAATAAAAAACGACCAGACACTGACCAAATGCACGTTATTTCCATGAGACGGGAGGTAGACCAGAGTGGTATGTTATTGGTAAGTTTGTGATGTACAGTGTTAACATCTGTTCAGTGCTAACAGTCGCGCTGGGCCTGTGTGTGTTTAATCAGGGTGTGTATGAGAACTTCCGTCAGGAGCTGGAGCAGAACGTGAGTCCGGCTGAGGTTCCTGAGGAGAGAAGCTCCGCGTTCAGCGACGAGCAGAGCAGTGTGACCCTGAGCTCAGCCTATCACACCGACCCTCTGCTGAATGTGGCTGCTGTACAGGGAACCGTACGCAAAGCTGGGCGCCTCGCCGTCAAAAACTTCCTGGTGCACAAAAAAAACAAGAAGGTGGAGCTCGCCCCTCGCCGCAAGTGGAAGAGCTACTGGGTGTCCCTCAAAGGTGTGTGTGTGATGTTTCTGAATGAGATGTGAGCGGTTACCTGACACCGTAAACAGGTTTTACAGCTTCCTGTGAAAACGTTTAAAATAGAGAAGAGGAGGATTATGTTTGTTGTGCTGCGTTGTGTTATATGGGTAGGAACTGAACGCCCAGCATTCACTATTTCACCTCTCACACACTTGTTTGTTAAATATTCTGGCTTAACAAATCTGCCGTATTCATTTTAGCTCATCTTTTACCATTCTCCAACAATTAGTGCAGAAGTGCTTAGAACATACATGTTTCCTCACCAAAGCTAATGCAGTAAAACATAAAATATTATGATTTAAAATAACCGTTTAATAGCTTTGCGTTTCCCAGTGTCACATGATCTGGCAGAAATCATGCTAATATGTTGATTTGCTGCTGAAGAAGCATTTCTTATCATTGTTAAAACAGTTGAGCTGCTTTATATTTTTCTGGAAAGCATCTTATAGGACACATTAATGCATAGAAAGTTTATATGAGCAGCATTTATCTGTCACAAATCTCGCTGAGGCGGAGCGAGCGAGAGATCACGGAGACAAAGAGATACTATAAAGTTCTTTTTTAATATAAACAAAAGCCAGAGATCCAGGATAAAGAGAGCGATAGCTCACACGGGCAGTAGACATTTACAACAGGACATAAACTAGAACAGAAAAACACTGGTACTTAAAGACAAACTAATCAAGACAACATTAACAACACCTGGGCAGACAATCACACATTAAAGACCGGTGCGGGGTTTACAATAGGTAGACACGTGAGGGAATGACATGAAAAAAAACATGAAGCACATGGACATGGAAAACAAAAGCTGACAGGCACATGGAACGCCTGGGGGCGTGACATTATCTGAAACAGACATATTGCACAACTAGTCTCAATTTAATGTCCTCTTGCTTGCCTCAAACGATAGTATGCAGTTCTTCATAGCTGTATACATACGGAGTATTGACATGTTAGCAAGCTCTGTATCTTTACCAAGAGAGGAAAATCAAAGCTTAAAAAACAATCCAATAAGTTTGTGCACATTTTATTGGATTCCCTTTAAACAAAACAAGGGCTGCATTTCTTGTTTTGGCCACTGGAGAGCAGAGTTCAATCAATAAAGCCGTAAAACTCCAATCGGTTGGATATTGTGCTGCCGTTCCCCTGGAAACAGTGGCTGAGAGGCGATCTGTAGAGTTATTTGAGCTCACGTGAACTACTTTGATTTTCTGATGCTTGAGTGAATGCCTTAATTTGTCCTCCCAGGATGCACTCTGTTTTTCTACGAGACGGACGGCCGGTCAGGTATTGATCACAACAGCATCCCTAAGCATGCCGTGTGGGCCGAGAACAGCATCGTCCAGGCCGTCCCAGAACACCCCAAAAAAGATTTCGTCTTCTGCCTGAGTAACTCACTCGGAGACTCGTTCCTTTTTCAGGTGACTGAACCTCCCATGCAAAACTCTTCTCATACACTAACACTGAGCAGATAACGTCACAGACTGAGACATCTGACTCACTAATATGTTCAGAATAGTAGTATTTCATGCGCGTCGTGCGTAATATGCATGCTAAATACTGCCAGGAAGGATTGTGTTAATATGCTATTTAACCTTTGACCTCTTTTTGTAGACCTGCAGCCAAACTGAGCTTGAGAACTGGATCACGGCTATCCACTCGGCCTGCGCCGCAGCCGTCGCTCGACAACACCACCGTGAAGACACGGTGCGCCTGCTCCGGGCCGAGATCAGAAAGCTGGAGCAGAAGATCGACATGGATGAGAAGATGAAGAAAATGGGAGACATGCAGCTCTCCGCTGTCACCGACGCCAAGAAGAGGAAGACCATTCTGGAACAGGTTATTTAGCATGTTTGGGTTTGAATTACCCACGATCAAGGATGTTTAGAATCAAAACATTCACAGAAAGTGTATCCAAGCAGCACAATATGTCAGATATTTGATACATAATAATTATTATTTTACAACATTATTTTAAAAATATATAAAAAGAATATATATATATATATATATATATATATAAAACCCATATAAAAAAATACAGATGTTTAAGATTGCAATGAAAACAGGTGTTTTAGAATAAAAATATTTTTTAAATATCTGCATTTATTTGATAAAAATACAGTAAAATCTACAAAATTGTGAGATATTATTAAAACTTAAAACAACTGTTTTTTATGTGATTATATTTTAAAATGTAATTTATTTCTGTGGTGCAAAGCTGAATTTTCAGCATCATTACTCCAGTCTTCAGTGTCTCATGATCCTTCAGAAATCATTTTAATATGCCAATTTCCTGCTTAAGAAACATTTCTGATTACTACATATGCTTGTGCTTCCTCATAGTGGAAACTAGGGCTGTGCAATATGGACAAAATAATCATGTTGCGATTTTTTGAACGAATATTGCGATTGCGATTTTATTTGCGA
>JAUMHQ010000075.1:15004192-15018205 GCA_032361165.1 Enteromius paludinosus | reverse complement strand
AAATAAACAATATTTTGTTGCTTAAACTTATGTATTCAGTCATTATTCAATGGTATACTAAAAATCCATATGAAAAAGTCTCTAATTAATTAGATGAATTTTTTTAATCGAGTCCTGGCCCTAAAATAAACACAACCTCAGGTTGTGTCAATAAAGTTCGCACACTGCCTCCGAAACTTCTGGAGTCATAAAGAAATTTGGATCAGTTTCAATTTTCTGCGTTTTCACGTCCATAGCAAGCATTTTGCAATTTCAGACTCGGTGAGCAATGAATTTAAAGGATGAAAAAAGCATGAAAATTTATACTGCCCTCCAAAAGTCTGAAAACAAAGTGTGGTTTTGTATGATATAAGCATAAATCCTTATCATTTTTTTTATCATTAAAGTAACTTGACATTATCATTGAGGACAAGCAATAATAGTTTTTCATTTTGATTGCATAATAATGGCAATACATACATGCCAAATTTGAGGTAGTATGGGAGGAGCTGGACTGTGATGTAATATATCAAGTCAATGTTTAAGTAAACTTACTGTAGTTATGTAGCCGCTAATGGTGGATATTTTGATGAATTGAAGTATTTTCTATGTAGAAACTATAATTTATATTCTATAAAATATGTTTTCGTAGTTTGTGTTGTCCCTTATCATTACACAAAATAAAGGATTCATTGCAACATTGTCCAAAACCCCATTTTTCTAGGGCGTTTCCAAACTTTTAGATGGCAAATATAAATATTGACTTTTTTGGTGAAAACCGAAGCAAATGATTACAAACAGTTTTCTACAAAAGTCTGCTTTAAGATATTAAAACGTAAAAATGACATTTTTAAAATAAAGTATAAATTAAAGTAAAATAAAGTTAAATCAACTAAATTTTAGTTTTTCAAATAAATAAAAATCTACTTGTTCATGTTTGTTCTTCATTCATTTTGTCAGGAACTGACGGGAGAAGTTCCTCATGAATATCCTCTGGAAACCGGAGAGAAGCTCCCTCATGTGCGGCGCAGGGCTGGTCTGTCCCGCAGCGGCTCCAAACATAACACCAAAAATGAGGTGTGTGCATTTGAGATGATGCGGGTGGCCACAAATGCGATATCGGATGCAGGATAGATAAATATCATAAGTTGCTGAATGTTTGTGTTGGCTTAGGAAGAGGACGTCTCTCAGCGCAAGACAAAGAAAACTCTGTTCAGCGGCGCCCTCCGCAGGCACGTCGACTCCGAACAGCATCCTCCACACAGCAAACGAGCGGTTCATAGAGGATGCCACACAGGTGGGTTTCAAGACTATACAGATAAACTAAACACCAGTTCACGGCCGAATCTTTTTTTAAATTATGTATACAGTATGCACTACCGTCTAAAAGATTTTTTAAGGCTTTTCTCTTTTGCTCACCAAGGCTGCATGTACTTAGAAAAAATACAGTAATATTATTAAACACATTAAATATTGTTAGAATTTAAAATGAGTACTTTTTATTTGAATATATTGTATAATGTAATTTATTTCTGTGATGCAAAGCTGAATTTTCAGCATCATTACTCCAGTCTTCAGTGTCACATGATCCTTCAGAAATCATTTTAATATGCTGATTTCCTGCTTAAGAAGCATTTCTGATTACTACATATGCTTGTGCTTCCTCATAGTTATGTGGAAACCGTGATTTTTTTTTTTTGTCTGTTACAAATAGAAAGAAAGTTTTACATATTTACTCATACACGTATATTAATTTTTTCATGTACAATAATTGCATTTATTTATATATTTAAACTTAAAAATCTCATTTCACATGTATTTACAGTAACTGTTGATCAATTTAATACATCTTTGCTGAAAAAGATTCAAATTACCCCAAACTTTTAAACAGTGATCATTACACTGTTTCAGCATCATCATCGCGATGGTCACGATGCAGGGCGAAATATGTGTCTGATTTAAAAATGTATCGGTATTTCTAAACTTTCTATTCACGGATCTATATTTGTCTAATATAAAGTAATTAACTCATATTTAAGGGTTCTTTGAAAACTACAAAGTACACGTTGCTTCACCTACTTCATGCAGTCTCAGCGTGCGCATGGCGAAATGAGCGCGGGATGGGAGAAAAGCACCGAAATGGAAGATTTGGTCGCATTTTGGTCTTATACTGAGCCGCATTCACTGACGAGCTGCACAAAATCACGCTGATAATGAACCTGAATTTCCGCAGCTCGTCAGTGAACAATGGCTCTGCGTAGTGACTCAATGCAAGACCACGCTCCTGATGGAATTTTCCCTTCGATTAATACAGAACCGGTTTTACTGACAAAATGCGCAAAACATATCGCACGTTGATGATCGTGCAGCCCTATCCAAAAAACTTATTTTTGCGACCAAATCTTCATCAAATTTTTCCCCAATATCGTGCATCCCTAGTGTAGGGTAGTCAAAAATAATAGTAAGTGCACTGTAATTATGCAATAAAATAAAGTGACATTTTGGATCTTCTCAGCACAACATGATGAAAAGAGAAACAAGTGAGGGGCTACATGTCGGTTGCATCTGGTTAGGAAAAAAAAGTGTTGGTTTGCTGTTGAAGAGTCTGTCAGTGCTTTGTTTTCCATAATTATTGTATCAATATTGTAAAGCGCTATGGCACTAACATCCTTATCCGCTGTATCACTGCAGATTTTCATCACTGTAATTCTGATGCTGTCATAATGTTGACAGAGCATCGATTCACTACACACACACATGCTGCAAAAGTTCACGTTCCACTCAATGGATGTTTACGCAAGAGGCAGAGCTCAGAATGGCCGGCGGCCCATCAGGAGGAGGGTTAGCGGGTGCCTGTGTGTTTGTGTGGGTTTTTCATTTTGGCAGCGTCGGGTTACTCTTTATGCCCTGGTGAATGGCAGCAGGGTCGAGTTCCTAGGGAGTCCCAGACCTTGCTGCCAGAGGAATGTGTGGCGCTGTTGTTTGCTACTTTGTGTGTTGTCTGGACCGCTGCCCCCTCCGCTGCGTCTTCCAAAAAAACATCCATCCCGGAGTGGCTGGGAGGAGACGCCGTGGTGTATAAACCCATTCCACTGCCCTCCAAACACCATTTCATTAGATCAAACCAGACCAAACACAAGGCAGGAAGCTTCTAGATATCTAGTGATGATCCTTTACGGCTGAATGTAATGTTTTGACCTTGTTTTTCGAGAGAATGAAATGATCGTTTTGACAACTCTCACATGCCGCTGGCCTGCTGTGAACTGTGTTCTAACCAGTAACTTTTTCTCTTTCTTGTCCTCACAGATTTTCCTGTGGGAGCAGAATTTAGAGCAGTTCCACATGGATCTGTTCCGCTTCCGCTGTTACCTGTCCAGCCTGCAGGGCGGCGAGCTCCCCAACCCCAAGCGCCTGCTGGCCTTCGCCTCCCGTCCCACCAAACTGGCCATGGGCCGACTGGGCATTTTTTCAGTCTCTTCCTTCCATGCACTGGTAATTATGTCTCAGTTTTCCATCATTTGTTTTTTCATTTTGTTTATATTTTTCTGCAAATATTTTATTTCTTGTATTTTATATATGTAAATGTATGTACGTGTATTAACTGTACGTGTATATAATTTTTTTTATATTTTAATGTTTTTTTTTATATAAAGTAATTATATGCTTTAATATTTTATAATATTACATTTCAAAGTAATAAATATATATATATGGTAAATATATTTATTATATTATATATTGAAAGGGTTTTATATTATTATAAAATATACTTTTATATTATTTTTTATATTATTATACCATATATATCATATGTGTATGTTTGTAAATTTCTTAGAAATGACATTTTAAATATTTTAAATATATAAATATATATTTTACTTTGAAATGTAATATTATAAAATATTAAAGCATATAATTACTGTATAAAAAAAAATTCATTAAAATATGATGTTTATATTATATTTTTTATATTAAGATATGTGATTTTGTGTTTTATTTATATATATACATATATATATATATATAAACACATAGTATTTTTTTAAATAAAATATGAAATACATATAAATATTTATATATGGGTGTTTGCCTAATAAAAATTGTCTTGGTGTGACAGCAAAAGTTAAAGAAAAAAAATAACATAACATGAGAAAAATGTAGCTTCAATCTTAGACTTACTTCATTAACTGTTAGAGATGTTTTTTACATTTTTACATCACACCATAGGACACATTTATACATCAATAACCCATATACATATATACCCATATATAGTTTTATGATATAAATAAATTTATTATTTGTACTGAACAAAATTTGACATTCAAAAGTTTTAGAGACATCAGTTTTTCTCCTTTCAAGCAGACTTAGAAAACAGCTCTCTGGTGGCTTAACGGCTTCTTACTTCTAACTACTTCTTACTGACTGATACGTTTTAAAACGTTTGGTATCTAGTGTATTTCAAACAGAAGCATGGCTTAGAAACCCACATCAAGAGCATCAGTGTTGCTCTATTTCTGCCCGGAATGCTTGTATTAACCTTCTTCCTTCCCACCTGTCAGTGTTGGTGTACGTGGGTAATGGATTTTGGCATAAAAAGAAACAGTAGCTGAAGGGTTGGTCGGTGTATTTCCTCTTGGATGTGGGCCACGGCTCCGACTGATCAATACTATTCATCCTCAGGTTCGCCTCCAGCTCTGGCGTTCTGTGCAGAAGCTGGAGGACACTGGGATACAGGGAGATGTTATTTTTGTCTATGCAGCATGGATGATTTTTTTTGGGGTGGAGGGGGTGGGGATGTTCTTCAGCATTCACATTCTGAGAGGATGGAGAGAGAGAGGATGAGTGTTGAGTCCAAATGAAGTGCTGTTGGCCCGTGTGCTGTTCTTCACGAATAATAGCTCAGTTCAGAGCGGTGGAGAGGGTTTTTGATGCAGCCGGAGTGCTTTTCTCCATCAGGAGACCCAGAAATGCCACAGCGCGTTCAACACAGCGAGCGTGTATAATTTTTGAATGACACTGAAAAGAACTCGGCAAACACTTCACTAACCTTTAAAATTCATCCGGACCCGAGTGACCACAGGAAGCAAGTTGTTTTTGTGTGTTTGCTGCATATTTATGAATGAATATGTATGTTTATTTAGTTCTAAAGGTGATGTCCAACCAGCTAACTCGATTTCGGTAGAGGAAGCCACGTTTACTAAATTGTTTTTGCTGGAAAAAAAATGAAAGAACGGTGATGTGATGGATGAATCCATCCTCTTGACATTTCTTTTTAGAACATAAGTGCAAGAACTACTGTAGACTGACTGAATGCAGTGTATAAATGCACATGCTTCTGCTTTTATATTTTATTTATGATTTAAATGCATTAGAAGAAAATACGTTGGTTATACAGTCACCATTAATAATGATCAGTGTTTGTGGGCTTTGAGTTGGCTGAGGGAAAATATCTCAAGCAGATCCAATCAGGACAATGGCTTTCCTACTAAAAGTCAGGTAAAGCTGCTGTATTTTGGGTGACTAGTGTAGCCCAGCTAGTGACCAGTATGGTAACAATTACTTAAGACCAGTTAATGACCAATTTAGACTAGCTTACATCTAGTTTACTCTGCTAATGGCTAGACCAGCAAAGGAATGCGTTTAGACCAGCTCTTGACCCATTTAGAGCGGAGCTCATGGCCAGTTTAAACCAGCTATACCCATTTAGATCAGCTAATATCCCATTTAGAACAGCCAGTGACCAGTTTAGACTAGATCATGGCCAATTTGGACTAGCTCATGGCCAGTTAAAACCAGCGAAAGACCTGTTTAGACCAGCTCAAGACCAGTTAGACCAGCTAATTACCAGTTTAGACCAAATAGGGACCAATTTAGACAAGTTAATGACCCGTTTAGACCAAATCATAACCAATATAGGCTAGATCATGACCAGTTTAGACTAGCTACCAGTTAGTGACCCATTTAAACCAGTTCGTGACCAGTTTAAACTAACTTAACAACCAGTTCAGACCATGCAATGACCCATTTTAGCCCAGCTAATGACCAGTATGGTAAATATCACTTTAGACCAGCTAATGACCAATTTAGACTAGCTTACATCTAGTTTACTCTGCTAATGGCTAGACCAGCAAAGGATGCGTTTAGACCAGCTAATGGCCAATTTAGACCAGCTCTTTACCCATTTAGACCAGAGCTCATGACCAGTTTAAACCAGCTATACCCGTTTAGATCAGCTAATATCCCATTTAGAACAGCCAGTGACCAATTTAGACTAGATCATGGCCAATTTAAACTAGCTCATGGCCAGTTAAAACCAGCGAAATACCTGTTTAGACCAGCTCAACACCAGTCAGACCAGCTAATTACCAGTTTAGACCAATTAGAGACCAATTTTGACAAGTTAATGACCCGTTTAGACCAAATCATAACCAATATAGGCTAGATCATGACCAGTTTAGACTAGTTAATGAAGCATTTAGACTTATGGCCTGTTTATGGCATGTTTAAACCAATGAAAGACCTGTTTAAACCAGCTTTTGACCAGTTTAGACTAGCTACCAGTTAGTGACCCATTTAAACCAGTTCATTACCAGTTTAAACTAACTTAACAACCAGTTCAGACCATGCAATGACCCATTTAGACCCGCAGCTAATGACCATTTTAGACCAGCTTATGACCACCTTAGGCTACCTAATGACAAATTAGCGATGAACAGTATAGTCCAGATCATAATGACCAACTCAGACAAACTAATGAAGCATTTAGACCTACTCGTGGCCAGTTTAAACCAGTGAAAGACCTGTTTAGACTAGCTACTGACCAATTTAGAGTGGCTAATGAATGGTTTAGACCAGCTAGTGACCAGTTCATGACCAGTTTAAACTTACAAATAGTTTGAACCACTAAATGGCCCATTTAGACCAGTTTAGACTAGCTGATGACCCATTTAGACCAACTAATGACCCATTTATACCCAGATTCTTGAACAACTTTGTGAATGAAGCTGTCGACTGAACATCAGTGTGAGCGAATCAATGAGAGCAGGTTTCACTGAGCAGCTGTGTTCCCATCTCAGACTCCCGCTAGGAGCCGTCTAGTCAGTTTGATCGCTGGGACACACAGTATAAATGTTGTCCCTGTACCTCATGCAGCTGTTTTGTGTCTGTAGGTGGCGGCTCGCACTGAGAGCGGCGTGAGGCGTCGGACACAGGCGATGTCGCGCTCCACCAGCAAACGCAAGAGTCGCTTCTCCTCACTGTGGGGTCTGGACACCCACTCCAAGAGAAAGAGTAAAGGTCATCCCAGCATTAACCAGGTAAACCCCACACACACCTAATTCACACCTAGTGTTTTTTCTTCCAGAACTCAAAAACGTGCATATGCAGATATTTTCAGCATCCGGCTCTGCTTTAAAAATAAATCGAAAATGAATTTGCATGCTGATTCATCACTTTTATCTTTAAGCAGTTTAAATGCATACTGCATAAAACACATGCAGTTGGTTTTGGCGTTTTGGTGGGTGACTGCTGACTGATGGATGTTATTTTCAAACAGGTTTTTGCAGAAGGGGATGATGCAGTTAAAAGTCCTCTAGATGGCATGTTTGAGGATTCTTCTAGTGAGACGATGGTAAGAAACTTGCATCTCCCAATACTGCACTATCAAAACCACACAAAGTACTATACAAGACCGCTGCATCCTGTTCAGAGAGATGCGCTCTGGGATGGATCTCTGGAGTGGGTTGGCAGAGATGTGGGTGTATATTTATCGCTGGCGTTGGCGGAGGTGTGGGCATCCGTGGTGTCAGAACTGTAGAGATGGTTGTGCTATAATCCACTGACCTGGGGTGCAGATAAAAGTGTCGATGCTCTGATTCACTCACTCAATCATAAGCAGAGACAGGAAGATGCATTATTATGCATTCATGTTTAATGGTTGTGATCAGAAGTTTAGTTAAGACATTTTGGGTCAGTAAGACTTCTCTTCTCAGCTGATTTTACTTGATCAGACATACAGTGAAATTGTGAAATATTATTACATTTTTATTTATTTTTTTTGAACAGTTTTGTACTTGAATAAACTGTTAAATATAATTTATTCCAGTAATCACATTTTCAGGGTCACGCGGTCCTTCAGATTACAGAAATATGACAAAAATTAACATTCTAAATATCTGTACTGCTACTTTTGATCAATTCAATGCATCATTGATTAGTAAATGTATTCATTACTAAATACAAATCTTACTGGCTCCAAACTATTGAATAGAAGTGGAATGTATAATGCATACTTAAAAAAATACTATGCATGCAGAAATAGTATACTAAATTTAATTGTGCAAGTCTAATACCATTTTTGGTATTACTTATTACTTGGAATTTAAATATGAAGAAACAGTCCACCGAACATTATGCTATAGCTGAATAGTATACATTGTGTTACATGTATGAAAATGTACTTCATTCATGCATGCAGAAAATGTATATACTATGCACAAAGAAGTATTGTAGTATGCTAATATGATATTTCAATTGTGTCTCATTTTTATGCTGGAAGTTATTAGCACCCAGTGCACCTCAGATAGGTGATGATCTCTTAGAAATGATGAGATGATCATCATTTCACATGATTAATAGCATCTCTGAAGGGCCTCGTTCACAGCTGCCACTTCACCGTGCTTTCATTTATCACACTACAGAAAGACACCAAGACCCCTGTGAAAGGTCTGCCAAGACCCAGCACAGATCATGACATCTGGTCCAGAGACCACCTCACTCCATCATGGGTGCTGCTGCCAAACGACCAGCCTGTGTTAGCCATCATCCAACCCGGAGAGTCAGCCCTCGACATGCTGGAAACCATCTGCAAGGTAACGCCAAGAAACCCAAGATCTTTCCAGCGCAAGAAGCATTCATCGTGCTCTTCTGATGCCAGGTTTTCACACTCACAGAGTCGATTCGGCCTTTGTGGGATTGAATGTCAGGTTGAAGGGCACTGGTGTAGTAAACTCAGATGCTGTGTTCCTCAAAGCGTTCCTCAGAGGGTTTTTTAAAAGTCTCAAGCATGTGCCTGTCTGGTATAAAGCAATTTATTCGCTTTCCTCTTGCTGCACGGCGAATGAAAATGTGCTGCATCCTCTCTGATATGAGCGCTTGGGCCTTTTAGCGTGTGATTCCTGTCCATCTGGCCCACTGAGAAGAAGATACAGCCCAGTAACATGTCTTGGAGTCGCTCTTCATCCATTAAATGTGTGTCTGCTTTCATCTCTCCTGGTCTCTCTCCAGGCTCACCAACTGGACCCCACTAAACACTACGTGCGGCTTAAGTTCCTCATTGAGAACCAAGTGCAGTTTTATATCCCCAAACCGGAGGAGGATATTTATGATCTGGTAGGTTTGGAGTTAAACTGGCTCTCCCACCCGCTGCTTAGACGCTCTCTCATTACTTTCGTCCTGCTGGGACATCACACTTCATCCAAACACCCTTTCTCTTCCTCTCTCCTTCACGCTTTAATAACAAAATCGTATTTTTTTTCTGTTGAACACAAAAGGCTGATCCCGTTTCCCGTTCATCTTGTTTTTAAAAACTGACCATTTTAAGCTATGGAGTTGCTTCATTCTTTCGAAGCTTCACTTCTCTACAACCACCATCCTTTAACTTCTGCTCAGCGTCATCATTTGTTATGTTTTGAGTGTCTAGGTCAGACGCAATCGATCAAGCGGGAACATAAAGTTCTCCGCCGGTGAAATGCGATCTGTATTCTGTCACTCTTGCCCTTTCATGCAGTCCCGTGTGTGTTGTTTATGCTGCTTGAATGTGGAATATTAGTGAATAATGTCCTGTACTATTCTTTTTCAGCTGTATAAGGAAATCGAGCTGTGCTGTAAGATCAGGAAGGTCATCCAGTTTGATCGGGATGAGTCCTGCATGATCGGCTACGGTGAGAGCCAAAAATGTGTTACTTTCATCAAATCTTGTCTGGTTTACATCCAGTTATTTATACTGGGAATTTAATAGCGGTACCTGGAAAAGTGCCCAGTAGATTTCAAATCATTTTTTCAATGAAAAGTTTGTATGTACAGTATGTGAGTGTGTTATATGGCCATCTCATGGGGGGCGGCATGATGAGATCACATGACCAGCGGAATCCTACTAGTTTAATTTTAGTAAACTGCGTGTTTTGGGATTATGAGTGGACACAATATAGTAAATGTAATTATTGAAAACAGTTGCTTTTACCGTGATTCTACATCCTCATCACAAAATGTCAAAAATAAGTAGCAATGGTATTAGAGCCCGACCGATAAAAATAAAAAGGCCGATACTGATACAAATATTTGTTGGTTATAAAATCCGATATATCAGCCTTTTTTTTTTTTAAGAAACGTGCAACAAAACATTAACAGATTTCCCTAACATTAGTTATTTGTAGTTATTTATGAGTTTTTACTAACATAATATGATAATGCATTTTAAAAAGAAACACAACAGAACAGAGGAACATCAAAATATATTAAAGTTCTGATAAATAAAATGTATAAAAATAGAAACAACCAAATCAAAGTTTCGTGTTTCGTCCGTCTTTATTTTAGTTTTGAAATATTCACTTATTGGTAGGGGTGTCAAAATTAATCGTTTCTACGATGCATCGCGCTGCAGACGAGAACGATTCGGTATCGGTTCAGTAATAGACCATAACCGGTTATAACATACTAACTTGCCTTGTCGCAGTAGAATACAATGGCTGAGGGAGGCGGATAATTAAAAATGCTTTAAAACTGCTTTAAAAGCCGACATCTGGGCACATTTTGGCTTTTATGAACAGAGCTACTCTCTCAGGTTGTCTAGGAATGGCAGGTATCAGATAAAGATGTAGTGCTTATGACAGTTAATGCGCCGAAGATGATCGCTGCAGCTCAATTCGGAACATTCCCTCGCATTAAATGCTTCGCGCATATGAATCTGGCATCGCATCGCATGCTTAAAGTGGCCGCGCCCTCCCGGCTTTTGGCCAAAATCCGCCGAATATCAACATTCTTCCATCGCAGTACCACAGCGAGCCACTGTCCGAAAGTCAAACAGCAATGTCTTGGCCTGAGAAATCACAAGCTGATAACTGATGTCAGAAGAGAGCAGTCCGACAGTGTCTCCCATTGCTCCTCTAAATGCTATTTTGGTTTAGAAATTATACTTTCATATATAATTTCATGTTAATACATTTGTTCAAGAAGTGTGTTTTCATTGATAAAGTTTCAGTTCATATATCTGACTGTTTGTGTTTATTAACAAAATTATATACATGTGAATTAAAATTGAAAATTGAGTATGCAGTGCATCATCAATGCATTGTGATAATCGTAATCGAACCAAACCGTGAGACCAGTGTAGGTTCACACCCCTAATCATAACATTCAATATTAGATTCGGAGTTGATTTTGGATTTTTATTCTAAAAATGTGACAAATCCATATTTTATACTGTACATTTTAATGTAGTTTTGTCTGTATTTATGTCTACTTTATGTATAATATATAATAATAACAATAATATTTTAATAAAAGTAATTATTTAACACTAATTAAAACTATTAAATTGATCTTTTTAATGTTTTACATATTTATAGTAATTTTTTTAAAACATGAACATATGTATGAAATTGTCTACATCTGAATAAATAATTACAATATTTTGTTAAATAATACAATAAAACAGTGCAAAAACAAAAATATTAACAAAAAAAGCCAGTTGTTACAAAAAAAAAAATGACATAAAATGTAAGCCTGTTAAGTAAATACCCAATATACTTATATATATATATATAAATAAAAGAAAATCCCATCAATCCACACCAATGTTTATCAAGCTTTCTTACACAGAACCACTGTAATTGGTTGTGTGATAATTTCCCACCCACTCAATAACCCTATTATTTAATAAAACAGGATGTTTTGCAGCTGTACCTTTAAAATGTCTGTATGTAAATAACCTGAATAACCTTCTAAAGAGTAAAAAAAATATTGTTTGCCATGATTTACATAAACTGATATAACGTTAATATGGCAACCAAAAAAAACAAAATTTGAAATGCAATGCAGGAAATTCTGGGAATGTCAGTTTACGTTTTTAACAGGTTTTTACCGTTAAAAATCACAGTAATTTTTTACAGTGTACTCAAGGTCACATTCATAAAACTACTGAAAACTTTTTTTTTATAATTGCATATTGCCAAAAAAACAAAAAAACAAACTGAACAAATCTTTAAAACCAGGACAAAAAAAAAGAAAAGGAAAAAAACTGTGGTCTTAAAATTCACACAATCACAGACAAACAAAGAGAAGAAGGACAATGAGTGAATTCACGGCGAGGTGCCAAGCGTTGTTCCTTCAGCTCCAGCTGGTTCTGCCAAAGGACACCCATTCTCCTGCTGCCGTCTGTACCTCCAAATCACTTCACAAACATGGCCTCTGACCAAAGAAGCTTGAAAAAAGATAGCTTGGTGCAATATGGGGGGCTTATACAATAACACGTGACCTGTTGCACCATGGCAGCTTTCCAAACCCAGGCTAACGTCTTAAAAAAAAAAAACTCTCATAGCGGATTGCTGTCCGGGGCAGATTTTGGCATTTGTGAAGAGGCTCCATTCATGTAGGCTCGCTTGCGTGATAAACGCATGAATCCTTTTTAATGCAATATCTTACAAAACGATCGGTTTTGAAGCACATTTGTGTTTAGTGCTGAAGGCGGACACCCACAGTCATCAGCAAAAGCTGTAAACTAACCGAGCCAACACTCCACTCCTGAGGCCTCCGCTCCACCCCCATGTGACACCCACAAAACAGCTCTTGGAAAGTTGCTGTTAGATTTTTACCATCTTTACAACCCGGCAAAAGCGGACGCTAAATCGCATTAAGCGAAGATGGATTATTCTCACTCCTCCTGCCCCAGAATTTAGAGGGGAAGTATTTTAGCCGAGGTGGGTTAAATGGATTTTCTTTCAACTATATGAAAGAATCATAGAGATTTCCAAAGAGGTTAATTGGATTAGTTATTGGTCTTCCCGCTCCTTTTGATCTCAAACCTATAAAATAGTTCAAATGCAAGCCTTCTCTTTGCGTCAAAAGGCTCGACCTCTGTATGACCTTGGTCTTTTCAAAGGTTCAGACACTGACAGATGTAGTTATGCAGGAACCAGGACTGTGCTTAACATGATAGCCCAATCTGAGATAGCGTGCGTATAAGATAAACTTACAATACCAGGTCTTATGTAAACAGTGACCTCCCACGGTCAGTGTGAATGAATATGGGCTAAACGAACATGAAACTGACTGAAACGCAGAACAGAAACAGAAGGCTGCTATAAGGAACACATCAATGTTAAGAAAGCTACTTCTAAGATGTAATTATTATTATTATTATTATTATATTTAGTTAGCTACTTTTTGTTAATCGACTGCATTGAAGCTGTTTAAGTGTTCTGAAATTATTTACTATAATGAATGAGATTTTCCAATACTTCATATCAGAAATATAAGTTTAGAGTGAACCGATTCAATAAAATGAATTAGACTTCCCAATGCTTTACACGAGAGAGAGAGCTGTTCAGGATTAACAGACTCCTTATAATGAATCAGATTTTCCAATGTCTCACACCAGAAATATAACCACTTCAAGTGAACTGATTGCCTAAAATGATTCACATTTTCCAATGCTTCATAAATTCACTAAAATGAATCAAACAGTGCATCAACTGAAAGAGAACTGTTTATAACGAACTGATTTGCTATAATGAATTTGATTTTTTCAATACTTCATTTCAGAAATGTAACAGTTTATAGTGAATAGAGCCAGACCGATATATCGGCAGGCCGATATTATCCATTTTCCAAACTATCGGTATCGGCATTTATAATGGTTGATAAATGAATTAGGGATGCTCATTTTAACCGGTTAACCGACCGGTTTGAAGTTTAACCGATTAATACAATCAGTTAAACGGTTTAAAAGGTCATTTTATTTATTTATTTATTTCA
>JAUMHQ010000075.1:14954018-14973691 GCA_032361165.1 Enteromius paludinosus | reverse complement strand
TTTATTGTAGTTCTGTGTTTGTAGGAAAATTATAACACTGACTTCTGCATCTAAAAATAAGATCTAGCCACCTATTTTTATAAATGTCTAAATTGAGAAATTGTTATTGAGTAAAAAAGCCGTCAGTGTTATCCATTCATTAAATTAAAATGCATTATTTGTGCAAAACCATTTTTATTAATGATTAATATTCTCTTATATATATATACTTGTAATAAATGAGTGCTATCAAACAATTAATCATATCCAAAATAAGTTTTTATTTGCATAATATGTTTTTGTACTGTGTATATTTATTATGTAAATGTTAAACATATATATATATGTTACATATAAGATAAACCTCTCTCACGCTATTTGTAACTCTAAGAATGAAGATATTTTTGTCTCATATTTGTGTGACAAATACACATTTTTGCTGTCACACCATAGGACACAGTCCAATTTTTATACATAATAAATATATACTGTACACACATGTGCATTATGTAAACAAGTACTTATTTTGGATGTGATTAATCATTTGAAAGCACTATATAAGAAATATTGTACTATTACGCTTCATAGTAATTGTACTATTGTGGTTGTAATATTTAAAATTAGTTAAAAATGAATAATAATAACGTTGGGGTTGAGTGTTTCTCAAAGAAACTGATTTGTCTTTCCGTTTGAAGCATAGTTCTTTAATTTCAGCGTGCTACACCTTTTGTTTTAAAAACGATTGCATCAGTCATATTTACTCCACAGCAGACAGGACGAGAAAACATGCTGTCTGCATTCGCTGCTTTGCATCTGACATGCTCAGAACACTTCAAAACTGTTTTAACACCCACATGCATTTATTCACGGTACTGTAAGTGAAACTACATGTAAACCACACTGACGCTCGACTGCTGTTAGATAGACATCTACAGATGGACACTGCCTGTGTGTCGGTGTGTGAGCGTGTGTGTGTGTTCAGACACTTTAACCTCTCAGGTTCCACCTCCATCATTTGTCAGGTTCTAGTTCAGTATGTTACCTGGAAACGCTGTGATACCTGTAACTCACCTGACCCTCTCACTGACACACAGCAGCAGATCAGGGACTTCTGGGGGAATTCAAGTTCAGGAATGACTTGACAACAACAGAAAAAAAGTTTGGTAGCAACAATATAACAAATATGATCTGCATTGAATATCTTGATTGTCTCTACTATTCAGCCGCGAAAGCCAGAGGGAGTTTCAGAAGATACATATCTGAACATGATTTCCTTGTTTTTCCTCAATAATTTTAAGGAAAACGTGATGAATCTAAAATGTAAGTGAAGTTTTCATATATATATATATATATTTATGAAAACTTCACGAAAATATTATCTTTAAAGTTTTAATTAGTGCTGTCAAATTATTGATCACAATTTGTTTTATTTGCATATGTATGTATATATAAATACACATACATGCATGTATATATTTCAGAAAAAATATATATATTTAATTTATTTCTAATATAAGTGAGGTATAATTTATATCGAATTCTTATCGATATATATAGTATATAGTATATGTATGTATTTATGCATGCGTAAATATACACAGAACACACATATATTACGTTTTAAACAAAAACTTTAGATTTCGAAGCCCCCTAATGGTAGAACTGGTAAATGAAACACATATCAAGTATCACCAGTTTCCTTCGAGCTGTATATCAGATTCTCCAGGAGCAGGTGAACCAGTCTGTTCACATAACATCATTAACATTTTTCTTGTCTGTAAATACTTGTCATCTGGATCATCCGGTCTCAGTTGAGAAGCACCACAGTGAATGAGAGCAGCGTCGCATCTGTGTCTGATCCTCTGTCGTTTTGTCCTGGCACTCGACCACCATGTCTTACGCCGGGTCTTATATGGCCAAATCGTACGCGGATAAGTCCTACGCAGACAAATCGTACGGGGGCAGCGTGTATACAGGATATCCAGATGAGAAGTCGGCGAAAGAGGCGCACGATGAGCAGCTGAAACGAGAGAAGAGAAAGAGACAAGAGTCCATCTGCTGCGAGGTGGTCGCGCTGCTCATCGGCTTCATCGGACTGATCGGGGTCGCCGCCGTCACGGGCCTCCCGATGTGGAAGGTCACGGCGTTCATCCAGGAGAACATCATCGTGATGGAGACACGCTGGGAGGGATTGTGGATGAACTGCTACCGGCAAGCCAACATCCGCATGCAATGCAAAGTCTATGATTCTCTGCTGTATCTCCCGGCTGACCTCCAGGCCGCCAGGGGCCTCACGTGCTGCTCCGTGGCTTTGACCACCTTCGCCTGCATCTTGTCGGCCGTCGGCATGCGCTGCACCCGTCTGGTAGACTCTCGTCCCAAAGTCAAACACATTGTTTTGGTGACTGGAGGGGTCTTGTATTTGGCTGGCTGCTTGACCATCATCATTCCCGTGTCTTGGACGGCTCACGTGATCATCCAGGATTTCTACAACCCGCTGTTGATCGACGCCCAACGAAGAGAGCTTGGAGAGGCTTTGTACATCGGATGGGTCACTTCAGCTTTGCTTTTCTGCGCCGGGGTGATCCTGCTCTGTCGACATGCACCACGGACTCAGGATAAAGAGGACATGGCTTCCGTTCTGTATCGGGCAGGATCGGCTCCCTATAACTACTCCTACGGACCCGGATACGGATACCAGCCAGCATACGGATACCAGCCCGGGTATCAACCAGCCTACTCTCCTGTCCCGACAGTTTATAACCCTCCAAGATACTGAGACACACAGTGAGAGCTGTGCTTTACCACTAAAATCTTCTAGACTCCAATGAAGAGGCTGAGTTGGGACCAGTCTGCATGAGAAGAAAGCAGGACTGATGGAGCCTCAGTTGATTAAATGTGACTGTATATGCGAATGCTAGTTTTTATATACTTGATTTGAATGCATTTCCTTCTTGTCTAAATGACTCTTTGTAATTTGCACAGGAATAACAGAAAAACAGAAGCATGTGGGATTTTTCCGCACGGCATTTAACTGTGTATGCGTGACTTAACGTCGACTCTTTGATAGGATTGTGTTTGTTTTTCACTTTGTCCATTTTTAAAGCACTGGTTTGATTGTAATTGTATTAAATAAATGTGTGAAAATGACTTGTTCCTGGTCTGTAGTCTTAAAATATTCCCTTCCTGGATTTGACGAGGTCATTTTGTTGTTTTTTTTCTCAGCCCAACACTGGTCGAACCAGTTGAGGTGGTTTTTCAGTCTATGTTTTTCTTCTGTTGTTCCACAACCTCAAAACGTCACACCCCTAATGCAAATTCACCAGCAGACATGGGCAGCACTGACTGTGTGACCAAAAAAGAAGTGTGTGTGATCTAAGATGTAACTGGAAAAAGTCAACGCAGGAAAACACTGTTCCAAATTCATATCTGCACTCGCTGATAAAACAAATGTACTCAATAGCCATCTTACAGAGAACAAAATCTAGATTTTTGCACTGTCTGAAGAAAATGCTTAATAGTACAAAGATTGCTGAGGTGTCTATGAGGGGGTTTTATCGTGTTTCTAATCTCGCATAGCCAGACCATCAGACTGACAGAAGAAGGTTTGGGAACCTTGACCTCTTTGAATGGATAAGGCCCACCCAAGAGGTCAGAGAGGTAAAGCAACCAATCACGTTTCGTTTTGTGAAAATGTGCAATGTTTAGGGCGTGGAAATGTCCCTACAATAACCTGTGTATACTATAAAACTCTTGAACGAAAAGTCCATACTTTTGAATAACTAGCGTTAAGTTGATCCTGATAAGCGCTCATTATCACAGCTTATGGAACGCAAAAAAATTGTAGAATTTAACCAATCAGATGACGACTTCTAAACCCCTGGAGTGATTCCTGAGGCTGAGACTATATGATTCCTAGGGTGTTCTGTAGAGCACCGATCTAAAAAACACTCGGCATCAAACGGAAATGCAAAAATCCTCAGCTACAAATGTGTTTTGAGCAGTTACTATGTAGCCATTAGGCTATACAACCTCAAAGCAGCATACTAAAAACTGCTGAGCGGCAGCATAGCAACACCTTAGCAGTAATATTCTATAAAAAAAGATTACATTTAAAATTTTTAAATTTAAACAAATTTAAAAATTTAAAAAAATGTAAATTTAAATTATAGCAACACCCTAGCATCCACAAAGTAACATTCCAAAAAATATTCAGAACCCTGTTGCAGCTTCATAGCAACTGTTTAGTAGCATTCTATAAAACACTCGCGACACCTTAGCGGCTGCATAGTCACAGAAACATGCTAAAAAGGGATCACAAGGCAGACATGTATATGTTAGGGTCCCTTCATATATATTTTGCCTGAAGCCAAAACAGGACATGCAGCTTCGTCACATGTCAGCACATTCTTTTAATGCAGGTCTTTTCATACAGACACACAGACAGATGATGATTATAATGGTAAAATAACTACATTAATGGCTATATTCCCACAGATTATACATGATTAATTAATATTTGGATTAATAAAACTCTTCTGCAGTTGTTGCTGTGCTGCTGTTCATGAGGTTTTAGAATTTTGCTTTTCTGCAGTTGAATGGGGTTTGAATTTTTTTGAAAGTGTGGTTGCTAGGGTGTTGCTGTTCAGCTGAAAAGGGGTTCTATATTGTTATTTTACAATGTTACTATGCAGTCTCTGAGCGTTCTAAATGTTTTTATTTATTGTTCTAACTACAGGACTGTGGCTCTCCAGGACCGACATCGGCCACCCCTGCTCTAACAAAAATAACATCATTTATTTTACGTTTTCCTTCATTTTAGAGAGAATCATAACGTGTGCTGTTCTCTAGGTGTTAACAGACTCAGATTATGTACACGCGCATGCATGCTTTCTTCAGGATGTAAACACGGCAGATTATGTTAAATATTAAAATAAAAGTATTCTTCATTGCAAAACTGAAGTTGAGCCACTGGTCCGGGTTATGGGTTTGGAACGACATAAGGGTGAGTAATTCATAACAGAATATTCATTTTTGGGTGAACTAACCCTTTAACTGCTTGCCCACAGAGATATACTGTATCATTCTGTCCAGCTCACAGCTAAATTGTCCTAATGTATTCACAAAACTGTATTACTCAAACTATTGCATATAAAATATCTGGGGTTTAAACCTCAGCAAGTTTTGCCAGTGAATAGCTCAGAACTGAACCCTTCAGAGTGAAGCCTGCCACCAAGCAGAAGTTCAGGACCTCAACAGTACCCTGAATCCTGGCTGAACTAAACATAAAGCCATCAGCTGACTTCACAAATGTTCCTCTGGACATATCGGACAGCAATTTAATGAGCCGCAACACAAATGGTGTTAAACATTGATGGCAGTCCGGAGCTGTTGTGTGTTTGCCTGTATCTATCTGTTCTGTAACCCCTCCAGCTGCATTTCCTCACTGAACAGGATCTCTACCAGAAAACGCTGCTTGCTGAGCAAACATCAACACGGCAACAAGCTCCTCCTCCTCCTCCCCCTGTGGCACAAAACCAGCCACAAACACTTTCAGAGGGGATATGATTACATAGCAACCAGCCCCGGCGTTCCCTCCCTCCCCTGAGCGAGAGGGCGGAGGCTGGGAGCAGGTGAACACCTATCAGCTCCCAATCCAGCGGGATGCAAAACCTCACGGTCAAAACCAGTCCTCACTCTTCAGGCTCCTGTAATCATGGCAAACAGCGCCCTGGAGATCGTGGGAATGTGTGTGAGCCTGATCGGCCTCATCGGGGCGGCGGCCAGCACCGGGATGCCGATGTGGCGGGTCACGGCGTTCATTGGGGAGAACATCATCGTGATGGAGATCCGATACGAGGGCTTGTGGATGAACTGCTTCCGGCAGGCCAACATTCGGATGCAGTGTAAGGTGTACGACTCTTTGCTGGCGCTGTCTCCGGACCTCCAGGCCGCTCGGGGGCTCATGTGCTGCTCTGTGGCGTTGACCGGACTGGGTTTACTAATTGCCATCGCCGGGATGAGGTGCACGGCGTGCATCCAAGGGAACGACCGCGCGAAGCGGATGATTCTCATCATCTCTGGCTGCATGATCCTAGCAGGCTGCCTTTGCTGCCTCATCCCCGTCTCCTGGACCGGACACGCCATCATCCAAGACTTCTACAACCCCTTGCTCATCGACGCCCAGCGTAGGGAGCTCGGGGAGGCGTTGTACATCGGTTGGGTGTCTTCCGCCTTCTTATTCGCCGGCGGGTGCATATTCACCTGCTGCAGCGGGCCCCTGGATAAGGGCCCGGATCCCAGGTACATGTACAACAGGAACCCACCCTATGTGGCCTATCAGCCTCAGCCCGTGGCCTACCACCCTCAGCCGCGCTCGTTGTACAGTCACCCCTCCGGGCCACCGTCATTCATCGAGCAGTCTTACCAACCGTCCAGACAGCAGTCGTTCATCCAGCCTTCTAGGCAGCAGTCGTTCATACAGCCGTCCCGACATCCGTCCGCCCGCAGCGCCGTGGCTTATCTCTGAAATCCAGCTGGATGCCTCACAAGCTTGTGTGTTTGTGTGGAAAGGACGAACTTTTTAAGTTTAAAAAAGTTTTAAAAAATTTATGTTTGGAAAGAAAAATTCTACATTTAATTTTCCCCGTCTGTTTCACTCTTGGGAATATTTTTGGCTATGTTTAGATGTTATTTTTAATCATATCTATGCAGGAGCAGATGGAAAGGACTTCTAACCAAAGCTTTAAAAAGGTAATTATGTAAAAAAGATTTATTTTAGGGTGTCCTTGTTACAGTGTAATACATACTGAGCAATAGTAATTAACTACATGTACTTACTCTATGGTTAGGGTTTGTCTAAGGGTTACTTGCATGTAATTTATTGTTATTATAATAGTAAGTGCATGTAATGTGTGTAACAAGGACACCTTAAAATAAAGTGTTACCCATTCTAAATGTAAAAACTTAGGACTACATTTAATTTTTTTTCCCAGTGTTTTATTCTAATATATTTTATTCGAATATTCGAATATTTTTGAATACCATTTCAACTTTGGCTTTTGAATGTCTAAGTAGATGCAATTGAGAGAAAGAAAGGATGCACTTCTAGCCAAAAAAAAACAAATTAAAATGAATAAACATAACACATTTAGGCCTGCATTCAAGATTTTTCTGTTCATTTCTTGGGAATGTTTATGATAGAATTGAAATATAGTTTATGGCACTGTTTAAATGTGTAAGTAAGAACTGTGAGTGAGATGAAGAATTGTTTTTAAAGATTGTTTTTGTTGATGATGTTTTATATGATTCATTGTAAAGTACAGATAACAGATCATACCTCAGGATGTTGTAAAATATGTTACTTGAGGTATTTTTGTATTATCTGAAAGCTGTCTAAAATAGAAACAAGGAAATAAGTGTTTAATATTTTTGTATGTAAATATCAAGGCACAAAAACGATTTAATCCAATAAACAAGTAAAAATATCCTCAATGATGAGATATTGGTTATCTTTTTGCAAGTTTTAACATGGTGTTCTTGTTTCTGATGTGTATTTGCACAGTAATAGTTCTCAGAAGAAATCTGTTCATCTCTATGCTTCAGAGGATATGTTTTCTCAAAAAGTCACGGATGCTGAGTTACAGGCAGGTGCTGAATTTGGTGGTTTAGTTCAGCTCGGTGCGTTCAAGATCTTTATGCCCTGCAGCTTCAAATAAAGAAAGCCACAGTGAAACGTAAGACGACTATTGTCTTTGGCGTGTCTGACACACCCAGAGAATGAGTCACACAAGAGCTGCTTGTTAGTGTAGTAGTGTTACAACAGAACCAGGAAACGGATCAGAACTGATATTCAGCTGCGAAAACTGAGGAATACACACCCACATGAAAACTGAACAAGCAGCTTTAAAGTTTTAACTGCATACTTTTGGTGTGCGACTGTTATAACTAGACAGTGAATCAGTTTTTATTTGATTTATTGATTTATTTTCAGATCAGACGAAACATAGCATGAAAATATTGAATGAAATATTGAATCAAAATAATTATATAAATAAACCTGTGCCTTACACAACAAATGCAAAATTGGTGAACTTTGCATTTTAAGGAATATTATTTTAAGTATTGTTTATACTATTATATTATAGTACTTGTTAGCTTTTTTTTATATATTTTACATTTTTATTTTCAGCTTTGTTTTAGTACAATTTTGTGCTTTTTTCATTTTTATATTTAGCTTACATTTATTTTATTTCAGTTACATTGCTTCATCTTAAACATATTATTACAGTAATTTCTAATATACATCTAATCTTCAATCCTGCAGTATATATTTTATTTTAATTAACGAATTAGTTTTTTAAGGTTTTAGTACATCAACATAGGCTTAAATGTAAACGGTGAGATTGTCTGGTGAGATTCTTTTGTTGTTGTCCTTTATGAAGAATACAATCCCAGAATGCACTCTGATGATCTCATTAAAGTAAAAAAATATAAATGCATTTGATTTAATACTAAATTATACTGGTAAAACATAGTTCAGTAATTTAAAATGTCATTTTTTAAAGCAAATTTAGAGTATATGCACACTGTATTTTTATGATTATTAGGGCATTGCATTATTAGCTTAGCAATTAGTGTCCTATTTCATTGATATTTTTGTGAAGCAAAAAGTAGCTGTGTGTTCTCAATCACTTATGTGGTTCAATTTCAGGCGAGGGTGCTCTTTTTACAATAGTTATCTACCTCAGTAGGTAGTAAACAGCAAGTCAGTCCATAGGTTTTTAAACAGAGGTATTATCTGATATACATAGTGGTGACCTAAGTTCAGGCTGCTTATGCAAAAGATGTGGGTCATCGCGAGACATTGGAAAAGCTAAACTACAGCTTGTGCTTTAGATCAAATGTATGATAAATTATTATAATGACATTAAAAACAGATCAAGCTTTTAGCATCAACCAAACACAGTGAACACATAACTGTAGGTTGCAGCCCAGTCGGTCGCAGACTATGCACTAAGAGTACGGACGCGGCCATATTTGTTGGAGGCTTCCGGTTTCACTGACTTCCGTCATTTCAAATGCGGCTATATATTGTAAACTGGAATTTCTTATATGATTTGAATATCGTGATCACAAACATACTGTTTTGTAGCACAAATAGTTTTACTGCACTTTGTTATTCTTCTATATATCTACTAGCATAGCGGATAATGAATCCTAAGTCTTCACATAAAATAGCTTACGTCTTCGTTGCCTAATAAGGTGGATAAAAGACTAGTTAAACATCCCTGACGGAACTAACTTACCTGTAACCAGATTGGCGCAGCGGCTCCCTCTAGTGTTAAAGTTTAAGAACTTTCTTAGTCAAGGTCATCTGTTCTCTTCAGAGTGAGAGTTTGTTTATGTGAGAGAGACCTTGTTAACAGTATATATAACCACTGGACAGTAAACACACCATCAGCATCTCCAATTACCCTCATCATCCTCAACCAATCAGAATACAGCTATGCCACTCTCCCATAACAAAGAGAGTAACTTTATCATTAATCTGTTGAAGCACATAATATCACACTCTCTCTACGCTGTGATATGGACTGCCCTCTTTAATCTGGGAACAACGTTTACTACATCTAACACACCTGTGTTTTGCTCGAGACTGGATTTGGACATTAAATCGCTGTCCAACAGGATCATCTTTTTTGAGAACAGGGTGAGTGGATTCATTCATTTGTAGTTCGCTGTCATCTGAGGAGACGTTCGTTCAGGACATGTTCTTCACAACTGAATTAAACTCCGAACTGGGCATTTACATCATTTTTATGCAATTGAAAGTGAGTCTGTTAAAGAAAATGCACATTCTATTTAATAGGTCAAGAGGTCAAGGTTAGCTGTTTTCATAAGTACCCCATCATGAGGCTGAAAGCATCCATTCAAAAGTAGCCATAAAAATTCACATATTGTGAAATAGAATTACAACTGAAAAATAACCATTTACTATATTACATTTTTTGTAAAATGTAATTTATAACTGTGATGCAACGCTAAATTTTCAGCATCATTACTCCAGCCTTCAGTGTCACATCTTTCAGAAATCGTTCTAATATACTGATTTGCTGTGCAAGAAACATTTCTTATTATTATCAATGATGAAAACAGCTGTGGTGCTTCATATTTATATGGGAACCATGATACATTTTCAAAGAAACAGCATTCATTTAAAAACAATTATTTAAAAAGTCTTTACTGCAACTTTTGATGAGTTGAAAGGGTTAGTTCAACCAAAAGTGAAAGTTCTGTCATTAATTACTCACCTCATGTCGTTCCACCCTCATGTCAACCCTCTATAGACGGCAACACAACTGAAATGATCCAGGTCCAGAAATGCAACGTTAGTAAATACACAGTCCATGTGCCATCTTGCCATTGTTTTGTGCAAACAAACAGAAAAAGCAGTTTACTCAACCATTCTAAAATTGTGGGAGACGTAACTGAGGAGAGAATGGTTGGGTAAATTATGTTATTATTGCGTTTTTTTGCATTATAAGTTGATCCACTGATGTCACATGCACAGTTTTTCTGATGTTTTTATTACGTGGGATCATTTCACTTGTGCTGCTGTCTATGGAGGGTCTGATATCTCTCTGATTTCATCCAAATATCTGAAGATGAATGAAGGTCTTATGAGTTTGGAATGACATGAGGGTGAGTAACTAATGACAGAATTTTCATTTTGGGGTGAATTAACCCTTTAATGCATCTATCCTGAACAAAAAAAAACATTACCACGCATCTTAGTCCAAATGTTGTGGTTGTAAATTTCCAATAGTTTTATATAGAGATGCACAGAAGCATCCTGTGCCAAAAGTCTCTCATGTAACCAATTATGTGTGTTTCTCTACTTTTAGGGAAACTGATGACATAAGTCAGAAGCGTGAGGTCAATGATGGTTCAGGGCAAGTGTGAACTCATCGCTCTGTGTCTGGGCATCATTGGTCTGATCGGCTCGGTGGCCGTCACGGGTCTTCCCATGTGGAAAGTGACGGCGTTCATTGGTGAGAACATCATCGTGATGGAGACGCGCTGGGAGGGTCTGTGGATGACGTGTTTCAGACAGGCCAACATTCACATGCAGTGCAAAGTCTACGACTCTCTGCTGGTTCTGCCGCCGGATCTGCAGGCGGCCCGTGGCTTGACGTGCTGCGCTCTGGCTCTGTCTGGAGTCGGGCTGCTCGTGTCTCTCGTGGGCCTCCGTTGCATGTTGTGTCTCAGAGATCAACCTCGGACCAAAAGCCTCATTACAATGGCTGCGGGGGTGATGCAGATGTTAGCATCCATTTGCGTGATCATCCCAGTCTCCTGGACGGCCCACACCATCATTAGAGACTTCTACAACCCTCTGCTGATCGACGCCCAGCGCAGGGAACTAGGAGAGGCGCTGTATATCGGTTGGGTAACTAGTGCTTTTCTGCTGGCGTCAGGGATTATATTCCTCTGTCGCCGCGTTGATCCAAAACCAGGCCCATTTCATCCTCGTCCACCAGCTAACAAGCCCATTTTAAACCGCTTTCAGAACTTTAACACTACAAGACACCAGCCTTTGGTCCAAAGCAACAGTGTTTCCATTCATCAACCTTCACCGTCCGCGTTCAGCTACGCCATTACGCCCTCTAGTGGCCAGCATTCACCCTACAGCATGCAGGCCATGGCCACAGGGTCTGTAGTGTACAGTCAGAATCCGAACTGTTATGGTCAAAATGTGATAAAGTATGTTCCCGGGAATGCACATTATCCGTGTCAGCTTTCCACACACAGCGATCCATACGCTTCATATGCCACCGGATCCACATTTCATCCTGTGCCGCAGAATCCAGTCTTTGTAGGGTACAACTACTCTAGGATGAAGTCGCACTTCTTGGACAGTAGCTCTGGATTGCACATATAAGTGTTTTGGATGTATTGCAACATTTTTTTAATTAAACCTGCCTCCACCAGTTTTGTGGGACAATGAAGTTTTTTAAGGCAGTGATGATGAAAATGATATCCTGCTTTTATATTTTTGGTTTATTTATATTTCATTAACTTTCCAAGTCTAGAAATCCATTTTTTTTCATCATATCCAGGTTTTCCTTGAATTCCTTCATACCCAAGACTGTGAAAAGCTTGGATCTTGAATAAAAATGGCAGATTAAAATGAAATCTTATATCCACAAGCCCCTCCAGAGGGCACTCCATCCAGAACCTCACCATCATCTCAGAAACTCCACTTCCCATTTCAACCCACTCCTAGGACTGATAGCACACATCAGGAGGACTATTTATTTCACATACACATTCCCCTTAATGTGAAGTCTTGTTTTCCCCTGGTGTTTCTCTCTTCTTTCCCGTGTATGGTTTTGGACTGGATCTCTGGTTATCGATTGTTTGCCGCCTACCCCCGACTCTTCCTGCCTGTTTATCCTCTCTGACTGTTTGCCACCTGCCCCGACATCTGCCTGGTACTGTTTATGATTCTGGATTGTCTGCATTGCTCTGATTTTGTGTTTCTGACCCTGCCTGTTGACCTTGAATAAAGTAACTGCGAATGGATCCACCCGGCCCGTCTCTTACGTAACAATTACTTTGAAAGTGGGACTAAGAGCAATATACACTGTCAAAAAAAATGCAAAAAAAAAAACGGCAGCTGTTGGTTGCAAGAATTCGTCCGTAAAAAATATGGAAACATAATTTTAGGTTTTAAGTTAAATTTACAGTTAAATACCGTAATTTCATTACCTGATATAATGTTAATATACCAGCCTATTAAAGCACTGAAATCTGTTTTATAGCGTTGTAATACACTGATAAGCACCAAATGATGTGATGAGCTCAGTGCCATTCACACAAACACTAAACACCATCACGATGAGATTCATTAAACTCAAATATGCAATAAGCATTCATTTAACAACATATTGTATAACCCTAATAAAAAGAACTAAGAAGAATTATTTCAAAGAAAAAAAACAAAATGCAATACAGGGAATTCTGGGAATGCCAGTTTACATTTTTTCCCTGTAAATGTTGCAGTTAACCATTTAACAGGTTTTTATCATAGAATTTTCATAACATTTTTACAGTGTATAATGTACAATGCATGCAACATTGATTCAATGCCGCAGTTTGCTAGTGCTTTATTTTTTTCACAGGGCTCTTAAAAGCGTAAAATGGACTAATGCTGTTTTCAACATCACAGCTGAGAACAAGTCTCCAGTGTTTGTCCTGTAAGCTGAAATAGCAGCATGCAGGTGGAAAACAGAGCATCCCGCACCAAACGAGCAGCTGTCAATACTAACGTGAACCACTCCAGGTAAAACTGTTAATGGATGCCAAGCTGGAGTCTGGAACTCAATGCTACAGTTGTTTGTTATGCCAACTGCATCCCTCATAAACAACCTTTGTTTCACATTGAGGCATGTGGACAGCAAACACTGAATCAGCATACGGCACATCAAACTGGTGGAGTGTATCTGCTGGCAGTTAAGAAGCGATGTGTTATTCTCTAAATAAACAGCTGTGAGTTTGTCCTGGAGCTGAGAATGTGACAATATTTGAAGAGATGTCACGTGAATCTCCCATCATTCTCTGCTTTTGCAAACAGAGGACTACAGCATCATTAATGACTTGCCCTTACAAATATGTAAATTGTGCACTGTTTTCCAAGTCTTTGTTTGTTTTAATCAAATGTGGTTTTGAGAGGTTAGTTGTCACATGGGAAATTTCAGTTAGTTTGGTGGTTTGAAAGTGTTAATGTTACCAATTCCCCCAACCTCCTCTACTTATTATGATAATTAACCAGTAGATGGTTCATCTTCAGTTGGTCCTCATCATTGACTCACATAGTGTTTTTTCTCCATGGAAGTCAATGGGGACCAGCCAAGGTGAGCTATTCCTTTAAGTTACAAGTATGGGAATTGAATCTTTTTTTGTTGTTGGCATTTTATAAATTGTAAATTGCACTGGAATTTCTTTTGAGATAAATTTATTTTGGGTTACACTATAAAGAAATATAAAATTGCAACTTAGAGTTAAGTATGTGGTCGAAGTAGTGTTAAAGCTCCTGTAGAATTGCATGATCTGGCTTTGTTCACTGGGGCTGAACTGTATCTTTTCTTTCTAAATGATCTGTGATCCAGATCCCGTCTCTGTAATCCCTCTAATGCCGTATAAACCCACTGTCACAATGACCTAAAGGATATGAGTAATCACCTTCTAAACCAGATCCAGAGTCTTGAAAGCTCTCACACTCTGTGAAAAAAAAGGTTAAAACACAAGCATTTGGATTTATGTAAGCAAAATGAGGTTATTTGTGTGTGTTTAGGGGGTACTTCTAGAAGTAGATGTATTGACAGGTACGTTATGATTAAGAATGCGAATCGATTCTTACGCGATTGACTCGTTCAAACGAATCGTTTGAGTGAAGTTCAATGACTCACTCATATTCGGAATAGCGCAATAGCACTTACTGCCATATTTTACTTTATTTGGCAGAAGTGGAAAGAGTGGTACGCTATTCCAAAAAGAGCCGAACATGATCGAATCATCTTTACCAGAACTTGCTCAAAAGAGTCGAATCATTGGAGTGAATCGAATCTCCACACACACACACAAACTCCCCAGACGCGCACTTCTCTCCTGACCTGAACGTTTCTTCGACTTTTTAAAACATGATAAGAGTGGTTTTCTATTAAAAGTAGGTCAAACTGCTGTTGAGTAAGGTGTCTTCCAGTTTGGTGAAATCCCAGACAGCGAGTGACGGATAAACGGGTCTTTAATCCGCTGGCAGATGTGCGTTTCCATCAGAGCTCCGGCACAAGATTTAATCATTTCCTCGGTGTACCAAAGAGCAAAGACGTTGTCGAGGTCGACTGCTGCCAGATTTGAAGTTAATCTTCACAGCGGACCCATGTTTGCGCTCAGTTGAGCCCGTGCGCTCTCGGTCTCCGTCGGCAGCGTTATGTCCTGAGAGCGCCGCGGGAGGGATGCTCATTCACGGTGACTTATTCTGGAAAGTGATGCCCAGTTAGCACCTCTGGATGTGAGGATGGGTGACTCCCAGCAGTACGAGTGAGTGGAAACATGCTGCTCGGGTGGAAATTATTCCTGTATGGATACAAAAAGAAGGAGGACATGGATGTTGAATGTTCCTCCTGCAGGTGCAGCATGCTGAAGGGGACAGGTGTGAGCTTCGTCCTGCTGTGTCTGATGGCAGAGGTCAGTCTCAGCGCGCAGCAGGTCTTGAGAATCGGTGAGTAGTGACACCTTTGTTTAATAGCAGCTGTGTGCTTTCATCTGTGAAAATGTTCAAGCACTGGTGCATTTCTTTTGCTCTGTTCGGTGGCTTCAATCGTGTTTAAACTCTCAAAATGAGTCTGAGTGTCACTGCATTGAATGACCTAGAAAACCAACTTCTTTAGGTTTTGTTGCGTGTCAAAAGCATGCAAAATGCTTTCTGTTCGAGACAAGTATTAGTCAAAATGTCTGGATGTAATTTTGTTTGATTACATTTTTTTTTAAAAGCTACATTTATTTAGCGGAATATTCACAGAAAAGAAGTCGCCTAAGAAGTCTTTCTGCTTTACAATGTCAGTATGTATATTTGTGATAGTTACTTGCAGTTAATGAGTGAAGATTAAAATAGCAAGTAATACGCCAAATGCATATATTTTGTAAAAAACTATATCTATGATGACACCTGAAAAGAACTGACTTGATAAATCTACTTAAGATCATCACAGCAAACAGCTGATTGACAGTAATTGAGTGATTTTCTGCAGATGCAATTTGATATTTTGTTATGAAATGCAATGACATCCAGGTGTGTGCTGTAACTCTAGTTAGTTTTTCTTGACAAATCTTTAAAGCCTTAAAGCTTTAACTTTTGGATTGCATTTGGTTTTTCTTATTAGAAAATGACTGACCTTTTGTTATGTCAAGCACGTGGTTGACACTGAGAGTGCAACTCTTGTTGGATAAAAACTAGATGTATGTACTTTGAATCGAAGTTGAGGCTTATGATTGCATTGGCTCAGTTTGAACTTGGCCACCAATCCTATCTATATAATAGAATATCATTCATCAGTTCTCAAGTTTCAGTCATTAGTTTTTTTTATGTCTTTAAAAATGTTTTTTTACATTCATTCTAATTGTGATTTTTCTAAGTCCTGATGTTTTCTGAGGGATAAAGCATGGACAGATATGCTGAAATGCAGATCTGTTGTGGATGAATTGACTTTGAGGTTTCTAATGTAATGCACTTAACAATTTGGTGATGCATAACTCATGTGTGTGTGTAACTGTAAAAGTCATAACCAGTTGAGAATGATTGGTATCAGAGGCGGTTAATAATTCTCTTTGAGGTCTTTTCATAACGTTCTTTGTGTGTTTAATCTGCCTGTATAATTTCTCCTGGTTTGAGGTCGAATCTAATCTTTGTTTCCCTGCAAACCTTTAATCTGCTCCATATGGCTGATGTTTCAATTAGTCCTCTCGGCTTTTGCAGGGTTAAAAGCCCAGTAGCTGGGTGATACTGGAAAATCGTCCCTGTTAAGCATGTTAAACGAGCTGGGCTAATCTGCTTTCTGCTCAGAGACCCTCAGAGTGAGGACTGACGCCCGGCATCCAGAAAAACCCTTAAAAAACATTGCGAGCATGCATGAGCTTAGCAGTGTGATGAAGAAACGAAGAGTATTAACAGTTTGGTGATGAGGTCTACAATTTATGGTGTGAAAAAATTTAATGACCCAGAATGTTTTACATTTTATTAACATATAACAGACTGGTAAAGGAAACTAGAAAAAAGATATCCAGCTTAAAATTTCACCTTAAAATAAAAACACTCAAAACAATTCAGTTATGTATTGTAAATAATTATTTATTTTAGGTTTTTTATTAAAATATTGTATTTATATATATATCCAAAATATATTATTTTAAAATTATTTTACAATAATAAATGTCATATAAATGTACATATTCTCTTATATATATATATTATAATATATACATTTATTTGCATTATTAAAATCATTTATAACTAATTGGGATGTTAAATAGATTTTTACATAATTTATCTAAATTATATTTTATAATAATAAATGTTAATGAATATTAGTGGGGGAAGGAATTGTCATGAAAATTATGTCATAATGCAAAATGCACCTCTCTATGGCCTTATAATATATGCATTGTTTCCTTTATGCAAAATATAATCGCTTACTTGACATGTTCTTGACAGATTTTTTTATTTTACATATAAACTATTATATGAAAGGATAACTGTGATGTTCATGATCAGATGAATCAAACGCTGTTATTTCACTCAAACCAACAAGACTTATGTAAACAAGAGTATAAGTATAAAAACAAACGTTTCTGGAGTGATCATGTACCCAGAGCAGAGACAGAGACATCTCAGTCTCATACTCATCACACACACACACACACTGGCTGTATTCCAGTGATGTGGGATAGTGGGATGTTGAATGAATGGAGGAAACAACTGCATCTTTGTGCTCAGATCCGTTAGCGGTTCACTCACATCGCAGTGAGCTCCATCTCTCCGACACAACACTCACGTCCACAAAACTCTCACAGCAACAGCTCTCCATCGCTGGAACCGGCACAGTCTCACGATTATATCACACAGATACGAGGACAAGCAGGAAGGGTTTTGACACAATTTTGCTTCTTTGGATATTTGATTCAAAATGTACTCTTTGAAACCCTGACCCTGATGGTTTTTCAAGGGTTATCTTTCATGTTTCAGGCTAATAGAAGTCTCTTTAAATGCTGCATATAGTGATCACAAATACTGTACAATAACAACTTTTGTGAAATAATATTACAACGTAAAATAACTGCTTTCCACTTGAATATATTGTATAATGTAATTTATTCCAGTGATGCGCAGCTGTATTTTCAGCTTTTTTCAAAATTCATCTTTGAACACAGGAATAAATTACATTTTACAGTATATTCAAATAGTAATTACTGTTTGTGCTATATTTATGATCAAATAAATTAGTCTCTTATGCACTTGTGTTCAAACACATAAAAAAAGATAAGAAATTACAAACCTTTGACCAGTAGGTGGCGCTAATTGGTTTATATGTAAAATGTAGCTTTAAGTAGAACATGTTTTTTGTTGGTCTTAAAATGCTGCTATTATGTTTTTTTGAAAATGATCTTTCATGCAGCTCTAAGTGAATGAAAACATCCTGCAAAGTTTTAAATCTGAAAGTGCACCGTGTAAAAAGTTACTGTTGCTCAAAAAATAGAAGTTGACTCTGATTCATTGAAACGGGTGGTTTTTAAAATGAGTCCCAAGCTGTTTCATATTGACATCAACATGAAACATTAGCATATCGCCCACAGACCTGGTCTGAAAATATAATGCAAATTCATTGTTTGCCACTACGTGCTGCTTAGAGCGGTAAAATCTCTCAAACACTGCTTATTTAAAAAATAAAATAAAATCCTATTATAGAAAATGACCTTGCATTCATGTCAGCCTGTTGTTTGGGACTCCCAAAATCAAAATATGAATCTTTCATGACCCATAATAGAGGCACTTCAATGGAGTTCGAGTCAGTCAGTGAAACACCGCTTTGTTTCTAATCAGCAATCTCAAAGACAAACCAAGGTCTTCCGTGTGGCACGCCAACATTACAAACCCAGAGCCTGAAATCAATTAATTCCGATTTATTCCGCTTCACGGAGAATTGTGCAATTTGTCAAAGTCACGCTTTTGATTGATGCCTTCATTTGATTAGCATCTCATTACCCAAAAGCCCCGGCGATGATGTCAGAGCTGGAGACACATCCCGCCGATGAGGTGCAGACCGTGTGTGAACTTCATGCGCGGTGATGATTTGGGTGTTTAAGGTTCATCAAGTGCTTCTTTCTCTAAAATTGAGCCCAGCTTTTTCTCAGATTCTAATTTGCATGTCGCTCTGTGATTGGACGGGCTGTATTACAGGTCAGCAGGTCAGCCTGTTTTGAATGATAAAAACTCATATGTCCTCTGAAATTAAAAGCAGCAAAACTCAGGAGAAACGGCTGTAATAATCTGAGCCTGGGTTTCCACCGAAGCAGGTCAGAATAGTGGAGCGCTGCTTTAATGAAGAGCAGTCCTCGTTTGTGCTGCTACATCTCTGCTGGAAGTCGCATGAAGGTGAGGATGATGGAGGAATCTGGCATGTTCAATGTTTCTTGCTTGGCTGCTCGGCCTTATTTTCATCAGAGCTGTAATTTGCTCCCATATGCACTGCTGCTTTTGAGCTGATATTTGCCCTATACGCAAATGTCAGATTAGGATTTGAATAAGATCCTTGAGATGACCTCCGTCTGGTATTTGTAAATAAACAAGAGCTGCACATGAACAGGAGAGTTTGACAGAGAGAAAGGGGAATATAATTAAAATCAAGCAATTACACAGGGGTTTCATCTTTACATATAAAGTACAGTTTTTAGTTTTTTTAAGCTATTAACAAACATAAAGAGGAAGAGGAGAGTTTGAGATAGGAAATCTAAAAAAAATAGCATACAATTAAACTGATTAATATAAAATAATTTTAAGTAATTTAAAGGTGCCATAGAATGGAAAACTGAATTGACCTTGGCATGGTTGAATAATAACAGTTCAGTACATGGAC
>JAUMHQ010000075.1:14943386-14953433 GCA_032361165.1 Enteromius paludinosus | reverse complement strand
GTTATGTCCATGTACTGAACTGTTATTATTCAACCATGCCAAGGTCAATTCAGTTTTCCATTCTATAGCACCTTTAAGTGACAGCCTTAACTTCCCTTAAGGGTACGTTTTATCTTTCTGCACGTTTCACTAAGGGTATCCTTAAGCTTATAATTAAGGGTTTTCTTATCTTAAGGGGTTTCTACAATCGGCACTGGACCTTGATATGGTTTATTTTTAATCTAAAATATCTTAAATTGTGGTCTTAAGTCGAACAAAGCTTTTATGGGTTTGGAACGACATTGGGGTAAGTGATTAATGACAAAATATTAATTTTGAGGGTAACCCTTTAAGTAGTGAATAATTAGTATATTCATCTACCATTGCATAAAGTATGTTGTTTATTTCAGCAAGGCATTAAAAAGCTATTCCTTGAAACTCTTTGTGAAGCATTGACCCTCCAGCACCGCGAAGCTAGGAGGTGCATTTGTTTCTGATGACTTCAGTGACTTTACACACATCTGTGAAAACCAGGTGCTTTAACCAGTAACCCAGCAACAAGCAGATCAGGACCCCGTCATGGTTGACTTCCTCGCTTCCTGAGAGAGAAACAGCTCTTATTTAAGACGGAAATTGAAATAGCTTTTAAAGGGATGAAAAAAGGAGTGTTATTGTTGCAGAGCTGCTCTGCATTAATATTCTAATGTAATCTGGTTGGTGAAGAATGAATGGGAGAGTTTGTGGTTGCTATCCTGTATTTTTTCTACTATTAAGGATATTTATGTATTTATCACCCTGCTTGAGTTAAATATCTGCCATGTACTCTATGACTTTCATAATCATAATTGACTTATTTGGAGCTGTGTATGTCATAAAACAGCATTTCTAAATTGATTTCAATAGAGATTGTGTTGATGCAACTGTTGATGATGAAAAATGTAAAATAATAAATGTAAAAAAAAAAATATATATATATACATATTAATATTAGTTATTATTAAGAATATACAATTAATTATTTCTTCTTATTCTTGTTATTTAAAAAAATTAATGTACATTTTTTAATCAAAATAAATAAATAAAAATATATAAAAATATTTAAATAAATATACAAATATTTTCAAAATATAAAATATTATTAAATGTTTTACTATGAAAAATTGTTTCCACCACAGGATTAAAAAATATATAAAAATGTAAAAGTTGAATTTTTTTTTATTGCAAGATGTCATTTTATAATGTGAGAAAATTTTAATAAAATTAGTTTATTATTATTATTTTTTTTATTTCTATTTAATTACATTTTTGCCAGTGTCGGAAACAGGCTTCAATATTTTTCATATTTATTTATTTTTCTGAGTAAATGGGACAGAAGAGCATTGCTTTAATATGCATGCTTTACAAACATTAATGGCTGTACAAACAAATACACACTGCAATTAGTTTGTGCAGCATTTCACGAGACAGAAAGCATCATTAAAGCGAACATGACGGGGACACAAGTGAAACGATGAAGCTGTCATAACAGATAAAATGAATTTGAGCGCTTCCACAGGAATGATTTAAACATCTGAAGCTTTAGTACATATTTGATTTCCATGCCCTTTTCACATAAATGGTTCTGCTCGAGCTGCTGCAGTAAAATGTCATTACCTTAAGTTACCGACGAGAAAGTCTGTATTTTTATCCGTCCTGTGAGAATGAAATATTCCCACGGACCGGAGCGGTGTGGTTTGCTAACTGTAATTAACCCTGGTGTTTACTGGGCTGGATTTGAGCGCATGTGGCGCCCACACAAGGCTCTCTCAGTGTGAAGATGAAAGGTGCCACAACGCCGCTGGAAGAAAAAGGTCATTCACAATCAGAGCCCGGAGGGGAGGCCTTGCCCTCTCGTTCTTTACCTCTCCTCTCTTACAACATCAATCACAAGCTCTCCAACAATCCGGTTGTTTTTTTCTCTGGTGCTCGCAGCCAATCGCAGGCGATCGCTGATTGTTCCAGAGTTGTCATTTATAAAGCTAGAGGCTGAATAAACCATGTGATGATTTGGAAGACATGGGAACAAAACAACTATTTTGATCAAACATCATAAACGTTAAACAATAGACTGCACTCAATATATTAATATGTGTAGAGAAGACATGATAAATTAATAAACTACTAACTGAAGACAAACTACCACCAGAATATAAATAAAAAAAATTAATAAATACATGTATAAATGTACATTCTTGTAATTGATGTCAATTTATATTTATTATAATTTATTTGTACTTCATAAACATATCATATTTTTCTGAAGCACATACATGCCTGTACATTACAATTTATTTTAAATGTAATTAATTGTTTGACAGAACTGACATATATATTAATTTAATTGTGATTAATCGCATCCCTGTCTATATTATTATTTATATATATATATAGACACACATGTACAATATAAATTAAAAAAAAATTACATTTATTAACATGCATATATTTATATTGATTTAATTCATATTAATATATTTATTTTTCCTTAAATATATGGATGCAATTAATCTTTGCCCAGCAATAATAGGCATTATTATAAGCAGGTTTTCGAAAAAAAAAGGTTTTCGATATTTAAATCAGGATATATAACAATATGTATATATTAGGTACAATTTATTGTCACATTTATTGTCTTTGTCTTTATTAGCAGGTTATTTATTTTAAATTAACTAATGTTTTAGTTCATAAGATTATAGACTGTAATGATTCAACCTTTAATTCCTTATACTCAGGCTGAAGAATGGAAATGTTAAACATGCTGATGAGTTTGCGTTATCATCAAACATCTTTAAGCGAAGTGGAATCAACAGCACTCGTGTGTTTTGCATGTGTCATCCCATTAAATGTGTTTTCTCACATTTTGACTAATAATTTGACTCTCTTTTGTTCATGTGCAGATGTGCGTGTCTGCTCTGCGGCAAAGCAGATTTTGTATTATTTATTTGTTTTGTCTTATTTTGGCTGTAGTTGTTGTGTAGATTAAAGGTCATTTAAGGATTAGAGAAAATCCATGAAATGTTTTGTGCTGCCGCAGCTTGAGCTAGCAGCAGCGACATTCACTCCGACTGTGACACAGCGAAGATGGCTTTCAATTACAGCGTTTCAGCCTTCCTCTCACACTTAAGGCTCAGACGTGTCAGTATTTATTTCTATTGTGACCTCAAAGCGCATTTTAGGAGAAACATCTAAACATGACTGAAAATTGAGCTTCATCTGATGTGCATTGAATGTATAGAGGTTGTTATGATTCGGGGTTTGAACTCATCACCACTAACTCTCAGACTGACACCCGGACTACATTACCCAACATCCATTGCACATCTGATCACTCACACCTGGACTATCAAGCACCTGCTACTCATCACCACACTCATTAACACTCAGTATAAAGGCCAGACTTTCACACCAGCTCACCGTGAGGTCTTGAATTCCCCCCAGTGTTTCATTTATGAGCCGTTACCCTGTTTGTGATTTTTGGATTGTTCTCTGCCTGGATTATTGACTCTGTTATAGCCTGTCTTAGTTGCATCTGTCTGCCATCGTTTTGACCCTGCTTGTATTTGACCATGCCCATTAATAAAAGCTTGCACTTGTAGAGGTATTTGAGTTCAGATCTCAAAAGTGCATTTAATGTCATGGTTATCTAGGAGAAATTTAAGATCCTAAAGAGAATTCTGTCGAGTCACCGAAGCAGAAATTGTTTGGTAAGCTAAAACGCTTCCTAAAAACTCCAAATAGTGAGGGAAAAAAGGTCAGAATTGCACTAAGTTATAAACTTGACTCACAAGTTTTGAATTGACCTTTTTCTGTCTGTGCAGGTGGGATTTTCGAGACCCTTGAGAATGAACCGATCAGCGTGGAAGAGCTTGCCTTCAAATTCGCTGTAACCAACATTAACAGAAACAGGACTTTAATGCCCAACACCACCCTCACCTACGACATCCAGAGAATCAACCTGTTCGACAGCTTCGAGGCCTCCAGACGAGGTTCGATTCCTCCAGTTACACACCGGCAGACCCTTTTACACATTACACCCACGGATCAGTTCATGCTTTCCCAGGAAATACAACCCATGACTCACTGCTATATTGCTTGGCTTTACCATTTAAGCTGCAGAAAAGCTTGGTACCAAAACTCACATGATTATGTACACTTGTTTATAATTTGTTGTAGTGTCCTATTAGTTTGTTTTGGGAGCCAGTTTTCAACATGGAATAAAACATTTAAAGACTTTTTAACTCACAATTTTATTATTTATTTTTTTAAGAATTATACGAAAAAGAAATATAAGCAGCTCAGAGTTGTTATTATTATTATTAGTAGTAGTAGTAGTATTATTTATTAATTTTTTTTTGAGTTAGCATGTTGCAGTTCTGCTATTTTGCCATGGAATAACAAACAAAAAAGGAAATTGTGATTCTGTATCTCAAAATTGCGAGAAAACAAATAAACAAGCAAAATAGTTGCAATAACCTTTTTTAATCCTGTGGCAGAAACAAGCTTCTACAGTAGGCTATAAATAAAGATCATAGAAAATCATCTCTCTCTGCTATGCTCCTTGATTGCTGAACGATTTTTAATTATTGCTCCATTAGAAGCAATTACTTCCTTGAATATTAAAAAAAATAGAATGAATGAAGCTCGTTGCTCTTTTAATTAAGCTGCTGATTTATGATTACTGTTTGGCTTTTGCATATCATCTTAATTTTGTTTTATGTCTTCTATATGTTGCTTTTCTGATGTGAAACTTTTCTGTGGTCGACTTGGCCAGGACTCCCTGTAAGAAGAGTTTTGTTTTTTTAAAACACAGTATTAGTGCAAACAGCCCGCCCACTAACATGTGATTGGGCTAGCCAACATTTCAAAAGACGTGCATCAAACATCAGGAAATTAGCAAAAAGTTTAAATTTACTGTCTGGTAGGGTTAGGGTCCGTATAGGGAGGGCTGTATTGTCCCAATAAGGCGGCATACATTTATTAATTTAAATAAAAGTATAATTTATCCTCAATATTGCATAATAAAATATTAAATATTGTTCATAATGTACTAATACTGAGTTCCAGATAATCGTAATCTTAATAAGCAGTCAGCAGAAAATCTGGCATTTTTACTGTAAATAGGAATTATAGCTATTTGCACTTAGTGTGTAGATATCATATCATAAAAAAATGCTTTTTTTTATTAAGTGTAAAAAATAAGCGAAAAAATGTAAAAATAGAATCTATAGCTATTTGCATTCACTTAGTGTAAGCAGCATTGATTGCTAAAAAAATTCTATTTTTTAACTTGGTGTAAATAGCATTTAATTTACACTATTCATATATAATAATCTTTTTAATCTCAATGGCACCCTCTGGCTCAGGGTAGCCATGCCCTAAACCCATGCTATTGGTTGAGCTGGACTGACTGACAGAATGATGTTTTAATGGTGCCTGAGAGGCTTAATGTTTACTCTTCTTGGGAGAAATCACCCATGAACAGCATATTTAAGAGACTGTATTTTGACTTAAACATCTCAGAAGTGTCTTTATCTTTAAGTGACTGATGATTTTTTTTCTCCATGTCAGCCTGTGATCAGCTGGCTCTCGGCGTGGCCGCCGTGTTCGGCCCGTCCCACAGTTCTTCAGTGAGTGCGGTCCAGTCCATCTGCAACGCCCTGGAGGTTCCTCACATCCAGACCCGCTGGAAACACCCGTCTGTGGACAACAAGGACAGTTTCTACATCAACCTGTACCCGGATTACGCCTCCATCAGCCGCGCCGTGCTCGACATCGTGCAGTTCTACAAGTGGAAAGCCGTGACGGTGGTGTACGAGGACGCAACGGGTGCGTCTCATTTATTGCTTATTGCAATGTGGCTTTGGCGCGTATGCTTCTACGGAAAAAAAAAGAGGAATATGAAAGAAATGAGAGAGAACACAGAAAAAACACACACATACAGCAGTGATATAATTAAATAGACTTAAGTAGGGTCTTAATGCTTTATGAAAAATGTTCACAATTCACATTTCTGCTCTGAATTTGACATTCTTGCGAAAACTGCTGCAGGAAATATTGACTTTGAGATCATATCTGGGATAATTTGTTTGCTGAAATGACATTTCTTCATTATTAAAAACATTAAGATATGATTTACTGTGTGTAATTTGACAGGCCTGAAAAAAAAAATTCTGTCTGCAAAAAGACCTGTTTCATTTTAGATGATGAGTATTTGAATTAAAGCAGAAAATGAGCTTAAATGAGTCAAAGGAGAACTTCATTAAATAAGATAACACACAAAACTACCTTAATATATATATATTTTAATCTTCTGCTTACCAAGGCTGCACTTATTTGAATATTTGAACTATTATTAAAATAATATAACGTTTTCCTGTTTGAATGTGTCCTAAATTCCTGTGAATTTTCAGCATTATTACTCCAGTCTTCAGGGTCACACGATCCATGCTGCTTTGTGTGGAAACCATGATACTTTTTATTTCAGGACTTTATAAGAATAAACATGTCATAACTGTCACACATGCTAAACAAAAGTATTCATTTCTTGAAATTGAAAGTGAAATTGAAGTGTGTTACTATAATCTTTATTTTTAGGGCTAATTCGTCTTCAGGAGCTGATCAAGGCTCCGTCACGCTACAGCATCAAGATCAAAATCCGACAGTTACCGATGGGAAGTAAAGATGCTCGGCCGCTCCTTAAAGAGATGAAGAAGGGGAAAGAGTTTTGTGTCATCTTTGACTGCTCATACCAGACCGCAGCAGACGTCCTCAAACAGGTAATACACCAGGAATGAGATTTCCTTGTAAATTCCACTTTAGTTTTGAATTTAAATTGAGGTACCAAACAGGATGCATTTGCAATTTAAATGTTTAAACGCAATTTGAATTTTGAATATAACTCATTTTGAGTGGAAAAGGAAAGATTGAAAAGACAAGCTTTGTTTAAAAGTTTGAAGTAAAGTATTATAGGCGCAAGACCTGTGAGATATTGTTACTTATGTCACGCACTGACATCATCAAATCCTATTTACTGTGTTACAGCAATAGAAAACATACTAATCCCTAAACTACATCTCCATCTGTCCATTTCTTGGCATATTTTGCAGATATGCTGTATTTCAATGTATTGATTTCAGGTCTAGATACTTAACACATGCTCCCTGTTACAGCAGATCCTTGACTCAACCTAACTAACACTGAGACAGAGGGAAATAATAATCAGGAATGATGGGAAAGGCTGGGAAAATGAAATCTGTGGGTTATTTGTTAATAATATGAGTGATGTAATATCTGTCTGAATGGAGGATTCTGGTGCAGATGAGATTTAACTTCTCTCTGTGTCTGCTGCAGCTGCTGTCTATGGGCATGATGACTGAATATTACCATTTCTTCTTTACCACTCTGGTGAGTTTCATATATGAAATGACATATTTTTGTAGGCCGATCTGGAAATTCACATTCACCCAATATGATTTGTCCATTGCCGCTTGGATTACTGCAGAAACTAAGCTCAAGTACCAACCAAAGTTTAAGATTCTTACATGTTTTGTTGTTCGTGACAATTTTTCCAGCTATTATGAATTCTGAAGCTTAAATACAAATGCCGTAAGTAAAAAACTAAAAGTATACTATGAACAAACTACACCACTGTCACACATCGTTTCACTAATAGGCCGAAGGAGTGCAATTATAAACACAAAGAGGCTGTGAGAGTTAAACTTTCACAACAAATATTTGAAAAAACAAAAAAAAGTGGTATTTAAGTCATAGAATGAAGCTTGAAAATATCTTGAGCTTGTGTTCACCACAGACCTTGGCCAGAATCAGGCCATGATGTTAAGAGTATAACTAAGCTTGTTTCTGGGTTTAGGCATACAAAAGTGGGTCATGCATACCACGCTCTACAGCTAGCAACCAAGCAGAATTTTAAGAAAATGAATATATTGTTAAACTTCATATATTGATGTAACTGTATGACACACTTCAGGATCTGTTTGCACTGGACCTGGAGCCGTACCGATACAGTGGCGTCAACATGACGGGTTTCCGGCTGCTGAACATCGACAACCCCCATGTGGCGTCGGTGGTGGAGAAATGGTCCATGGAGAGACTGCAGGCGCCACCCAAACCTGAGACCGGCCAGCTGGATGGAATGATGACAGTCTGTTTGCTCTCTCTCTCTCTATGTATTGCCTTAAAAAAAAGCTCCATAGGGGTTTTTTAAATTGATTCCATAGAGGAAACGTTTTTGGTTTCTCAAAGAACCTTTCAGTGAACCGTCCTTAAAAGAAGCTTATTTTTTCATAGTGTGAAGAAGATTGTTAAAAGCTAAAGAACCTTTACACTATATAAAGAACCTTTTGTGGAATACAAATGCTCTATGTATGTTAAAGTTTGTTCTTGGAACCATCAGTGCCAAAAAGAACCTTAATTGTTAAGAGTGAGACATATACAATATATATACCCTGCACTCCACAAGTTTGGAAACACCCCAGGCAAACTGTGGTTTTGTATGATGTGTGGTTTTTGGTGCAAATACTGTATTGCATTGAAAATAAATAATTTCATTTTGATTAAATTATAATGGCAATATATGCATGTCAAAGTTGAGCTACAATGCGAGGAACTGGACTGTGATGTCCATAAGAAGTGTCCATTAACCAGTGAGAATCATCTTTGGCGCAGTCCTTCAGGAGGCTTGGAGTAATATATCAAGTCATTGTTTGTCTAAACTGACAGCTCAGATTATGCAGAGATGTAATAGCTGCTAATAGTGGATATTTTGCTAAATCAAAAATTTAAGTATTTTCTAGGTATACATTGTTTATGTAATAAAATGTTTTTGTAGTTTGTGTTGTCCATTATTAGTGCAAAATGATCACAAATTAAAAAAGTATACATTTTTTTAGGGTGCATCCAAACTTTTAGAGGGCAGTGTGTTCATAGTTCTTAACCAAAAGACAAAGCTAGTCTGTGATTGTAGTGTCTACTGTATCTGCTGTCTAACTGAGCATTGATCAAGTCATCAGCTTTATTAAACATTGTTAACAACAACATTGCCATTTTCCAGTTTTGATCTTATCGGGTCATGAATACAGTCCAGTTGATAATAGGACTGAAAAGTACTTTTGAATCCACAATCAATTTGTGTAATTGCTCATTTCCTTCTGTGCCGCAGACTGAAGCAGCGCTGATGTATGACGCTGTGTATATGGTTGCTGCTGCGTCTCAGCGAGCCTCTCAGGTCACCGTCAGCTCACTGCAGTGTCACCGACACAAACCCTGGCGCTTCGGCTCACGGTTCATCAGCATGTTCAAAGAGGTAAATGCACCTGTTCAAACCATCGTCCAAAACCAAAAGAACAGTTCACCCACAGATCATAATTTACTCATCATGCATGTTTGGAACGAGCAAATGATGAGCGAATTATCATTTATAATCTTTTAAACCATGTCAGACGCTTCTGAACTCTGATAGTTTAGTTTGTTTGGTCTAAATGCATAATTACTCACTTCTCTGGAAAGTGTTTGGAGCCACTTCTAAACAGCTGCAGATGATTTATGTGTGGACAATCTCTCTCTCCCAATGATAACTTCCAAGTGTTCTTGTCAGAGCTTCCTGTGTTGGAGGAGGTATTGTTGAGTCAGCATGTTGGCATTGCCGTCTGAGGATGAATGTGTGTTGGACGAGACCGTAATGGCTCTAGCTGAATTAGTGATGCAGTGTGGGTGAACACATTACAGCGGGGCTGTGTTCATTTAAAGGTGAAGCGTGTCATTTCTGCTCTGGTAGTGGTGCTGAACGCAATTGTTACCAAATGACAATGTTAACCTAACTTCCACTGCTGAGAACGCAGAAATGTGAATCATTTAAAATAGATTGGAACTTTGGATCAGGTCTTCAGAGTGGATTTGGAAATCATTTGATTTATGTACGTATTTCGGAGTAAATTCGCGAATCATTTCAATTAGATTGGAACTTTGGAGTGGGTTCGCAAATGATTTGAATTAGGTCAGAACTTCAGAGAG
>JAUMHQ010000075.1:14907145-14917364 GCA_032361165.1 Enteromius paludinosus | reverse complement strand
GCTCAAAGGTCTCACCTCAGTCGTGGTATTGAAGGCGGAGAGAGTGCTGGATATTCACTAACCCCACCCACAATCCCATGATGCCACTCTTTAAACTCAAATATGCAATAAACATTCATTCATTTAAAGTGCCCCTATTATGCCTTTTCAAATATGATCTTTCATGCAGTGTGTCATGTTCCCATCTGCAAAGTTGTGCCGTTGACAGTGCACGATAAATAAAGGTATTGTCCATCAAAAAAAAGAGTCGGCTCACATTCGCCTTAACGAGTCGTCAGCAATTCGAATCTTTCTCTGTTACGGATCCACGTCACAAAGTAACATATTTGCATAATGCCCTTCCACATTCTACATCGTGAACAACAGGTTATGGCAATGTGCGTTTAGTTTTCCGACACTCGCTGTAGCGGTAGACCAATCATAAAGGACTGTGCCCTCTGACCAATCACAGCAGTCAGGGCTCACGGGAAGGCGGGGTTTACACAGACTGAGTCTTCGAACTGCTACACACGAGTCGTTTACGAATCATTTAGAAACGGGAATGAAAGAGTTCATATCTCTCAGAGAGTGAGTGTGGAAGCGTCTGGTGCTGATGCAGTAGGTCAGTAGTGTGTGTCAGACACAGACTCAGCGATCTGTTGCTCTGGAGGACGAGGGCTTGTAAAGTTCGCCAGTGTTTGCCAAAGCGCAGTCAGACTGCAGATTGATAGCGTAATCAATCCACAGACTCGCCAACTGCTGAGTAAACCTGCTCTGCTGCACAGAGCCTCTCCAGCTGTTACATTTCTGGAATTACCTTCTTGGAAATGACGTGAATGATGAATGGATTTCATGGACGCTGCATGCATTATTACATGAATAAATAATGCAGGCCTGAAGTACAAAGAGTGCACAGGTATTTAGGTGTGGCTTCATTCTGCATTCACGAACACTGTCTTTGCTGGGAAAGATGCTGCTGACTCTCTGAATAAACTACCTGCTCAATCAACAGTATAGAAAAGAACAGAGTACCTGATATAATGTGATATTATCTATCTATCTACTACAGTATAGTACTGTAAAAAAAATTTTTTTTCCAAAAAGTTGTTTAACTTACAGTAGAAGGATTTGTAGAATAGAATAGAATAGAATAATAATTTAAACATTCACCATTCGTTCCGTGTCCAGTATTGTTGATTACCGTTATTGTATTCTCAAGCAATAGTCCCTGATTAAAGGCACTGATTGATCTGAGACGATTGATTGGAGGTGACTTTAGACGTGATTAGCATGTGAACAGATTGAAAGCAGGTCAATATTTCCCTCGTCTGGTGCTTCTGTAGAAAACAGCCTGGATTTAATCTTTTACGAAAGCGAAAGCTGCTCGCCTCCCTTATGTGCATTAACCAGATCTGCAGGTTTTAATAAATAAATAACTAGTATTTTTGTGCTGCTGAACTTGCATGTTTGTACTCCATATTGAAATCAATTGGTAATCAGGTCTTGTGTGTGGCCTTGTGCTCGCTAATGAAGATCTATTGAGTTAAGATGCTGCTTTAGAAGGGTTCAGATCCGATCCTCCGTGCCTGCTTTTGTTATGGAAGTGCATTAGTCTGTGACATCATGTATGATAGAAGATGATGGACGAGATGCTGCCGTGTTCCTCTCTATTTGCCAGTCAGTCCAGATTGAAAGCGAGTGCAGCGTCAGGTGATCATGTGGTTGGACGTTTCTCTGTTTCACTGAGGAGTTCAAGCAGGGCGAGGTGGAGGTTTGACTGCACGGATTTAGATCCTGTCACAGATGAGGACTCTCTGAGGTACTGTACATCAGATTTCACATGCTGCCTTTGCTTTTTACGTTTGGCTCAATCCAGACACATTTTTATTAGGCATTAGTGGGATTTTATGTCGGTAGATTGTTGTGGGCTTTTGCAAAAATCTATTATTGCTGTGTTGAAGTGATGTTAGTTAGCCTAGTGAAAAATAAATATACTTAAATTTAATGAACCGCACTGTTTCTGAACATTATTCAGGATTTTTTATGTGAAATTATTTTACCATAGAAAGCAAAACTCATTGAAAATATTATGTGTGAAGCCAGAGAAGCTCTTTTTTAAAATGACCTTCAGCTGAGAAAGAGGAGGGTGGCAGAGATTACAATCAACAAAGTCTAGTTCATTTCATAGTTTTTTTCTGCTGAGCTGAGTCTTGCATTTAATTGCTTTTTTTGTTTCCATTTTGTTCTCTGTGCACCTGGGAAATGTGTAGAAATGTGCTCAAATATTATTAGACTGGCACCACACTGGCTTATAGTTATGCATATTATTATGTTAGTTCTCATTTTGGCTAAATGTGAATATTACACAGTGGGTGAGTTTTATAATGGGTCAATCTCACAATCTCATATTTTACCACAAAAAAAAAATATATATATATAATAATAAAACATATTTTGCATAAATACCTTACATCCTCAAGTGCTCACTACTGTAATGGAGAAAATATATATTTAATTGAAAACGGGAATAAATTAAATTCAGAACAACAAACATTTCAATTTAAACTGATGTTGGGGCTATATAAATGTTTGAATGTGTTTATTTAAAATTAAATATTATGTAATTGTTATGCATTTAGTTTTGCATTACAGTAAAATTGGGGAAATTTGCTTATTTTATGTCACAATAGATTAAGAAAAAAACTAATATTGCTTAAACTGTGCTTTGTTTTCTTGAAGCAGTATATATTGTATTATGCTCTTAATTTAATTTTAAAGCTGAGGCAAATATGAAATAGTGTTATTTTAGTGCTTCTGATTTACTATTATTATTACTATTATGGTTTTTAGTTAAATTCAGTTGTAACTTTTACTTTATATATATATATATATATATATACAGTATATTATGTTTAATATATGTTTTCAGTTTTTGTCTATATATATTTATATATTTCTTTTTTTATTTATTTGTCTTTAATTATTTTTGTATTTTAAGTTAAACTAAGAGAAATGTTTAAATATATAAAAAAAATATTATAATTAAAATAAAATGAAAAATAATTAAATTAAATTAAATTAAATTAAATTAAATGAAATTAAATTAAATTTTTATTTTAGTTTTAGTTTTAGTTTATGGTTATAATCCTGACTTTAACATTTCTTGGCAGTTTCTGTTGGATTCACCCAGAAGCAAGACATTTTTGCACGTAAGTAAAGCATTTCCAAGTTTCTCAAGTGCATTTCAAATTCGATTCCTCTGCTTGCTTGCTGGTTGAACATCAGTGTAATATCAGCAATATCACTTGTTCATCGTATGTCTGTGTGTCCCAGCGGGACGGAGTGATGAGTAAAGGTATCATGCTGAACCGGCCTCGAGGGAAGCCAGACTCAGATTGTCTTTAGCCCTTCGGATCTCCAGGGGGCTAAACATGACCGGTCTGGTCTGAGCATGCAGAGCTGATGTTCAGTTATGTCTCTGGTTTGCTCTGCGGTTTGTCTCTAAAGATAAAGAAAACGGTTGTGGTGTTTTCTGAAATCAATTGTCTGACTGGATACACCCTGTGGGCTGCTTATGGAAACGGGTCGTGGGTTTCTTCTGTTCCCCAGGGGATTTCTGGTTAAATGAAGTTACTGCTGGGTCAGACTGCAGGAGAGAAGCAGAAATCAATAAAAGGAGAAACACAATGTGAGAGTTTCATCAATGACCTCATTTCAGCATCGTTGTCAGTCTCCAGACCTGTTTGGATGGTAATTGTTTTTCATCAGGACACCGTTTATAGAATTTATTTTCATTTAATTGGCCCACAACGTCCTTATTTGACCATAGCCCTAGTGTTTTTTACACTTTATGCAGTTGTGGGATTTTGTGGATTTGGCACAATGGACGATTGTGTCATTAAAGTGATGCTATATGAAAAAAATTACACCAAATTTATGGCTGAAAAACAATTGGGGAAACTGCTGAAATGGGATTTTATAATAGCAGCAACAGGTCATGCATAATGTTTTGCTTATCTTAGTTTATTAGCAGTTATAAGCACATATTAATGCCTTATTCTACATCAATAAACCTACCCAATACCTCAACTTTACTGCTACTGCAATAACTATTAATAAGCAGAACATTAGGTGAATATTTAAATATTATTTTGAATATTGCCTTGGATGCTACAGCTAAATTTTTATTTTATTTTATTTTATTTTATTTTTAATGTAATTTAATTTAATTTAATTTAATAAAATTTTATTTTATTAATATTTAAATATAATATTGAATATTGCCTTGAAAGCTATAGCTTAAATTTAATTCCATTTTATTTTATTTTATTAAATCAAATAATAAGCGGCAAATTAGGAATTTATAGAGGAAAAAGTAATAGTTAGCGAATATCTCTATTTCAAATAAATGTTCCTTTGAACTTTGTCTAACATCAAAGATTCTGAAATAATGTCTATATCAATGAATGAACCCTATTTCTACCAAAATATGAGCATTGGGTCAGTCTGAAAAGAGGAAGAAGCATGTCATGGAGAGATAAAGACATCTTGCTGTTAGTCTGAAGGACCCAGCGTGTCTTGGTTTCATTCCTTCAGTCTGTCCGGCGTAAAGCGGCTAGAGAGATTAATCAAAGGGAATCCCTCATTCTGCTCTCATCAATCAGAAATCAATCCACCGCCCTCCAAACCCCAAGAGGATCCAGCTTTCATCAGCTTCAGCAAACACACACACACACACACACACACAAACGCCTAATTAATAGAGGCTCTTAACTGACTGATGTACAAACTAGATACTTAATGGTATATTAAAACATTTATCTAAAGTATTAATGATTCAAACTTATTATAATTAACTTATTAAATAAAACAGATTTTCTTTATAGAAATAAATATAAAAAAAATATTTTGTATCTATTTTGTGTAACTGTAGTTTTATACTTATAATATTAATTATTGAATATTAAATGTGACATATAGACAATAATTTTGTTACCTAACTATTATACATTGATCTGTTTTATTATGTAATATCTAAATATTTGTAAATATTAGTAAAGAATTATAATGATCAGTTTAATCAATAATATTTGTATTTATTGTTTATATGTGCAAAAGGGAATTTTGTGTTTGTATGTAAACAGATGCGTGTGCGTATTGGCCAAATTATCATTAGTTATTTCCCCTGAAATCGTGCAGCTTCACTACTCACCTATGTAAGTTTCATCTGATGAATTAAAGCACAGGGGAAGTCTGGTTGAAAGAGATTCTCGTCAGCCCCCGCCGGCTAATGCTAACTCTAATGAAGCAGCTGGAGACTATGTCTCTGTGTCGACCGGACTGACCCGAGACTTGCCTGAGCTCGAGTAATGATATTAATAAACACGCACAAGCAGGAAAACAACACTGAAAAAGAGCCTGCTGCTCAAATGGACCTCATTCACTTCTGCGTTCATTATCAGCAAACAGCAGACCTGACATCTACATCACATAGTGCTGCTTGTTCACTGCTAATCAGCATATTAGCATGCTTTCTGAAGGGTCATGTGACACTGGACACTGGAGCAATGATGCTGAACAATCAGCTGTGCATCATGCATGGCAGAAAAGAGTCAACCAAACTGATATTTAATAGTTGAGTCGTAAGTGAGCATGAATGCAGATTAACAGAGTTAAAGTATTGGTTGAGTATGATGTAAAATAATTATAAAATAAAATAAATATTATGATATGAAAAATAAGAATTCCTTAATAAACCATGTTTATTATTGTTAACTAAAATTAAAAATATAAAACCAGTAACTAAAATAAAATATTTAATAAATAAAATGTAGATAATTTTAATAAAATGCAATTAAATTCCGATTTTTTTTTTTCTAAAGACTGGAACAATGATGCTAAAAAAAATTCAACTGTACATCACAGAAATAAATTATATTTTAAAATCTATTCAGATAGAAACCAGTTATTTTGAATTGCAATAATATTTTAGAATTTTACTGTATTTTTTATTGAATAAATGCAGCCTTGGTGTGCAGAAGAGACTTTTGAACAATATCTGTGCAGTGACATTGATTCATTGGCATTGTCAGTATTGTTTTTGTATGCAGGAAAACAAAAAGATATTATAAATAATATAATATAAAATAAATCAAAGTTAAATTATTATAAAATAAAATAAATTATAAATATGATCACTTAAAAAATAAATATTTTTTAATAGACCAGGATTATTATTGTTAAATAAAATTATAAAATATAAAACCAAATATTTAATAAATTACATTTTTATTTAAATGAAATGCAATTAAATCCAATTAATTGTTACTATTGTTATTAATAGCTTGATTAATTTAATGCTGGAGCCTATTTTATCAACTTTTTTACTTATTCGTGTGTGTTTTTGAATCACCCGGTGGATTTGAAGAGCATGTGGACGTCTTCACGCACCAGCAGTGATCCGAGCGCCGCTTCCGTACAGAGACCGGTCTGAATAAACAGTAAACATTGGGAATAGCGTGAAGCTTGTGACGCTTTCAGAGCACATATACACACACATACCGTTTATCTAATTATTCCTCCTCGTCTGCTTTGTGAGCTTGATCGATACCGGCAGCTTGTTCTGCTTGCTTGGGCCCAGAGGCGGCCGTCAAACACACACACACACACATGCACTTAAATGTTTCATTTGCTATCTGATACCCCTGGTAGCAGCTTGTTCCCTGGCGTGATCATCACAAGCAGGCCCTCCATCACTCTCCACTTTCTTTCTCTCTTCCTGCGGTGGTTTGTTTCTGCAGACTGTAATGAGTTGACGTGTTGTGTCCACGCCGGTCAGCCGCTTGCTAAGTGAGGAAGCGGAGCTGGATGGTGATTGGCTGTCAGCTTGGTGCAGGGTGAGATTCACTCATAAAGGAGATAATCTGCTTGTGATGTGACTGTCGTCTCGGGTGGAGACAGTGTTTTGTTTGGCATTATAGCAGTAGAGTTTGTGTGTGGGGGGGGAAACAAAGAATTTCAATTTAAAATGTTGCAAAAATTATGTTTATATAAATACAAACACATGCATGTATGTATGAAATATATGTATGTATAATATAAAATATAATAATATAAAGAATATTTAATACATACATATATTTTCAAAATAAATGCTCAATGTGTTTATATTTATATATGCATAATAATAAACACAGTTCAAACATGCATATATTATGTAAACAATTTTATTCATTTTTTTATTATTTGACAGCACTAATAGTATTATTTTATTTGGATGACTTGATATGTATTTTATTTTGATATCACCTGGTCTAGTCACTGACCTGTTCGTGGGTGATATTTAGTGCTGGTGGGCAGGACAGTTTTTAATTAGGGACAATAAATCTGTTCCATTCATTTATTATCTCCTGCCTGAGCATTATTATGTGGATTTGGTGCAAGCGTTAAAAAATCTCTACCTTCTTGCTGAGTGGGTGGGTATTTTCAGATTATATTTTTTAATCTTTCTTTCTCTCTTTCTCTTCTTCTCTCTTTCTGCGGTGATATACCGCTGCGCTCCGACTATGTTTGTCACTCTTCACTTCCTAATAAGGGCTCAGAAGAGTCGTGGAGGAAACACACACACACACACACACTCAGCAGTCATTTGTTTTTACCCTCTCTTCTCTGTCCTGTCATCTAACCTTTTATTCTGTCATGATCTCTCTCGCTCTCTTCAGCAGTGTCTCCCTCTTCTTTAAGTGAACACATTTGAGTCAGTTTTAACCTTCCATTAATTAGGACTGTTTTCTTTCTTTCTGAAAACACAAACACATCCGTGAACCTTGTTTGAACAAGACTTCTCTCTGAGAAAGTACATTTGAGTTAGAGATTACATTAGGCTAATATATTATACATTATATTTACCACACACACACACACACACACACACATATATATATATAATTCATTTTTAAAAATATTTTAATGTTTTTTTACTTAAATAATTTTTTTTTTGTATTTTTACACTCAATGTCATTAAAAGACATTAAAACAAAACAAAAATTAAATTGCTAAATATAGTTAACAATTAAATATAATATAATCATTTGCTTAACTAAATACGGAAACAATACAGAACACATTTTTAAACATAGAAATGTGCATGTAATATATGTGATATATTGTAGTATATTTGTCCATATTAGGCCTGGTTTTAAAGAGAAAATGTTACACTAGATTAAATAAAGAAATAAAATGGTTGTAGACAGCAGAAAAAAATATTAATATCAAGCAAACTGATATTTTATCATTATCCGATATTGTGAATATAGATTAAGTGCAAGTGTAAATTTATGGAAGGCCAAATCACTAAAAATTAAATTATTAAATAAATGTTGAAATATATAAATAAATACATAAATGCAGAAATAAAAGCATTAATATATACATGCGTTTAATAAAGGTATTTAATCATTCATTTATTTCTTCACTTATTTATGTATTAATTAATTAATTTATTTATTTATGTATTTATTAAATAATTCATTTATTTATTTGTTTGGAGAGAAGGGAAGTAAATGTTTATAATGTTTATAATGTTAGGCCTATACTGTATGTTTCTTAACGTCATTATTTCTGCTAAACAAACAAACAAACAAACAAATAAATGAATAAATAAAAATAATGATATTAAATATATGAATTAAATAATGATTTAATTAATTAATTAAGAAATATTTGTTTATTTATTCATACATATCTTCAGTTATTTAATGTATTTTTGTAGTTATTTCGGCATTTTATAATTTCAGGATTTATTTATATATTTCAACATTTATTTAATTGTTCAATTTTGAGTAATTTGAGAAAAAATAAATACACACATATACAACTTGATAAATTAATTGTTGTTTCAATAATTATGATAATTGAATTAAAATATAATAAAACATATAACTTAGCATTTTTTCAGTTATCTTTGAGCTTCCTGTGAGGAATGAAGGCCGGTTCGGACAGGATTGTGTGTGATTGTGTTGTATTAGTGATGGCAGCAACAAGGCTTCTCCTCCATTTATTTTGACCTTCACTGAATCCCGTAACTAGACCTAATTTTTGGTGAACAACGCTCATTATAGATTTAGACTTTCCGAGTAAAATAACAGTCGCTTATTCAAGCTGCAAGTTCTGCTGGCAATGCTCATGACATAAGGAAATGAAATCATTATAGAAAAGCTGAATCTGCTCAGAAACAGGCATGTGCAGCAGACTCTATATTTTAAGGTGATTGATAGGATGTAGAGACAGCTCTCTCCTTGACATAGATAATTATAGCTGACCTAGTGAATAGTGCACAAACCTCTGATATTTATATTGCATCAGTCTGTCGTTTAACATCCATCCAGTAACCTTGAGCATGAATTATTCCCGGCTTCTCCTGCAAAACACACACACATTGTGAAGGGCTGAGGCAGAAAAGCAGAAAAGCATCAATCATCTGCTATCATGCTGTCACACACGACATTAGACGTCAATAGGTGACTTTCCTGATCTCATTTCTCAGCACGCACACACACACACACACACATATGTTGGTTTTTGTACATATACATACACACATTTGAGTATGTACATACATTCATAGTGCTTCAGAGATTACATGACACACCGCACACATAAGCACATTACACTCATCGTCTGCTTCTCGCACACACACACACACACACACATCTAATCCTCTCTCCAGCTCCTCTCAGCTCATGAAATACATTCAGGCACACTCGCTATCACCCCCTGCTTTCCTTTCAGAAGCGCATGCTGTTTTTAAACCTCACTAAACCCAATTCACACCGACCGCGCAGTGTTTACCTCATTCGTTTTTGAGCAAATATTGAGTCGTTTGGGCTGAGAAGCCCGATGCAACACAACTAAACTAGAACACCTCCTAGAGGCTTTCTGCAATGTGAGCGTGCAGCGCTCTAGTTTGATTTTATACAAGTACAAGTTATGACAAGTGTCCAAGTAGCCCAATTTCTCTGTCCACAACAAGACAACAATGCAGCACAAAGCAAAAAAAAAACCCAACATGCACTACCATTAAAAAGTTTGAGGGCTGTAGGATGTTTTTTGCTCACCAAGGCTGTGTTTATTAAAACTGTGTCTTTTAAAATCTCCCAGCCTGATTCATTACTCAAAACCACAATCATGGGTAAGACTGCCGACCTGACTGCTGTCCAGAAGGCCATCATTGACACCCTCA
>JAUMHQ010000075.1:14868841-14888287 GCA_032361165.1 Enteromius paludinosus | reverse complement strand
TACCTAAGCTACATACCTTCTATGTACATATCAGAGAACAATTTAAAATATTCTCTCAATGCATTCTATGGCACCTTAAATTAATCTATCCTATCTAATCTTTAAATGTCCTTCATCTCTTATCCTATATCCTTATCTTGTCTCTCCCCTTTTAGTTTCATCTTCATCTCCTCCTTTCTCCTCTAATATTTTCAACATATCTTGTCTAGTCGTGTACTGACTTGTCTCATTGCCTCTCCTTGCATCTCATTTCGTGTAGTTTCATCTCACGTCATCTCCTTTTGTCTCCTCTCACTTCTTTTTGTCTCTTCCATCTCATCTTGGTCCTCCAGTTTTATCTCCTCATGTCTCAATTCATCACATCATCTCTCCTCTTCTCTTACAGCTTTTCAACTCTTTTCTTATTTCAGCTCATCCCTTCATTTTACAGTATCTCCTCTATTCTCATTTCCTCCTTTTCTCATTTCATTTCATCTTGTCTCATCTTTCCTTCTCTCATTTTATTTGTACTCATCCTTTCTCTTCTCTTCTCATCTTGTTTTGACTCCTCACCTCCTCTCATCTTTTCTCCTTTCTTGTTGATCTCTTATAATCTCATCTCTTCTCCTCATGTATAAACACACAGAACATGCCTTCAGTGTTGAATGCCAAACAGAAATGGGTGAAAAGAAAGAGACAAGGAAGAGCTGAGAGGAAGGGCGAGATGTGCTGAGGGGTAGAGAATGAATGAGTGGGCGGATGGACGAGACGGAGGAGGAGTGGGTGGGGGAAAGGAAATGAGCACAGCGAGAAAAGCGGGAGAGACCATTAGAGAACAAACGAGAGCAGAGAGACCTGGAGAGGAAGAGAAGAGTCGTACTGACTGTGACAGATGCATCTGTGCTCGACTGCCATTCCAACACAAACTCAGCTTCACCTCGCTTCACCTTCGTTACAGTACTCACACTAAAATAAGACTATTCTTCCTCTAACAAACTGACTAAATATCCAATCATTCTCTCTCTCTCTAGGAATTCTCTTGTTTTGGGACTCCTTCAGGCGCTGAGCAAAACAGTCAGATTCCAGAAGTAAAAATCTCGGTAATTTGCTCCACAGAGAAATAGATTCTTGCAGTGATGCATGAACCCTTCAAAACTGATTTACCGTGAGCTCTGGGGCTCTGATTTGATGACATATGCTGCTCAAGTCACAAATCAACAAGGTTTGCATGCAACTTACTACATTACCCACAATCCTAACGCAACATCAAGTTGTCTTTCTTGTGCACATATTTAAATGTTTTGCAATATACGTCAAGTACGTAGTATTATATGCTAGTAAATCATTTAAAATTGTAGCATTCTTTCCTGGAATCTAATTTGTATTTTTTCACTACAGTGTTATTTTCAAGTCCAGTTTTCATTCATTGACTTTTTAATTCTGCTGCAAAGCCTATGGAGAAAATGAAAGGGAAGCACTTTTGGGAGTCCACTTTTACGCTCTATTGGTTAATTTCAGATAAGAATCCTAATCTTGCCATAATTGTGCATTTATGAATTATGTGTCATTTATCACAATATCTCATTAATGAACTCCTGATATGTTCTGCACTGAGCCCTTGGTTACAGCTTTTCATGCATGCTTCTCCAGAATAATTCCATCTGATCATGAACTAATGCGCCCTGTTCACCAACATGGCTTATTTGGTCACTGTGCATTGTTGTGGAATTGATGCGTGATTTAAATCAGTCAGCCAGCCACACGTCACAGGCCTGATCTGTGGCAGCGTTGTAATTTGATTCTGTTTATCATCATTGGCCTCAAGGCTCGAAACGGTTTGTGTTTGTCTTGCCAAAGCTCGACTAGAGCCGGTTGTAAAGCACCATCTGTAATTTCCTGATTCGAATCAGTTCATTACAGTCAGATGTGATTTCGACTGACACATAATACTTCTCGGTTGATGTGCGGTCTTTTTTCTTCACTTTTCTGGTCTAACAGGACTTAGGCTATATAGCGTAATACTCCTACTATACCATGCATTTTATGCATTGAGCACATTTTCTGATACCTGAATACAACCAGGCATGAAATACTGTATCCCACAATGCAGTGTGTTGTACTTGACCTTTCTTTCCAATCAACTGCAGTTTTTAATCTCATCCACGACTTAATTGGACCATCAAAAAGTACAAGGTACAACGTGGTTAAACATAATTGGATTACAGTGAAAATAAATAACCCTGTTATTTTCCAACTAATGGATTACTAAACTGAAATACACGTTCATGTAATGATATTGCACATGCATACTATTTGAAATGTTTATCATGCATACTGTCCAATAATAGTAAACACAAGGAATGTTCTCAGAACGTTCTAGTAATGTTCATACAACGTCTAAATGTATCTAGCACAGAAACATTTCTACATCATTCATGGAATTGTTTCAGAATGCTCAAAGAACGTTCCCAAAATGTTTACAAATTAATAAAATATGATGTTCAATTAACCAAAAAGAGCATTTTAAAAACTGGACTGGTTTGGAATGTTCGTTCAGAAATAACATTTTTAAAGATTTTTAGGGTATATTTTGCCAGCTGGGATGCAGTATACTGCTGTACATTATGCAATAATTCAGACTTATTGTATATATATGATGTGACTTTGTTTACACAATACAAGATGATTTCTTATGACGTTTCAGAGAGAGAGAAACAAAAGAAATATTTCAGATGATGATGAAACACCATTACTGTAATATCCTCTAGATGCCAGTAGCTTAGAACTGATTGTTCCTTTTCAGGTGAAAATGAGGCAGGTTGTGCGGCTATTATTCTTAGAAAACCTGAGATTTTTCAGGTCTGTCGCACTTTTTTTTTGTTTTTCTGAGCCTGCAGTGTGTGTGTGTTTGATCTGAGGTTCAGAGTGAAGCCGGTGGGTGGTATTGCACATTTGTGAGCTTTGGCCAGCTTGACTGTGCTTGGCTGCAGATGTAGGTGGTAATGACATTCAAAGCATTCCAAATTAAACCAATCACTCTGACAGAAATCATGGTTTTTCCTAATGTTCACCGAACGTTAGCACAAAAATGTTCTTAATATGTTATTTGTTCATGGTACATTTTCAGAAATAATATTTTCATAACTTAATAAAACATTACCAAAACAATCCTAGAGCATATTTTTGTTACTACGATTTCAGAGAACAGTTAAGCGTAGCCTTCCTCCAATATATGCACAATTCTGAAATGGAATGTTCATGCATTGTTTAAATATTTAAAAACTGGATGTTCTGAATCCAACTCGTCACATTTTGACGCTTGGCCAAGACCCTTTTGCGTCACTTTTTGACGTGAAGCATAAATGCAAACTTGTTGCTTTTTGGCGTCAATCGCCGTTTTCATTGTCAATTGGGTCCTTTACGTGAATCGTGTAGAACCGGAGAGTTTTCTTTTAGGGGGTCGATCTGCGCCTGTCAAGAGAGGGAGGTGTATGGTGGCATATCTGCGAGAGGAAGACAGATCTCACACGAGCAAACGGGAGCCCGTGAGCGCATTTCAAACTCTCGCGCGCGCATGACATGTCACCTGCATGCAATACAAGCACCCGCGCGCATTAAAAGTTTTCTGCTCATGCCCCGAGATGCCCCGTTCACACTAGCAGCGACTTCTGTCGACGAGGTTGCTAGTGGGCGTTCTCATTACTGGTCGCTTAGTTACGTCATTGTTGACATCGAATCAGGTTTCTTGCCGCTAAATAGAAACATTTTGGAGGCAAAAGACTGAATATAATATAAGTATACTGAGTCCATACATACAAACAAAAATGAATGAGAATGAGTACTTTTTTTCCATTGCATGTGTTTATCTACGGCAAAAACGCAAACGCCGTTCCGTCTGGGTCCATAAAATCATTCAGGCTTTGAGTCAGCATGGCGAGTACCACCGGCTTGTGCAAGAGCTGCGTATAAAACAGGAACATTGGATTAATTTCTCCTCCATCACTGCTGGAGCTGAAAAAAAGGAGTATGAGCACTATCGTCTTCTTTCCTATTGGCTGTCGCTCCCGAAAGTCGCTCTTCAGTTGCATAAAGTTGAGAGATTCTGAACTTTGTCGCGTCACTGGACACACCCACATCCGGTCGCCAACGGTCGCTGACGCAACGGTCTTTTCGCCGGATATCGCCAGCTCTCCTTTGAAATGAATGGGATCGTGTCGCTTTGTCGCTGCTAGTGTGAACGGGGCATAACACTTTTATTTTTGTCAGGCATGGGACGGGGCTTGCTGTTTTAGATATAATCTCAAATGTCATTGGTTATTCCCCTTTTCCGGAAGTCAGTAAAGCGTTTACTATAAAAATTTAAATTTTTTCAGTGTTTAAGGAACATTCATAAGTTCCACTTTACAAATGGCTTACAGCAGAGCATATTTCTGTCAGCTGGGAAGTCATTATTAGTTATTATTATTATTAGAACTAAACAACTAAACTATTTCTGATGTAATTTCCCGATGTGAACATAAGAAAATCTGTTAAAATGATGGTAGCTGCAGAAGGGAAGCAGTTCCTCAACACCTACTCATCTCAGTTCGGCTGTCAAGGTCTGTTAAGCAGCTTTTATGATTGCAGGTTCATTGTCGAGCATAGAACTACTAAATCAGCATTTGCAAAATTCATGAAGCGTCGTGCAGAGGGCCTGCGAGTGAAGTCGAACACCTCGCTGCCATCTGCCATCGAACGGCCACATGTCGGGTCTTGAGCTCGTTTTGAACACAGTAAATCAAGATGATGCAGAAAAATTCAATTCTCACCTCTGCCTCGCGGTGTGTCTGGCATCAGATTGTGTGGAGTGCGGAATTGAGTTTTTCCCAGGAGTTAAACGAATCCTGTGAGTTTGTCAGACTAGCAGTGACATTAACTCTAAATCTGTTCATTCCTTCTTCCCGTCCTGAACTTCACAATCACAATGCGGGTTTTATTGTATATAAAATGATAAATTGCATTTGCATCGATCTCTGTGTGCTCACAGATAGACAAATGATAGCATGCATGAGTGTGTGTGTGTGTGTGTTTCAGTATTTGAGGTGATGGTGAGAATAAAACTTGCTGTGAAAAAAAAGCTGTGGTTTAGTTTAAGAACAAATGCAAGGATATACTGAACTTTGTCTTTAACTAAAAATTAAGTGTTTAATCTTGTCTTTTTACATTATTGACACACCTATAATACTGTAAAGTGTTGTGACACAACCTGTATTGTTAAAAACACCTTATAAATAAGGTGACTTGACTTGGCCGTGTACTGTAGGGGAGACCGGGGCTAGTTGTCACAAGTGCATTTAATACAAAGTCGTATTAAAATGCCCAAATGCTGTGTTTTAGTAGTTCAAAATAAAATCTTAAAATAGGATAAATTGTGAATATTTTAGGTAGTAGAGTATTTGATATGATAATTACAGTAGTTGTTTTTGGTTTATACTGTATTCCATTAATTTTGTGTTTTTATATATATTTTTTTTACTTGCAATTTATATAATTAATTCTTAATTTTAACAATTATTTTGTATGCATTTTGAAATAACACATATGATGGAAATATGATATCTTGGCCAAGACTAAGCTAACCCTAAAACTAAGTGTTGGTGTGTGTAGATTTTAAAATAATCATCCTATTCCTATTTATTACATATTCTTTCTTCCCCTCCCTATTATAGGCTTATATCTGTCATTTTCTCTGTCATGTTGCTGGCAGCTTCCTTACACAGAATCCCATTCATTCACATTAAGCATCAAATATTAAAAGCTCTATTAATATGTGATGAAATCGAGGACCTGTGTTCTCTTTAATCAGTTCAATGACACAATAATTACTCATCTGTTTCATCTGTGCGGTGGCTGTGAAGATTTACTGTTGAATTGTACAGTGTAATGACTTCAACCTTTGCATTAATCCTGTTAATGAGCATTAATTAAGCATCCTAAATATAGCAGGACTCTGACACTTGTAGTTGTGAAAGAAGGGCACATGAAGATCGTCGCTATGAATTCTAGGGCAGTTCTTCTGTTTGAAGTTCTTGCACAGTGTCTGCGCTGTGCGTTCACAGTGTCCTCTCTCTCTCTTTTACTAATAATGATCTATGTTTAGCATATGCAAATGTTATTCTATTTTCCTGCTGATTAGAGCTCGGCATGTTTTAATGTGAAGCCTTTGGCTTTTCTCACTGCTGTCGTGTGATGTTTCCAGTCTCAGCTGTTGAAAATATATTTGAAAAAAAAAAACTTCTACATAATGTTGCTTTGATCCTGCAGTTTAAGAAAATCAGCTTAATTACTTGATGTGGAAAGTGGAACTCAGTATGAATTAATGAATGAATTGCCTGAAACACTTGTGCTCTATCATTAGACACTTGTGTTATTGAACATTTTTTAAGCATCAGATGTTCTGACTTTCTTCTCTCATCAGATGCTCTTCTGTCTTCCAGCATTAGATGTTAGTCAGTCATCAGACGCTCTATTATCATCAGATGCTCTTCTACAGTTCTTAAAGCATCAGATGGTCTTGCATCATTAAACAGTCTTCTCTCATGAGACACTCTTCAGATGCTCTTCTACCCTCGGGCGTTATTAAAACATCAGAAGCTCTTCAACAAATGTTCTTGCACCTTTAGACAATCTTTTGTCATGAGAAACTCTTCCAAAATCTGACATTCATTCTCTTATCTTCTAACATCAGACGTTTTCTCAAGAATTTAAGACTCTGTAAACATCAGACATTTTCAAGTAACAGACATTCTTTTGTTATCAGGCTTTTCTTGAAGAATCTAAAACTCTTCCATCATCAGTTATCGTTCAAGCATTGGATGCATGCTCATGTGTCATCAGATGTTTTTTCAAGTATTTGTTGCTCTTCCATAATCAGACATTTTCAAGCATTAAATGCCATTTCATCTTCAGATGTTCAAGCATTAGATGCTTTTAAGACCTTCTTCAAGCATTGGATTATCTAAGTAATTAGAAAATTAGATGCCCTTGTGTCATAAGATGTTTTCTCAAGAATCTGATGATTTGTCATCATCTGATGCACTTCAGTCATCAAACGCTCTTCTGTTAATTTAAATGTTTCTTCAAGAATCTGTTGCTCTTTCATTTTCAGACATTTTCAAGCATTTAATGCCGTTAAGACCGTATTTAAGCATTAAACACTCTTCCTTCATCGATGTTCTTCAAGCATCAGACACTGTTATCAAATATATCTTCAAAAATCTGACGCTCTTCTAACATCAGACTTTCTTCTGTCAACTTTTCTTCAAGAATCCAATACTTAACTAACATCAGACCCAATCTTCAGACTCTTCTGTTAGTAGATGTTTCTTCAAGAATCTTATGTTCTTCCATCATCAGACATTTTCAAGCATCTGGCACTCTTCCATCATCAGATGCTCGTCCGGTATCAGATGTTTTGGAAGCATTATATTCTTGTCTTTATCAGACATTTCTTCAAGAATCTGAACTCTTTAAGCATTAGATGCTTGTAAGACCTTCTTCAAGCATTAGACTCTCTTCCTTCATCAGATGTTCTTCAAGCATCAGACACTGTTATCAGATAAATCTTAAAAAATCTGACACTCTTCTAACATCAGGCTTTCTTCTGTCAACGTTTCTTCAAGAATCCAATACGTATCTAACATCAGATCCAATCTTCAGACTCTTCTGTTAGTAGATGTTTCTTCAAGAATCTGATGTTCTTCCATCATCAGACATTTTCAAGCATCTGGCACTCTTACATCATCAGATGCTCGTCCGTTATCAGATGTTTTGGAAGCATTATGTTCTTGTCTTTATCAGACATTTCTTCAAGAATCTGAACTCTTTAAGCATTAGATGCTTTTAAGACCTTCTTCAAGCATCAGACACTCTTCCTTCATCGGATGTTCTTCAAGCATCAGACACTGTTATCAGATATATCTTCAAAAATCTGACGCTCTTCTAACATCAGACTTTCTTCTGTCAACGTTTCTTCAAGAATCCAATACGTATCTAACATCATTCCCAATCTTCAGACTCCTCTGTTATTAGATGCTTCCTCAAGAATCTGATGTTCTTCCATCATCAGACATTTTCAAGCATCTGGCACTCTTCCATCATCAGATGCTCATCCGTTTTCAGATGTTTTTATCAGACATTTCTTCAAGAATCTGAACTCTTTAAGCATTAGATGCTCTTGTGTCAATTTTTCAAGCATCAATAACAATCTCCCAGCAACAGACATTCTTCCACCCTTCTATGTTTTCAAAAATGGAATGCTCAGGCATTAGATGCTCTTCTGTCATCAGATGTCTTTCAAACATCACCTGCTCTTCATCATCAGACTCTCTTCATAATGAGGGTCTCTTTTAGCATCAGACGCTTTACCAGCCTCATGTCTGTGAAGCCATCATCAGATACTACTCTAATCAAATAGAGTGTTTCAGCTTTGGGAGAAATGAAGCAACTGTTCACTCTCTGAGATGGAATTTACGGCCTTCTCAAATCACATCACCATTTGTGTGTGTGTGTATGTGTGTCTCAGAAAGAAACTGCTGATAGATTGCATTATAAATTACATTTTCAAAGGCCTTGGCAAAAATAAGTGCAAAAGAGCTAGAGCTTGAGTGTGTGTTTCCTATATCGAGACAAACAGCAGGCAAGGTAATGCTCTGTGTGGATGCGTACAGCTTGTAAAAATTAATGTAGGAACATCAGGGTTTTCCCAGTAGCCTCGGAAGAGTCACAGGAAACCGCTTCTCATTTAAATGACCTGAAATAAAGCCAGGACACGATCACTTGAGATATAAGCCTCATGTTCTCTGTGTTTTGTAAACACTGCAGCCTCTGCCAAATTAAATGATTGAATAGCCAAACAGTTCAGAGAAACAAATAAATGTGTAATGTCTAGATGTGCACAGGCTCAAGGGCAGGTCACACAGATTTTGAGCATGCAAAATTATTTCAGACCATGCAATATGGACAGAAGGACATGATGTCATGCTCCAGTGCTTCTGTTTTGAATAAATAATAAAATAGAATAAATTAACAATGTTAAAATATCTCATTCTCTGCAGCTCTTTTTTTTTTTGGTAATGTATTTTAACGTCTTTTAACTTCTTGTTGTACGAAAACACAAAAATAAGAAGTTGCTGCGTGTTTCCTTTCACACCACAGATTTTACAAATATTGTGTAATATTCAGCCGGAGATGAGTGATTAACGCACATTCATAGGCTGTGTGAGAAAGAAATAAAAACAAGCTTGCATCAGGTCTCAATCTCATTTCTGTCTTGATCAACAAAAAGCTGCAAAAAATACATTATTCACAGCTTTTGTTTGACTAATGTTTTGTTTTGACAATAAGATGCTGTTAGAGTATTGTCTTGTACTCAAAAGGTCAAATTAGGTTGCGAGTCCCAATTCAGCAACGTAAAATGTCACAGAGGGTTTTTTAAAGCACACACACATGCTCAGAGATGCATGCCGGGCCTGTAGCTTTCATTTGGAAAGCGGCCCTGATATCTGAAGGGAGGAATGGAATTTCATCTGTATAAGCTCCACTGAGGACATTTCTTGGTCAAATGCATATTATGTCAACATGTGTTATGTTTATTATTGATTATACCTTAAAACACCCTTTTTAAAATCCCTGGTTATGCATGCATTTTTATTTTTTGTATTTTATGCACAAACACAGTCAAAGCAAACAGGGATAGTTCATAGATAACATGTAGATAACATTATTTAAGTATGTTACTTATACTAAATATAGGCTCAAAGATGAACTTGTCAAAGAAACATATGCCCTTATAAAACTGTAATGTTGTGGAGAAACAAGAAAACAGATATTTTTAATGGAAAAGCTAGAATAAAGAAGTTAAAAGCCACGGTGAACAAAGAACAGAATGATGGGCAAACAGAAGACCTAACACCACAGGACACAGGAAGGGACATAAAAGTCCAAGACATGGCACAGAAGATGCAACAAAACCAAGAAAGAGCTTGTTTAAAATGATTATTATTATTAATATTTAAATCAGTTTTTGAGGCAATCCTCTTTAGATGTCCATGCTATGTATCTGGGCCTGGGAACAGTTCAGTTGTGTTGCCTCCTCAAGACACAGAGTGAAAAATACACAGAAGATCCATCAGAACATACACAAGATCCAGTAATGTACAAGACACACACTGCACTGACAATGGAAACTGCTTAACTAAAAGCTCTTGTAAAGAGAAATGTTTTTAGGCTGGATTTAATAGCAGATGAGTCTATAATGACTGCATGTCGCCTGTAATGACTCTGGGTAGTGAGTTTTGGGGTGTGAAAGGAAAAGGCCTCAGGTTTTTCATTGCTGCACATATTTATCAGATGACTAAAGGTCAGTGGCTGCAATGAGCCATGGCTGAGTGTTTCCGGAAAGCATTTTGGTGAAATAAAGAATTGTATTTAGCCTGGTGGTGGCTTAAGAGCTCTATCAGTGCTAGTTTGAATAGTTGCATGTAACTTCTCGATCTGTTTGAGAATAGCATGAATAGAAATGCTGCATCAGTGCGTGTGTGTGTGTGTGTGTGCGTGTGTGTGTAGTATGTTTGCTGTGGTTAGAGAGAGAGAGAGAGAGAGAGAGAGAGAGAGGATGCATTATGGTGAATCTCATGAAAACATGTCCAGCTCTCAATTTTAAAATAAAAATATAAGCCTGTTTTAATGGAGTACTTCACTCCCTCAGAAAATGAACATCTGCTGAAATTGTGCTTGCCCTTTGGTCATTCAAGATGTGGATGAGTTGTGGAGAAATGTAGCTTTCCATCAGAGTCTGAGCAACGGATGCTCTGCAGTGAATGGGTGCCGTCAGAATCAGAGTCCAAGCAACTGATAAAAACAAGCAATCAGTTAACATCTTGAGAAGTGAAAAGCTGCATGCTTGTAAAAAGAAAATCCATCATTAAGATGTTTATTAATATGAGTCCTCTATCCATAAAATATGGACTTCCATCAATATGGAAATATGGAACATTTTAAGTTTTATCCAAATATTTGAAATTTTCACATATTTATTAATTTTTTTTAACTGACTTTCTGATTGTCCTTCTGCTCCGTTACTCTATGATGGATCACCCTCACCAGTCCTTTGCAGGGTCACTATGGAAACGTCCCGGTTGTGGGAGGAATATCTATGAGCTGGACCCCAATACTGATGCCCAACTCTCTCTTTCTCCTTTGCAGTGGTCTTTATAAGCATGCTGAACATTGCAAAAACATATGCATACATTATATGCCAACCTATCATTCAATATTCTCATATACAGCTCACGCATCTGAGATCTCCAAAGCATCTGTTTTGTACCTCCTTTAAATGTGCCGTTTTAAAATATACATGAGTTCTGCGCAGGTTTTGTAGCAGAAAGCTTCGGCATCCTGGTTATTTTAGTGTTATGACTCAGTCTTTGCCAGGCTGCTATATTGGAGGGATTCAGATGACAAGCCTGCAGTCATACGAATGGCGTTACGTCAGGAGAGAGAGAGAGATGCTCTGGTAATGAGGGGAAATGATGGGGTAACCCACTAACCTCCGTGCAACCCGTCACTGCGTGAAACCTGAGCACAAAGCCGCTCTGTCTGTCTGTTTAGTATTCTCAGAGAGAGCAGCTCAAACTTTGTTTTAGACACAGAGCAGCTCTGTGATGGAATAAGGCCATTTAGAAAGAGACAATAGGAGGAAAAAGACTAACGAGTGAGTATGGATAGCGTGCTCTGAATTCAGAAACATCTAAGTGTCTGTAAAATTATATTTAAAGAGAGAGAGCGAGCAGGCGCCTACACTCGCTGCATGTTGTGCAGTAGATCAGCATTAGACTGAGAGCGTGCCTGCCCTTTGGGAAGAAAAATCACTAATGAAATGAGGAAATAGTGCTCAGGTGTGTCAAAATACCAAAGTCTGCTGTCAGTTCGCTCAAAGTTTGCTCTTTCAAGACCCAGGAGAATTCATGTTTTGTAACTTTTGTCTTAAAAAATGTTTACTAGTGCTAACAAAGATTTATTGTCTACTAAAGCTATGACTATTAAAAATGTTTTTGGCAATTGAAATAAGGCTAAAATATAAATAGTACATATTTTAGATATTTAAAAATATAATGTATAAGTGTTTTATTGTTTACTAATACTAACAATAATATATAATGCTTATAAAATAAAATATGTTAATATATATATATATATAGACAGGTATATATATATATATATATATATATATATATATAAATTAAGTTAATATTTATTATAATTATATATATAAATTAATAAAATAAAATAAAAAAATATATATAAATGTGCTTGTGTAACAAAAGTCCACTATTTCCATATCAACTCGGATATTTTGTTATCAATTGGTTCTTATCTGCATTCATTGTAACACTCTGATCTTTTAATGTTCATCCACAGGAGCTCCTCTTGAATGGAGCAACATCTGTGCACTAAAGCTTCCTCTGGTTTGCCTGACTGTGTGCAAGTGCCTAAAGGTTTTAGAGTGTTTGAGCTACTAAAAGCCTCGCGTACACAGATGTCCCTCTCTGAGACCTGTGGAGGACATAATCCTCCATCCTGGCAGCATTTCTACACTTACTTCATTCTTATTTGGCTCAGTGTCTTGTTGCTAAGCTGAAAATGTGATGTCCATCATCATCAGCAATAAGTTGTCCTTGTAAGCATGCTTCACCTGAAGAAAGCAATAATTTTTCATTGCCTACGCACTCTTTTATTCTACCAAGGATACATTTTTTTTATTTTTTTTTATAATCATCTACTTGATTTACTCGGCTGTAAAAGTGAGCTGTACAGAGCTGCAGCCTGGAGATACTGAGTGCTGCGTAAGATTTGTTTTTCTGATGATGACATTTACAGATTTCTTTCTTTTCTTCGCAGGTCCCCTGGTGGGCTGGTTCCTCTCAGTCTTGCATCACCGCCTTTATTTCTTCTCCTCCTCTGAACTCCGAAGCCCTTTGAGGAGCGAGGCCATGGCACCGTTTTCCTCTCCCATCCTCCTCCTGTCTCTCTTCCTCTTCCTTTCTCTGCCTCAATCCTGCTCTCCAGAATCCCAGCGGGAAGAACCTTCTCTCCAGCCCTCCATTGCTCCAGAATCTCCATCAGAACTTTACAGTAACCTGACCGTTGACGACGACGGCGACGGCGACACTCGGAAAAAACGCTGCTCCGAAGTGGTGAAGTGCAACCCTGGAATCATCCTGCCTGTGTGGAAGCCCATCAATCCCGGTCTGGGAGAGAAGATCATCCGGGCCATCGTGTATTTCGTCTCTCTCATGTACATGTTTCTGGGGGTGTCCATCATCGCTGATAGGTTCATGGCATCTATAGAGGTCATCACGTCACAGGTGAGTCTTGTCTTGCAGTTAATGGCTAATTGTATTCACAAAATCAGACAAAAATTTTCAAAGACTTTCAAGAAAAAGTTTTATCCGTTATTTAAAATAAATGCTGCATTACTATAATTTATTATATGCTCAGTTCTTCATAAAGAGCAAGAGAGTCTAACAAAAAATGCAGAATTGACGCGCTACATGTGAACCATATTCTTTGTTGAATTTTCCTGTCAGAATAAAGGAGTTCCTTTGGAATCTTCAGCTTTTTAAGAACTGCCGGTTTTTCTGGTGGTGGGTGGAGCTAATGCGCAAACGACAATCTCATTGGCTGGCACTCACCTATCGTTGTCCCTGTTTTGATTTCAGCAAATCAGTTTGAGCGAATGCAGACAACTCTGATTAATATCCATGAACCCAGCAGCTGGTGTGTTTGATATTGTTATTAGTTGTAAGATTCGTAGAATCACAATTTTGTTTGTTATCAAAATTATTTTTTCGTTTTTCCCTTTTTTATAGACACTCTAAATGACAAAAAATATCTTAAGCACCAGTTCAGTCAACAAGTATTCATTCATGGTTAGTCTAATTACTAAAGTTCAATCATCTCATAATGCTAAATTAGCACAATATCATATTCTAATGCTATAAAAAAATATTGGCAATTTTATTCCCAATATATCCATAGAAAGTTGATCATATTTACAATAATAAATTGGATTTGATAGTTAGTGCACAATTTTTTACAATAATAGTTCTATTCTGTGTCCTTTTCATTCATTTAATATATTTACATTGGGGACATCCAAGTTATTTGACATATTCGAATAGTTACTTTCCCTGGTAATTAGTTACTTTCATAATGATGTAACTCAGCTACTAACATTTAACAGTTGCTAATATTTGTGAGAAGTAACTAGTGACTATAAGTCATCACTTTCTTAAATTAATGTGTCCAACACTGCATATAATATGCCGTTTTAGTTTGCATATGTTACGAAATTTGTTGCCGTGCATATGATACAGTATGCTGTTTTCACAGTTTTTGAATCTACCCCAAAACCTAATTCTACCCATGAATTTAGATATCTTGAGGGTTGTCTTGCTCTTGGATTTAGAAATACTCACAAAAATGGTCAAATATCCTATTAAAGACGGTCAGTTTTGAATGACAGTACACGTGTAACAGTGTATTGGATTTGTGCATTAGGTCTTAAAGTGACAGCAGCCTAATGTTCCTGCTGCGTTAATGAATTGTAAACTGTGTTATAAAATGTAATCAGTGAACAAAGGAAAAAGAAAATCAGTCACTGATCTTGACTGAAGAACTTTCATAAATATTCATATAAATTTTATTCATAAAAAGAAAACTTTGCAGTGTAATTTTATGTTTGATTCAATTTGATTTAATCTTCTGTACCTGAACTTTCAGTTGTATTAATATGTGCTTTTGCTAGTTTGTTTTGTTGTTGTTTTACTCTCTTTATTAATATTTGAAATCTGTATAAGACAGTGCTATCTGGTTTTGTGTGTTAAAACCATAGCCTGTTTTAACAAAGGCCTCTAAATGTATTATTTAATATTGAAATGAATTCGGTAAAAGGACCTAATGTACTTTGTGGATATATGTTTACATTCATTCTCAAGGTCTGAGACATTTTTAAAGCATTTCCTTCCTCATATTATTGTGGTAATAGTTTTGTTCCTATCATATTCATATTCATATCACCCAGATTCTCATTTGTGAAAGGATAGCAACCCAGTCACAGCTTTTTCCCAGAGTTCTCGACTACAAGAATGGTGGGTTTATGAGGCAGAAAGGTAAACAGGTTATTATGCCTCACTTTAAGTTAATTGACTAGTACTAAAACATTTGACATAATCTTGGACGTTTTATTGTTGGGTTAACTTTTTTATTTATCATCTGTTAAAGAAATGGTTCATATTTGTGCGTTCTCATGTCCTTCCAAACCCAGATGCTGTTATGTTTTTGAAAAACTAGGTTTTTATAGAATATTCATGCAAAATAAAGAATATTAACATGAATATGAACATGGCTCTCAAAACAGCGTGATAAAAGCAGACCGTTTTCATGTCTCCTGAAGCTGGTGTTGATGGCATGTTGGTGGCAATGCCAAGGCGATAGGTTTAAACTCTTGGGATGAAATGCAATTTTAATTTAGGGTTTATTTTTATGTTTTCTGAGCTTGACAGCCCCTCTGTCTTTTTTTTAATGACAAAAAGCTAAATGAAGATTCATGAAAAGTTTTGCAAATGACATGCTTGTTTGGAGCAACATGAGGGTGAGCTAACAATGACATGGTTTTCAGTTTTGGGTGAACGCTTTCTTTAAAAGCGTAACCTTCAGCAGAGCTTAATTTAGCTAGTAATTGCTGTTATTAAAACAAAAACAATCGTGACTGTTTCTGCAGCCTCTGAATGTTTAATAGGATGCAAATGCTTGCAGTGTGCTTGATGTTTTTTCATTCTTTCTGCTAAAACGACTGACTCGTCAACACTTGTCAGGGATAGATCGCCTACTCTTATCACCTTCGCTGACTCATGCGCCATAAACCTGTCGACAGAGGAAAATTAGCCTAAACGCTTTTAGAAGAGAGCCTAGTTTTCCATTAGTTATTTTATTTTGTTATTATTATAATCATATTATTACGTTTTCTCAGCCAGAAAGTAAATAGCGACTTTCACATCAACTCCAAAAAACTTTTATTAATAAATATGGATTACAGTAAAAACTAAATGAGAAATGCTGCACCATCATGGCACCGTCACAAACATTTGCTTTCCAGTTTGTCATTGTTAACAAAATCTGAAATAAAAATAAACATATATGAAGTACATAATAGTAAAATAATAATAATACTTAAATCAGAATGAATTTGTGCTTTATAAACAAGCTAAACATTTATATCACATAACAAACTTTATCATATTGGGTTTTAGGACCATCTGACTGAATATATAAAGTCTAGGGATGTAACGTTATTGTAAATACCGTCGTACCGCAATATCAAATTTTTTCGATAATACCGTGGTCATATGACTCGATAAAACGATAGGACTTCTGAGAAAAGTTTGCTCGGGCGAATGGAGCGAACGGGAGGTAGCGGGGAACTACAATTCCCATCAGCCCAAGCGTGCCCATCATTCTTTGCTGCCTGTTGTCAAAACAGATCAGTGTTGCCAACTAAGCGACTTTGTCTATATTTAGCGACTATTCAGACCACCTTGGCGACATTTTTCCCTAAAAGCGACTAGCGACAAATCTAGAGACTTCTTGGACAAACCTCAGCGAGTCTCGGGTACTGCCGCACGAGCTCGATCTCGTTTTCACAGCGCGCACACAGCTCTCTCTGCATCTGTTCTGTTCAGCGAGAGCCTGAGAGGAGCAGGGCTTTCAGTTAAAATAGATATTATAGTTTGGCTTAGTTTCAAGTTTATTGTCATGTACAGATAACAATGAGGCATCATTACCGTATTGAAATTCTTAGACCTGTGTTCCCCCAACTTTGCATAAACCTAAAATTATAAAAATATAAGGAAAAAAAACAAAAAAACTGCAAGTAAGCTGAAGATAATTTAGTATTTATATTATATGTATATAATATATAGAGTATATGTTGCTTCTAACTCTATTTTACATGCAAATAGAGCCAAATTCACAGCGTAGCCATTGTCTATATCTTATGTGCACTTGGTTGCATTGTTATGAATTATAAATATAATTATATAATTAGAAACGATTATAAATAAGGATTTTAATCTAGATTAGCATCTTGTAAGGTAGAGCTAGTTCAGTAGGTCTTATAATGGCCTGCATTTCAGTCACTATTTCATATTCATTCAGTTTTTCTGACAACAGAAACCATTAAAAATATTATATTGAGAATTAGGGTGCATTGAATAACATTATGTGACCACAGAGAAGCAAGATAAAATCAAGCACTGACGTAATGAATATGCAAATTGATATATGATGTCATCTAGCAATCTAAAGCGGGTTTTAAATCGGATGTGTGGAAGGTTTAATAATTTTTTTGTTATAAAAATTGAAGTTCCTGTTTGAAAGTGTACAGACAGATGGCTAATGTGTGCGCCATTGATATGTTCAGTGTTCATGGAAACTGTTTAATCAACACTTCTGCCACTTTTTTTGAGCCTCTTAATTAGTTTAGTTTTTTATGTAAATGATTCAATAAATACTGTATCGTGCCATTCATACCGAGGTATTACCGTACCGTCAAATTTTTATACCGTTACATCCCTTATAAAGTCACATTTAAAGTTTTTAGTAGATATTCACAAAATCAGGGGAAATATACAAAAAAACCTTTAATTCAGACACATTAATTTAGACACATTAATTCATTGTGCATTGAGCTTTTTTTGTATTTGTATTAAAATAAAAATTTTGTAAACTAAAGTTAAAAACATTAACAGAAATAAAAAATATGTAAAAGTAGCACTAAAATAGTTAAAGCTAAACTAACTATACATGCGTAAAAAGAAAAAAAAAACTAATACAAATTATAATCAAAAAGCCTCAATTCCACAACAGCATTACTAAAACTTTTGCTAATATATAAAAAGTGGAAAAAATAAAAGCATTCAAAATATGACTAAATAACATTTAAGATAACATTAATATAAACTAAATAACATATGATTGTTCTCACCTTGTTACACTTGTGGTATTTCAAGTCAAAAATGTATTCTATTTTATATAGACTTTTACTGATTATAGAAATTTCTTGTTAACTTTTTTGAGGAAGCACAGGTTTTGCATTTCTTTTTGTAACTTATATAGGCCTCATTGATCTTGAGCTTATGCACTTCAAATTTTGAGCGAACAAATTGTCCAGTTTTTCTAACACAGAAACTGAGGTGCGTAATATCAGATCACTGAGACCTATGACCAGAACCTGAGGTTTCAAAAAGAAAAACAAAACCTGTGCTAGCTGGAAGAAAACAAAAGAGCCAGTGGCTCTCTTTCGCTCTGCATGCGGTCAAAATCAGCCTTTTGTTCTTTGCTAAATCAAAGGCAACAGCTTTGAGTCTACCTCATTAATCAAAGCGTCCCCTAGAAACAAGCCTCATACACCCTTGTCAAAACATGACGACGCATCTGCAGGGTTGTGCCAAATTCGAGTGTGAAAATTGCCCCAGAGACGACCAAAAATAGTCGGGAGATGTTAGAAAAGGAAGGACAGAAAGAGCTGTAATGACCTGTCAGCGGCTGCGTTCGCACTACAATTGACCTTTGCATACAGCTAATAGTTGGAAACGTCTCTGAACTGTTTATTATGTTAATGGGGTCATATGAGGTTTTTAAAAAAAAACATTATTTTGTGTATGTGTGTAATGCAATATGTTTAAGCGGTTTAAGGTGCAAAAAAACACATTACTTTCCACATACTGTACATTTTTGTTTCTCCTCTAAGCCCCGCCTCCTGAAACGTGTCGATTTGTAAAAGACTTGAAACGTGATGCCGCGTCCCAGCACTATTGCTGCGTACGAAATCGAATACCGCTTAAGTAGGTACTATATTTAAAATTGAACGTACTACCCGACCGTTAAACAGTACGTTCTATATACAGTAGTATGTATGTGAGTAGTATGAATGGAATTCGGATGTATACTACATCCGCCATATTGATGTTGTCACATGTCATGCGTCGTCACAACAGCGCGAAAATGTAAACTTTTTTAGTTATCCGTTTTTTTAGATTGTGTTCAACAAGTGTAATTTAATCACAATAAACAAAGTGTTTTTTCCTGAGGTACTTACACTTGAAATGAGCCGTGTCTCAACTTTCCGCCATGTTTCGAATATGACGCCTCCTCTCGCGGGGGCCCTTATGGGATAGGAAAGTGTCCATGAAATGCCTACTATAGAATTCGGGCGGAAGCAGTAGGTCATCCGGGTACTTCTCGCCTACTGAATTTCAAATACTATGAATTCGGACATACCTCGCAGGATGTTCTTTTCCGGGAACTCCACTGCGTCGAGAAGACGCTAGGGGAACGCTTCTATGCGTGCTAGCTCTGAAAACGATG
>JAUMHQ010000075.1:14835091-14850605 GCA_032361165.1 Enteromius paludinosus | reverse complement strand
TTATATATATATATATATATATATATATATATATATAATTTAAGAATATAAGAAAATACATTAGAAAATAAATATTAAAAAATTTAATATTACCCAATATTTTTTACATTGGCATTTTAATAATATTAGAAGTGTTTCGAATCAGCATATTAAAATCAAAATATATTATATATACAATTTGATACATGTAAAAAAAAAAAATCATGTTTTTTTATAAATGTAATGCATTTAAATTTAAAATGTATAAAAATATTAAACTATTTTTATTCAGTATTAAAATGTGTCAATAGAAAACACAGCATCTGCAATTTTATTTGCATTGCACTTGTAATTTTTATAAAGTAAAATATTAAATATTTCCCATAATATTTGTGTATGCTTTTTATAATGTTATTTTAAAAAATGAGTACATTATTGTTATTTTTACTATTATTATTAAAATTATCAAAGGCATATTGGCTAACAACAATGATAATAATAATGATAATCACCATCATAAACAACAACAATAAATAAAAATAAAATCAATTAGGATTTAGAATATTAATTGTTAACCTAGCAACCCATTAAAAATAATATGCATGCATGCTTAATTTCTGCTTGACTCTGTTGCTGATTTGACATTGAAATGTGATCTTGATGTTTTCCAGTCGTTCCTCATTCAATAGACAGCAGATGTTCCTGTATCACTGTAAGACAGCAGCCTGGGGTGTTTCTGAGATGGTCACCAAAGGCACCGTCTTAAAGGGTCTTTGCTCTCCTGGAGTCAGCTATTGGACAGTAATGGATTCATCTGTTAGCTGCAGTGATGTCAACAGAGCATTTGAGATCGGTCACTCATGAAACGCTGCTTTTTTGCTAGAATGCTGTTTTGGTATTCAGAGAAGCAGCTCACTAGGGTTTGGAGCAGAGCCACAATCATGGGATACGTGTGTGTGTGTGTGTGTGTGTGCGTGTGTATATGTGTGTTTATTAATGGAGTAAACTCATCACCAGCACTAACTCCATCTCTCTTGTCCCTCCTTACATCACGCAGCCCTGCTGCTGAACCAAGGTAAGGTTACAGATCAACCTCTGATCAACTGACATGTGTTCACACTAACCCTCATGTTACACACTCAGCAGAGAGGAGAGAGAGAGGGGCTAAAAGCTTCCCTGAGCCCATGAGGGAAGTGATTACGCTGTGAAAAGAGGGATCAAACGCTGACCGTTGCGAGAGAGTTCAAAACATTAGACAGAAAGTCCAAAAATATCTCAATAGTAGCTGTCGCAGACGATCAGTCTCAATATTTGCTCTGTAGTGGTAGATTCACACATGCATTCAGAACGTCTCTCAGAGCTTGTGTTGTTTTGTTCGTGTGCGTGTCGTGCTGTCATACGTGGCGTCTTACCGGTCGCTGGAGCTGCTGTGTCTTTGATTGACAGGTAGTGGGTGTGCCCTCCATTTCCTGTCTGTTGAGTCTCATCTATTCTTTTCTGTCTTCTGTCTGTCTCCTCTCTTTTAATGTCTGTGGCTTTCAGAGGATCCCGAGGGACAGCTGAGTGCAGAAGAGGAGGAGGCCAGGAGGATAGCAGAGATGGGGAAACCTGTTCTGGGGGAGCACAGCCGGCTGGAGGTGGTGATCGAGGAGTCTTATGAGTTTAAGGTAACAGCTGAAAACATTTAAAGTGCTCAGATTCAATTCAATTTATTTATGAGGTATCAAATCTGAAAAAAATAGGTAACAGTCATACAATATTTTATTTTATTTTTAATTTATTTTGTATTATTTATTTATTTTTTAAAGAGTCCTATGAATTTTTTTTGTATGTATTAAATAAAAGAAAAATAGAAAATAGTCATACCTATTTTATCATAACTATACATATTTTATATATTTTATTTTTAAATTTTCTCTAAGATTTCAAAATTGCAAAAAAAAATGTCAGTCCATATTTTTTTTTTCAATATTATTATTATTATTATTATTATTATTATTATTATTTTTATCAAGGAGTCCTATAACACATCTGAAAACAGTGAAATTAGTGAGCCCACATTTACCTTAATTTCAATTAATTTTATTTTGAATATTTAAGATAAGTTCATTAGTTTAGTTTATTTTTCAAGGAGTCATATGAATTTAAGGTATCACATCCAAAAACACAAAAAACTGTAAGCTCATATTATTCATGTTTTTTTATTTTTTGATGATTTTTTGATGATTTTTTTGTAAGATTTCACATTTGAAAACATAGAAAATAGTAAGTCAATATTTATTTATTTATTTATCTATTGAGTCCTATGAATGTATTGTAAGGTTTCATATATATATATATATTAATTATATATATATATATATATATTTTTTTTTTTTTTTTTTTTTTTTTTTTTATCTTATTGAAGAGTCCTATGAATTTTACCACAAAGTATTATTTAAATTTTTTTTACATTTTATTGGATGTTATATTTCAGCATTATCTTCCAGCTCTTCCTCCATTTGTTGTGTTGACATGACAGGAGGCCACACGGTGAAATCATGCATGATTATCAGATCTTCATGTACAGTACAGTAGAGCTCTATATATAGATTATGTGTTATATGGCATGAAAAATGCACATCCATTACTGGCCCACAGCTTGAGATTCCCAGTAGATTCCCAATATATTCCTGCACATGATGGTTAGATTTTGTTCAACATATGAAGTGGAAGATTTTCAATTATAACTGTTTATGACTATTTACAAAAATCTAATTTAAAGTTCCTGCTCAATGATTACCCAGGGTGAAATGATGCATTATGATCGTCAGCTCTGTTCATGACAGCAAATGTTGATGGTTGATTAAATTCTCGTCTGAAAGTTACATTCCTATCTTTTTTTCGAGTGTTATTTATCAGATCGGTGGTGCTAAACGAACAGTTGTCAGGTTCATTAAGTTTCTCATGATAGTAATATCTGATGGCGAATCCGAGGAGATTATTAAAGTGTTTCAGTGTGCTCACATGACAGTTGAATGTGGTCCAGAAAAAAAAATGAATCTGATATTTAAATAAATAAATACATAAATATATATATATATATATATATATATATATATATAATTTTTATTTACACATGCATTGAATCTATTTTTTAAATTCTGAAAATATCTAATAATGATTATAATAACAAATATAATAATAATCATGCATAAATGATATTATCCATCTATTAACAAATTATATTTTATTATAATTTAATCTTATAAAATGTTAGTGCTGTGAAATGATTAATCGCGATTAATCGCATCCAAAAAAGTTCTTGTGTACATGATATGTGTGTGTACTGTGTATATATGAGTAATAAATAAAGTCACACACATACAGTATATATTTATGTATGTACATTTATATATTAATATTTTTATATTTCATAATAAATGTATATATATATATATATATATAAGCTTATTTTTCTTAAATAATTGCATTGCATGCATGTTTGTGTATTTTATATATACATAAGAAATATATGCAGTACACACATATATATTATGTAAACAAATACTTTTATTTTGCTTTTATTATTTATGCAATTAATCACAATTAATCATTTGACAGCACTAATATATTTTTTATTTATAATATAATTAATTAATTAAGCATTATATTAAAATACAATTATTTATTATCATTTTTATGATTAAATCTGATATTATCAGTGCTGAAAATATATTAATTAATTAATATATATATATTAATTGATATATAATATAAGCCTTTCAGTGATTATCCTGAACTCTGACATCAAAGTAAAATACAGTATCGGTCCATTTTATTACATAGTTATCCTTGTTCATATGGGCCTCATTTATATCATGTGAACAACCTTGCATAAAAATCAGAGTGTGTGATTGCTTCTGTGTTTCAGAGCACCGTTGATAAACTGATCAAGAAGACCAACCTGGCTCTGGTGATCGGCACTCACTCCTGGAGAGAGCAGTTCGTGGAGGCCGTGACCGTCAGCGCAGGTCCGTCTCACACACCTTTGTGCTTCTCATGAGCGTGTCGGATGTTCAATTGCTCTCATTTGAAATAGGAATACACTGTATGAGTCACACTGTATAAATTTCATTCCCTCAGCAATTCTCAGAGCTAATAAAACACACAATGAGGCTCTTACATTCTCAAGCTGCTGTTTGAACGCTCGGTCTCAGAAGCTTCAGCAGTACACAGCCTGAGAGCAGGAGCTCAGCTAAAAATGACGTTTCTGGAAGAGTTTGAGCTCCTTTACAAACCTTTGTGACTTTATTTCTTCCGTGGAATACAAAAAGGAAATGGTGCAGAATTTCCAGCATGCCGTTTTCTAATATAACTAAATCTGTAACTGAAATAACATCAGGGTTAGGATAGTTAAAATTATTATATCATTATAATTTAAATTAAAAGAAAATAAAAAGCAACAATTTAAGGAATTAAATTAACTCATTTTAATTTAATTTAATTTGATATACTAAAATAACTAAAATTGAACTGCTAACAGTGACAAAAACACAACTATTAAAAATGTATAATTTTAATTTAGTTTAGTGCAGTGTACGAAGTAAAAAACTAAAATAAAACTAAATGCAAAAAAACAAATCTACAAATTAATAGAAATGATAAAAACAGCTTATATAAAATATTGTCAGTAAAATAATGTTTGCTGAGCATTGCACTACAACATGTGCTGCTCCCCACAAAATCTCTTCTGCACAACAACTTAAAATGTACTAAACATATATTTTTTATATGTATATAAAATGTATATATTTATATTTTAATTTCATGTATTTAGGGTCTAGTACAGTCTCAGTTTGTGTATGTGTACTCAACCCGGTATAGTATTTATAGTATACGTGTAGTCAAATGGTTAACTGTTGTATAACTCTATTGTTTTTATATGCTTGCATTGTTGTATTATCTGTGCATAACTAGTATGTAGCACCGAGGTCCTGCGAGACACGACATTTCATTCCTCTATATGTCCACGCATATAACAGAATGACAATAAAGCTTAATTTGACTTGATATATACAATTAATAACTAAAATGGTGAAATTAAAATTAAAAAGAAAAATATAAAAATGCAGAATAATTCAAAATATTAATAAAATCCAAAATTAGTTTCTCAATTATTTTAAAATAACACAGGTCTGCAACTACTAAAGAGAAAATAATTGAATTTGTAAATAAAGCTAACAGAAGCATAATAAAGAAAATGGTATTTCAGTCTTTCTCCTCAAAACGTCATGTTCAGTTTAACCCTACGTTACATGTCAGTTCTTTGTAATAATTTGATTTACTTGCCTTTCTAAGTGAATTTTGGGGTTTGTTTTATGTTTTTTGGGCGCTTATAATTCCATGAGAAAATATCTGCATGTATCTAGCAGGTCTGTTTGTGTCAGTGATGGGATCCTGCCCTCTGGTGGTCAGTTACGGTAATGATTGTTTATGTATAATTGTCCAGAGTTTCTTTATTATGTGGCATCCTCAGGTGACGGAGATGAAGATGAAGAGGAGGGTCGAGAGGAGCGTCTCCCGTCCTGCTACGATTACGTCATGCACTTCCTGACGGTGTTCTGGAAGGTTCTGTTCGCGTTCGTTCCTCCCACGGAGTACTGGAATGGCTGGGCCTGTTTCGTGGTGTCCATCATTGTAATCGGCCTCCTCACTGCCGTCATCGGAGACCTGGCGTCACACTTCGGCTGCACCGTGGGCCTCCGGGACACCGTCACCGCCGTGGTGTTCGTTGCTCTGGGCACCTCTATCCCAGGTGTGCTTCAGATTACATAATCTTACGTCATTTTTATGCTAGATCCGATTTGATTTGATTCTATTTAGAAATTCTTAGAAAAGTTATTGGCTGATTTTGATCATCGCTCCCTGTTTTCCTCTGTTAGACACATTCGCCAGTAAAGTCGCTGCTACTCAGGATCAGTACGCAGACGCCTCGGTGGGAAACGTCACGGGCAGCAATGCCGTCAATGTGTTTCTGGGCATTGGCGTGGCCTGGTCCGTGGCAGCCGTGTACTGGGCCGTCAAAGGCAAGCGCTTTTACGTGGAACCCGGCTCGCTGGCTTTCTCCGTCACCCTCTTCACTATTTTTGCCTTCATCTGCATGGCTGTGCTGCTGTTCCGGCGCCGGCCGTCTATCGGCGGTGAGCTGGGCGGCCCTCGGAGCTCGCGTCTGCTCACTACACTCCTCTTTCTGGGTCTGTGGTTCCTCTACATCCTCTTCTCCAGCCTTGAGGCCTACTGCCACATCGAAGGCTTCTAAACACTTATATATATACAAAACAGATCTGAAGGGGTTTCGAGGCTTGATCAACGACATACATCACAACAAGTTTGCACACACACTTACGAAACACTTATGAATCGCTGAATGCACTAATGCAAATCATTCGACTTAGATGAGGCTTGGAAGAGAATCTGAGGTGAAAGAGAAAACGATGAATGACGCTGGAGAGAGATGAAAGATGAGGAGTTTATGGAAAAGGAAGCAAAGCATGTAGCAAACGAGGGCAAAGATGAGCGCGGTGTACTATAAAGAGGGAGCGATGCTGTAAAATAGTCACACTGAGCTGAGTCACACAAGGCTGAACTGAACGCTTTTATTTGGCACTGCACGAAACTTATTCTTATTATGGTTCAAGGGCACAATAAATCCAAGTAAAGAAAAAAAACTGTTAAGAGCTATAATGACGGCATTTTAGATGCTAATGAAAATGCACCAGCAATCGTGCTGCTTCACTGATCAGCAGCTTCGCTTGCCATGTGCATCGTTCTGTAATAAAACAATCACTTACGATTGTTGCTCGTGCAAAATGACTGCAGAGTTCTGAAGTAAAAGCAAGACCGTTACAAAGTTGCGTGATTTAGACTTTAAGCATGTAAAATTACATTAGACCCTGCATATGCACATGTTGTCATGTTCTAAAGCATCTTATTTAACTAAATAATAAATAAGAATGTAGTCTGGTGTGACTGCACGTAACTTAGTAACGTGAAGCAAATGCTACATAATCAAATATTTGTTTTGCAAAAATATTGTACGTGAATATGTCAAATGAAGACAATTTAATAATGAACATGACACACCAAGCGATCCAACAACTCCCCGGAAAATTAAAAGAAATAATGAATTAATTGCATTTTAATGCTATTTATGGTTAATAATTATACTAAATATAAATATCTAGTACAAAATAATATTGCAAATAATTATATTATAATTAAATATGAAATATTGGCCAGTTTTTCAGCCTTGTGGGTACGTAAATCTACCACTGATCTCATAGTCTACTTTTTTTTTAGACACATCAGTCACAATTGTTCTATACAATAAAAAAAAAGAAATGTATATAAATATATATTACGATTGCAAAAATAGTCTCACCCTTTACTCACCCTCAAGTTACTCCTAAACCTGTATATTTTATGATTGTTGGTGTTATAGTATGTTTTCCATACTATGCTACCAGCAAATGTTTGTTTGCCAACATAGTTCACAATATCTTCTTTTGTGTTCAACAATTACTTTTGGAACAACTGGAGGGTTAGTAAATGATGACAGAATTTTTGGGTGAAATATCCCTTTAAGGCTAGAAGAAGCAGCAGTAGCTCACGGACAGGAGATTAATAGAAGATGGCATTAGAAAGTTATCTATTAGAAAAGTTCCAATGATTAACCTTCATTAACCTTGACCCAAAATGAAAAGAAAAATGAGGGTTCATCTGAGTCGCACCGAATCCAGATACAGTTACATTTATTTTGACATGAATACCTATTCTACACCTCAACAATCCTTCTAACCCAACGAACAAAACATCTTATGACATCACAATTACTGGGATCTTCAAAAAAACGGAACACTGGACATCATAATGATTTGAATCTTCAGTTGTTACATTTATTCTGAAACGGAACACTGGATAATTTAATGGTTTGAATCTTCAGTTGTTACATTCATGCTGCACTCTCGCTGCCTAGAGACAACGGAGCTCCTCTTTTAAACGTGTCAATGTAAAAAATTCCCCTGGAAAACACTTGCCGCCATCTCCATGTCTCCCAATGGTCAAGCCACTGGGATGTGCGCAAAACATAGCAGTGTTCGGAGTGCACTAGGAATTCAAGACATCTCTGTGGATGCTTGCAGTGGCTGACTGGGTACCGTCAAAGAAACTCTTAATACAGTTTATTAGAAGAGCAAATGATTTGGGTGTCGACTTTACCAAAAGTGTGTTCGCTTTCATTCGATGCATCCAATGACTTTACAAGTTCTCATAACGAAATGCCACTGTACAGTTTCCCTCCGCATCGCGTTAACCTGTCTGGGGCATCTTGATCTAGGACAATTAAGTGCTGCGCAGCGATTGGTTCTTTATTAACTCGTTAGCTGGTTAGTCCACTCATTACGTGTGGAGCTGAAAGCTGATTGGTCCCCTGACAGATTCACAATAAAACGTTGTTTACTCGTAGAGCACTCAGGATTGTGTGTATATGTACGTCAAGGGGATTCCAAGCGTTTTTATGTCGTCGGCTGTCATCTGTCCGGTCTGTAGATGTTTGTGTAAAGCTGTGTGGTGTGTGTACTGTGTTCTCCTGCTTTACTTCAGGGCTGGACTGTTGTCTGTGGTCTAGTCAATCGAAATGCATGATGGAGTACATATTGGCAGATCTATAACGGCATGCTTTGACTCTGAAGACATGCATGAATTTGAAGTTTACAGTGTTTCTTACTAAAAGGGACAACAATGATGGCTGCCTATGTCGGATCTCTTTTAGATTATTTTGCGGAGAGATCAGTACTTAAAGGAATTGTTCGGCAAGAAATGAAAATTTTCCTGAAAATATGCTCGCCCTTAGACCATCCAAGATTTAGATGAGCTTGTTTCTTCATCCGATGTGGAGAAATGTAGCATTCCATCGTTTTCTCAGCAACGGATGCTCTGCAGTGAATGGGACAGCAGAATAATCCACACCACTCCAGTCCAGCAGTGAAGCGATGGTGAAAACGAACACAGCTGGACAGCTGTTTGGACTCTAATTCTGACGGCACCCATTCACTGCAGAGGGTCCATTGTTGGCCAAGTGATGTAATGCTACATTACTCCAAAGCAAACTCATCAGGATATTGGAAAGCCTTAGTAAACATTCAGTAAAGTTTCATTTTTGAGTGAACTGTTTCTTTATTAAATGACATTTAATTTATTTAAGAGCAGATCGAGAAGTCTTCTCTTTAAGAATGTCTTGTGGTAAAAAAAAAAAAAAAGAAAAAAGGGGCACCATTGATCTGCATTTTCTCATGCTTTGCCTCACATATTTTTCACAGTGAACAATGTTTACGTCTTTGTTTACAGTACAGTATGCTCTCTGACGTAGATGTTGTGCTAATGATAAAGCATACAATCTTGTTTCATACATGCTCAACATCAGCATAAACTTAAACTGGCTTAAACAGACTGTTAATCACTACAGTAGGTAGAAAACACATCAGTAGAGAATTCGGGGAAATGTTTTGTGTCTTTAACAGAGGTTTTCATATTTAATATCTGGAACCCTGAGGACGGGGTCAATCCTAGATTAGCAGAATCCTAAATCTGTTTTGTTCCCAATTATTGCCTTAAGAGACTTATTGATTATTTAATATTTAACTAATAATAACATTTCATAAGTGTACCTGTATTGCGTTACATGTTAGTGTTAGCGTTTATGTTTTCTCTGAGTACAACAGAAACCAAATTGATTGAGACAAAGTGTGCAATATCAAACCTACCCCGAGTGACCGGCATCACAGTAGACCCTTCAGTGATACTCGGTGCCTATACCCCACCCCGTCGCTTGCTTCCAGCTGTCCTTTAGTGCATGTGGGCTTTTTCTTCTTAGAGCATAAAGAGGAAGTGCAATAAATCTGACGAATGACAAGAAGAGTCCTAAAGATTCCCTGAAAGGTAATGTTTAGTTTTCAACATCGCCGACTATTTCCTTTCTGCGGCATCAAGTCTAGAGAACCTGTAGAAATCACCCATTGCCCTGAATGTCAGATGTTTACTCTTTTTACGACTCTGTTAATGTCAAAAGCTTTGTAAAACTTTTTGGAATACGACTTTGTGACATTTTCAGTAGGTGATTTTTCTATTTCCAAGCGTACTCAAATTGATAGGAACCTCAGTAGTTATTGATGTAATAGTTTTTGATAACTATTTCCAAGATGTTTAGATATTCTCAATGGGTGGCAAGAAATCACTGTATGTTGTATGATAATTCAGTTTGCAGTGTTAATTAATGCAGCATATGCTGTGTCCTCACATCTATCTATCTATCTATCTATCTATCATAGTTTTTCTAATGATTCACAAGTGATATGTCTCTGTTAAACAGTATTTTGTGCACTGGGCCAAAGGCAATTTTTATTTATTAATTTAACTCATGATAACAGAGTGAAATACACTGTAGTTGTGACTGTCTCGTCTGTTGACCGTGTGAAGGGCATGCTCATTGAGTAAAAGGCCTAATCTTGGCTTTTTCCAACACACGTCTTCACGTGTTCTGGTGATGATGTTGCATTTCTGATGTCCACCAGCGGCTGGACTGTGTTCATTACTGTAAATGTGAAGTTGTACATGTGCCTCTAATGCATGAAGTACCTGTTTGTGCGCATGAGCTGTTATCAGTGTCAAACGTTTACATTTATATCCCATCTTTCGTTTTTTTATTTTGCTTTTTTTTCTCCACCCAGTTCATTACAGAAATAAATATTTTTTAAACAGAATTTGGAAGTGGGGAAGATAACCTATTGACAAACAGTTTGTTACATCTGAATTTCTGCCTAGAGAATTGTGAAAAAGAGTTACTACTTTCCATGCTATGAATCTCTGTCCTGTTGTCCTCACAGTTTTGTGTGTTGTCTGTCTTGCTCCCTGCCTCGTTTTTGTGCACTTCTATCTGTGATCATTCTCTTCTGCCTGTTAAAAATACTTTAATAATGACTGACAGTGTCCGAAATGATGTGACATTAATATATATACAAAATACTGTAATAATTTACTAGAAAGTAATATTTAAGGTTTTTGTTTGTTTTTGTTCATTTTTATGGAAGTAGCATTAAAAAGTCAAAGGTGGAGGAGATTTGTTTTGAAGAACATGGCATGATGTGTACTGTGTCCCAAGAAGAAAAAAATAATGTAGCTGTTAGAGCTCAAGCAGACCTTATTGAATATAGTTTATTTATTTTAAACATTTCCCGTCGTTGAGTGTTTTTTGTTAATACACACACACACACACACACACACATTGTATGTAAGCTGTAGTTTGATTATTAAGTTTATCTTTACAGTGAGTAAATAATAAATTGATCTAGAAGGCATTTTAACCTTAAATTGCGATATTAAAATGAACCACATCTTAACTGCCCTCCTCAGTCTTTCTCAATTTCACTATTAAAAGAAGAAAAGAAAGTACTCAACACTTCCTTTGTGTACAATGTTAACTTTTACTGCCTTAGTTCTAAAGCCTGTTGCTTTGAATAATGAAAAAAGTGTATGATTGAATATATTAATATTCTTTGGAGCAGGAATCAAAGCCTTATAGCATGCAGGACACTAATCTGTAGCCTCATTCTGAAATTAAGAGGTAAGACTGCAGAGTTGTTAAAAATCAACACGCTTTTTGTTCTTTCACGTCTAATCCGCAAAATGAAATCCATACAAATTCTGGTAATTATGCAAGTTAAAGGTGTTGGCGTCATAATCTTGCATTTGGAGCGCCACTACAAACCGACCGGGAGTGACCCCGAGCCACGGGCCCCGTGACATCACGCATCGGACCCCGGCACGCGCCACCGCGGAGAGTCCAATCACAGCTCGCGCTCCACACCCACGAGAGCGCGCGACGAACCGCTACAAACCCGCTCCGGGTGCGCGCGCCGTGTATCAGCGTTCACGGTGTTCAGTCAGCGTCACTGCGCAGGTGAGCAGGTGCGCCGCGTTTAAAAGTACTCCAACCGCCATAAAACGTCAAAGAAGAAGAGGAGAAAGAAGTCTGGAACGAACTGAGGTTGGTGTGTAGTTTTTTTTTTTTGTTTTTTTTTTGATGACTTTTAAAGAGGACGATGTTTAAATGAAATTCTGTCAGTCATTTTTGAGGCAAGACAATCGATTAGACCAGGCTTCCATGATTTTTGTACATTGCTTTTAAAGTTTTACCAAACAAAACGACGACCTCTGTGATGTCCTAAAGAGGGAGTATCTTGAGAGAGGCGTCTAACCACCCCTTCCTTGGTGAATGTGAGGGAGTCTGGGATACTGCTGTAATAAGAAATCAAATTATGATTAGGAATGGCACACAGAGGCGCTTTTGTGCAGGATGTGTTCTGTTGGACTTCTGGGTGGGAGAAGAAGAGGTCATGAGATCGAGCTGTGGCAGGTATTTAGTGTCTGTAAACACCAAGCTTATATCATTATTGTTTTGACAAGGCTAACTAAGCTTTACTGCATTCACATGTTTTGTTTCAGTGTTTGAATCCATGAAATGGTGTTTGGGCCAATCCTCTTCTGCAAGTTTGTTCTCTCTCTCAGCATGCACGTCCTCCCAGCCTACGCAGATGGTTTGCTGACACTTCCAGCTCTAATGTTTTAATGAATGAACCGTTGCTATAACAACCATGTCAGTCAGTTCTCAGTCGCTCAATTCATGATTGTGTTTTGTGTTTGTGTAATGGCAGAAACTAGGGTTTGCACGATGAGTGAATGACATGAAATAGTGCTCGTATTTTAACCCAAAATATTTTGCATAAAGAATGACCTTTAATTTTATTCACATTTAGGAACAAAATATGTTGTTAAATGTATATTGGACCATTCAGGACATGGAGTTTGTTTCCTCGTCTGGAAAGATTTGGAGAAATGTAGCATTACATCACTTGCTCACCAATGGATGCTTTCCAGTGAATGGGTGCCGTCAGAATGAGAGTCCAAACAGCTGATAAAAACATCTCACCAAAGTAATCCACACCACTCCATAAAAAGCTGCATGTTTGTAAGAAACAAATCCATCCTTTTTTTAAGGCATTTTAACTTTAAACCATCACTTCTAGTGAAAATATGTGTCCATAACCCATAATAAAGCTTCTTCAAATATTCAGTTGTCCTTTAAACAGTGCTTAATCTGTGCATATTTCTTTCCTGATCCAGACTAGGTATCTCATTAGAGATATATAGAGCTAAAGATAAAAAAATTGTCATAATAATGGATTTGTTTCTTACAAAAAAGCAGCTTTTGGATGATGGATTAGAGTGGTTTGGATTACTTGCGGATTATTGTGATGTTTTTATCAGCTGTTTGGACTCTCATTCTGACGGCACCCATTCACAGCAGAGCATCCATTGGTGAACACGTGATGTAATGCTACATTTCCCCAAATCTGTTGAAGAAACAAACTCATCTGTGTCTTGGATGACCAGAGGGTGAGTACATTTTCAGCCTAGATTTATTTTTGCATGAAAATTTCATTTAAGAGTTTCTATCCATCTTTCATTGAAATTCAATGTTTACTTCTCATTACAGTAATGCAAGTTCTGACAGGATTGGGCTTTATTTTATTCATGCAAAATAAAATGTCTTCACCGTCTTACTGTAAGACACTGACTGCAGCCACAGATGCTCATATAGGGCACAAAGACGCACAGTCAAGCAGACACATGCTCAGTGTTACTTACAGAACATGACATAATGGCAACACTCTCTTTCTCTCTTTTTCGTTCTCCCCATTTCTGTCCTATATGAGTTTAGGTGGTGTCAAACAAAGATTCTTTCATTGGAAAGAGGAAGTAAATCTCGCCTCTCTCCACATTCCCCCCTAATGAATGGTAGTGATTTCAGATTTATCATCATAAATACCGAACACGCTGTTTCAGACCCACACCGTTCAGCTTATGTTGTTGTGCAATGCTCTTATATGCTGCATTATGTTTGCCTGTTGGTTAAGAGCATTCAGACTTGAGGTTGAATAAGAATGCGTTTTTCTTCACTGATAAGACAGATGTGACTTACTCAGTGCTTGGAAAAAGATGAGTGGGGTGATGTATGAGAAAAGAACGAGACTAAGAAAGGGCTGAAAATTGGTCCAGGGCATCAAGATTTTGTCATTGTTTACTCGCCTTCATTTACTTATTTTCCTTTTTTCCTTGGAAAACAAAAGTAGGTCTTAAGAAGATTTTTTCTAAACAAGTAAAGTGTAGAGACAAGTGCCAACAACTAAAAAAAACGTAACAACAGATAAAGCTGAAGATCCCTCCGCATATAATGGCACTACTGTATAGCATGGCGTAAAGCACCATTTTTTTAACTGGAAGTGTGATTCCAGACTTATAAGTGATTAACAGCTTAAATCGTAGTCTTTTCTTGCACAAACTGTATTGACTATTGTCTACAGGACTTTCATTGCATGGAAATCAAAAGTTTTGAAAATAATGATGATAAAATGAGCCACGGTTGACATGTAGGTGAGTAAATAATAAAAAAAAACGTTCATTTTTAAACTTTACGTTCTGGGTAACCAAGCAAAGTGACAGCAGAGGAGGATCTTGGGTTTTCGTGCATTTGCTGACATTCATTGCGTTATTCATGAGCTCCTTGAGAATGTATGAGAGGGATATTCGTGGCTTGAAAAGACGAACTTCCTCGGCCTCACAGACACTGATGAGTGTGAATAATAAATGACATCTGCAGGAATAGCTTCTGCAGGTCTAATTCAGCAGGCGTTGCGTGTGAATGTATGCATGATATCTCTGAAATGATTTCTGAATATTTCATCTACTGCGAATCCCTGGCGATCATTTGACTGTGGTGCTACATTGTTTCTGTGTTGTTTTAGTCTACTGCCTTGACAATGATGTCACGCACAGTCACCTTTTATGATCATATAAGTTAAATATCTTTTTTAGGAATTGTGAAAGTGTATCGTCATGTGACTTTAGTCACTTACAGAATTAAAACCTTTACATTTCTGTTTGTAATGCGATAGTGCTTGCAGTCATGGTCATACTGTAACTATAAAATGCTGTGGATATTTGGCTGTGCCTGTGATGTCACAATATGGGCAAAATAGCTCTTTTATCCTTTTACAGATGATCCACCTGCCAACATGTCAATCATATTATTAAAATGATTAATTTAGGGACCTAGATGTCTTCAGGACCACGGACAGCTCTAACCTGAACCCTGAAATCTGAAACACAGTTACTTTTTTTTGATTGTTCACCTTAATAAATAAGTCATAAATTTGGATCTTAACGCCTGGTTTTCACACAGCGTCAACGCTTCCCATTGACTTTGAATGGGTGACTTCAAGCGTTGCCGAAAAGAATTGTGGATCCGTCAGCAATGCTTCACTGGCGTTCCTCGCGGCGGAATTTGAGAATTTTTCAACTTCTGCCGCAAGCAATGCCGCCAACGGAAGCGTCAGCCAATCAGGATCGCTCTATGCAAATACAGTAGCCAGGCGGCAGC